>CAHIKZ030003537.1:2882500-2940000 GCA_903632075.3 Acanthosepion pharaonis
ATATGATAATGGCCAAGAAACATTATAAACATTTGATTTGTTGTAATAGCAAAGAGAATTATTACTGATTGATGTAAACAATTCATCCTCAGAAGATTAATGGTTGTAATAATTGTATTTTCATTAGAAAATCTACAAGAAAAGAAAATTGTAGCCACAGGTCTTGAGGAATACTAATCCAAGAGAAGACTTAAAACCAATTTTATTTGCAGGTAGAAAAATAATCATTTTAAAGTTAATGTGAAATAATAAAGTGAGTCGCAACTATTGTTACACTTGTGAAAAATAAATTATTGCATGAGAAGTGCCATATGCAGACTCCATCTGTCACCTGTCCAAGGCTAGTGTAATGGAGTCTTATAAGAGAACATTTTAGGATTTGTTAAATTCATAGAATTAATTTTATCAAAAGGATCACCATACTGATCCAAACATACAAAGTAGGTATGTTAAAAAAAATCAAGGAATCAATTCAGAAAATTTCTCAATGTCTTTCAAATGCTGAAGAACTTGTCTATATAAACAAATGCAAATATCAGTGTGTCACATTTTTTTAACTTTACTCCTAGAGGCCATAGTGCAACATATACCATTTCAAAATCAAGCTGACTCCATGAGCAAATTAAAAACATTCTGGATCAGATCCAGACCTGCAATCTTGAAATTTTCGGTTCCCAAGTTTTCATTACTGTAATTTTTTTTTTTTTTTTTTTTTTTTTTTTTTTTTTTTTTTTTTTTTGCAACATATTTTTTGTGTGATAAGAATTTTTATTCCCAAATTTATTTCCAAGTTATTAATTGTGAAATTCCCCCATGAAATAAAATAATTGTTTGTATGGGAAGTACCTACATTCATCAAACTGTCTTTAATTGGCAGCAAAAGAATTATCAAACTTTTAAAAGGTAAGCTTAAATATTAATGCGATACTTAAATGCAGCCATCAGTTTTGAGTTCTTCTGTAGTTTATTGTTGTCTATCACACACGGCAGCAGTATGCCTCGCGAAAAGAAATCTCCACCAACAGAGAACCAGATTGCTATTAAGAGCCAAGGATGCAGCAAGGAAAAGAAAGTCCCGTGATATTTATTTCTGCCGGGTTTGAATCAGAAATGTATCCTCAAGACAGAGCAGTCAGTCTGTTTACCGAATTTGCCAGGAACCTGCTCTATAAAGGCAGGTAATTTTGAGGAACCTATTCTGCTTATTTTCTTTTTACTGAATCTAATCATATCAATTGGCCATAGTGGGGTATATGCAAAAATGGCAGCAAGAATTTGCCAGGAACCAACTCTATAAAGCCAGGTAATTTTGACGAATCTATTCTGCTTATTTTCTTTTCAATTAGAGAATGGAAACAAATCACTTTATAGTATCATAAAGAATTATATTTCTGTTCAGAAGTATGATGCTTTTTGTCTCAAGTGTCATCACCTGTGTTATGGTTTTTTCGCCACATTGAAACTGAATTGTTGCATTCCCAAAGATCTGATGGAAGACTTATCAAATTTATGACTAGAAGATTTGACACATTTTTAACTTCAAGACGATTTCTTTTGTCAGAATTGAGTGAATGGTGATCATTAAAGTAAATAAATGAATGCAGATTTGACAAAACTTGTAATAAACAATTTACAAAATAAAGAAGAGAACAAGGGGGGGAAAAATACAAAGCAAGCAAACTATATGCAAGGCAAAGCAGCAGTAATGTGGCAAAAAGTTCACAAACTAAAATGTGGGGTTGACACATGAGTTCAGCGAAGCAAATGTAGCATTCTGATTTCAAGACAAGACAGACCAGGACTGAGTCAGCGGAAACTGAGAATTGACTTATTTTATTGGCTAGAAGAAAAATCCCATCATACATTTATGTGCTTCTGCCTATAAATGGTGGGGGTATGTTGCAGTCATTCCTTGCAGGATTAAAACCAACAAGAATAAATTATGTTCATCAGCAAAAACCTTCCAGCCTCTGCAGAACTTACAACAATGGTATTAATTATATTTTTAACTCTTTGGATAGTTTTGGGTAGAACATTTTTCTGGTAATTTCTTGTGTTTTCAACATAATCACGGAAATTATTAATTCATGACAAAATATTTCAAAGTCCAGTAATTTTACTTCAGCATCTTTCCAGCGAACTACAATGTAGTGTAACTAACATTTTACTTAGACCATCGGCTATTAATATATAAGATTATTTTTGGATAATCCAACAATCGGTTCGCTAAGCTTTCAGAATTTTAAGAATCAACCAGTAGGATGCCACTACTGAGTATCTGCATTTTTTTTTTTTTTTTTTTTTACAGTAAAGTTTACTCTTTACAAGGCCCGGTGGCCACTCAAGTTAGAAAGTTACATCAGGAGGCCATTTGTATAGGAGTGGAAGATAACGGCTAACCCAAGCTTTGAACAGGTTAAGATTGTGGTGATCAGGGAAACATCCTGTTGGGAGTCGGTTCCACAGGGCAGTGGTTCGCGGGGAAAAAACTGCTTGAGTGGAACTTCTCACCGATGGAATGTGGGTGATTTGCTACTATGTAAGTGTCAGGGCGAGTCTGAGGAATATAGCTCGTCCGAGTACTTTCTGTCGAAGTGGCGGTAAAGCAGCAAGAGGCTTGCCACATCCCACCAATTGAAGGATGGAGAATAATTCATCACCCACAGGGGCTCGTTTTTGGACTGTGTCAAGGTTAGAGAGTGATGTCTGGGCAACTCCCACCCAAATATAACAATAGTACTCCATTTTTGGCCTGATCTGGCTCTTGTAAAAGTAGACGATTAAATCAATCTTATCAACATATCAGCTTTTACGTAATGGTTGCATGTTTTCGTATTAGTCTTTTTTTTACTTCCTCCAATAATAGAGAATTGAATTTTGAATTGTTCAGGTCATTTGAAACCCTGATGACAAGTTCGAATAGATGTATGTGTAGAGGGAAGTAAATTAATTTAGTTCCTATCTGACTCGATCTTTAACAATGTAAGCCAGGCGCATAAGGCAAAAATGCACAGTTGATAGAATATTATATAAAATATATTTTGTATTTATCAACGTTCATTTCACTCAGTTTCCATGGAAATAATCAAAACCAGATATGACAAACGAAACTATATCAGAAAAACAGAATTGAATCCACAAAAATAAGGAAAATAAACTTGATGCAATTAGACACATAATACTACCCATCAACTCAATAATTTAAACACGGCAGACATTTTGTCCCGATTAATTTTACTGGTCGACTTTTCCAAATTACGAACGATCCTCAGACAAGCAGGAAATTCAGTCAGAAATTGTCCAAAGTTCGTTTCAGAAGTACAAGAAATATGATCCTAGCTTCGACTTTCTTGAAAAAGAAAAACTTAGAAACAAGGAAAAGTGTATTAAACTGTCACATGATATCAGTCCTCCTATATAGCAGTGAGTGCTGGAAAATCTCCTCAAAGATGAAAAAGAGATTTGAAGCAACAGAAATGTGTTTCTACCGAATGATACTGAGGATATCATGGACCAGAGGGGTCTGTCAATGGAATCAAAGGCCAAGTGACCCAGGTGAGTGTTCAAGTTTTAATGATATCAGCTTTGATTTAACCTGGAGATAAATGGGAATATCGAGTTTTAATTGCCTAAGATACACTATGTATGAATGGATCACTCTCTGGCTTTAAACCTGTGGAGGCAACTTGTTACAGCGACCCTACGACCATACTTGATCTGGGATTGATTATGATGATGAAACAGTATGGCTGGAATTGCGGTAAATGATCAAATATGTAGATCAATACATGTATTCCATAATAAGAAATGTTAGCCGTATTCAGATTCAATATTAATACACTAGTGCTGATAGCAGACAGAGAAAAAAAAAACTACACAAAAAACTCCTACTGAAGCTTTTGTTTGGTTTGGTTTGTTTTACGGCATATCAACACCTCAATGGGTTATTTAATGCCGACAAAATTTTTATCGCTGATATTTTGTTTTGTCAAAAATCTTTTTTAATATTTTTCCTTCAAAAATGTATCGCTGGTAATATTTCTTTTCAAAAAAGTTTTTTTTTTTTCAAAAAAAGTATTGCTGGTAATATTTTTTCCTCAAAAATGTATAATTTGTAATATTTTTTTTTCAAAATGTATAGCTGGTAATATTTTTTTTTAAAAAAAACCTATTGCTAGTAATAGTTTTTTTATTCAAAAATTTATTGCTGGCAATAATTTTTTACAAAGTATTTCTGGTATTAAAATCTATTTGCCCATAGCTGGGATCCTAACAAGTGCTACCACCTCGGGTCTTGATGGACCTGGGAACACCAACAATTAAGAGGTGGTTCCACGCTCCTCAAAACCTCCTGATCAGAGACCTTGCTGTTGGACGTAGTTTATCGTCATACCCAGGACGCGGATGTAGTTTATCGTCATATCCAGCACGTCCTACTGTAGGTAATGAAGAAAAGCGAGAAGAAAGGACTAAACCTTATCTGCAAGAAGACATAATGCATGGTTGTTAGCAAAAGGATGAACCCAAAACGCAAATTACATATCAGAAATACCAAAATCAAACAAGTGTGAAAATTTAAATATTTGGGAAGGGGACGGAAAGAGTGACACTGAGATCCGAAGATGCATTGGAATAAGGAAAGATGCCTTCCAAAAGCTAAGCAAAGTATTAAGAAACAGAAAAATTTCTTTAGAAATAAAGAAAAGAGTGCTGAACTGTTACATAATATCATCATAGTCAATGCTGGATAATCTTCAAGACGAAGAAGAAACTTGAAGCAACAGAAATGAAGTTATACAGGAGGATGCTGAGAATACCATAAACTGAACATGTGTATTTAACACTTCAATACTGCAATTTCGTGCAATTCTCTGTACAAAACAGTCCATCAAAAGAATTATAGTGTAACTCTGTTTGTTCCTTAGCACGTACATTGTGTCTCATAAGTATTGGACTATTTTGGTTTGATCGCCTGGAACGACATATCAGAGACGTTGTTTGGTTTCAGTCCGAAAAAAAAAAAAAAGAAAGAGAGAGAGAGAGAGAGAGAGAGAAATGATGATGTGATTATGAGAATGTATGAGCTTTAGTGAAATTGTAAAAGAATTGTCAATTTCGAATCTTATAATTTGTACGCAGTTATTTTAAATAATCATATTTATGATTGTCATTGCAATATTTTGCTAAAGTTGTTAGGCTCAAATATTTAACGATGCAACAGGATTTCCACGGGTATTTCGTAGTCGTGGAACTGCGAGAGAGTTTATTCAATCATTAACTTTAGAATTATGATTCATCAGCTAATTAAAATAGTAAAACTATGAAATTTTCACGAGTGTTACTCGTTGCGGTAAAAATGGCGCTCTCTTCAGTAGAGTAAGTGTTGCGGGCCACTTGTACGCGTCGTGAGACAAATACGTGGGTCTCCTGAAATACATAGCACACTCGGAGTATGTACGAGTCCACCTAAAGAAATGCGAAAGGAAATGTGAACAAAAAACAATGACCGGGAGATATATATATATATATATGAAAAAATATAGTTTTAAGGTGAACTATATTTATGGGATAAAGTGCTCGATTTTATAGATATAGCGTATGTAAATATAAATATAAAAGTGGACATTGAAGTCAACACTCAGAGGCGACAGGCTGTTTCATGTAATAGCCTGTCGCCCTGAGTGTTGACTCTAATGTCCACTTTTATATATATATATATATATATATATACACAAACAGGTATATATATATATATATATATATATTGACATACAATAATGGTTACAATTGACAAAGCGTGTATAAATGAACGTAGAAATTTGTGGTCAAAGTATGTGTAAGTGAATTTGAATGTTCGTACTTGCGTGTGTGTGTGTAATGTTCATGCGTGTTTCCCGAAGGAAACACATAGCGCCCCCCCATCCACAAAGGGGAAAACGCAAATCTTCACAAGAGATATACATCGTGTCGTATCACCTGAAAAGAGCGAGGTAAGGTATCACCGAGTTTATATAGATACTGAATTTCCCAGACTGTATATATATATTATTATTGCTACTAACCGCATTTCTGGATCTACTAACCGTATTACCAATTGTATTATTACGTCAATACATTTATTTGCTATATTTCATTCCTGCGTTTGTCATTCATTTGAAACCGGATTTCATTCCGGAATCCACAACAGTAATGAAAAGCATAAATTAACAGAAGACTGGTCGAAGACCCCCTGAAGGTATACACACATCTTGGCTGGAACATGTCGTTGAAGATTCACTGCTTAGACTCACATCTTCATTTCCAGCACCCCAAAATTATGATGGTCTGAGTAACGAACATTATGAACAATTTCATGAAGACATTGCAGCAATGGAAAAATGTATCAGGGCAGGTGGAGTCGATCAAAATTGTTCATTTACAGTCTTTTTAGATTTGTGTTGATATTAAAATTGTCAATATTAAGTGTATTTTTGGTAGGAGTTCTTACGGAGTGATCTACCTTTGACTGTATTATTTTTTAAATCGTTCGCACGTTGATTTTCACTTAATAGGTAGTGAATATAATTCACTTTGGATAAGCAAGGTTTGTGATTCGATGTCCACAGAGTTGGTTGAGTTTAAATTGCAAGTGAGTCAGCGTTGATGTACCTTTGCGCGGTAAAATCGTGATTTCGAGTGACGTGGAGTATGTTGGCAATTTCTCTGTGGGTGTTCGTCTCTGACTGCTTGGGTCAGTCGGCGTTTTCTTTTATAAGTTCTGAATGTCCGAAATTGGCTCACGGAGTTTTGGCGCAATTTCGTTTTTGCACGTGAACTTTCAGATTATTGTGTCATTAACCAATGAGATTGGTTGATTCGCCTAGTACGGTTTTTATTGGTTGAAGTTTTCCGTACGTAGGCGTAAGGTATAGACTGTTCTGTTACTAGGGGTGATAGGTAGGAAAAAGACGAGTCTACAGCCTAATCGGTTGACTCCCCCCAGTTCTTGGGCACTACAAAAGGCATATAGTTTTTCTTCTGGTTAGATATTGACAGATTTGTTGCACAGGTACTACAGTATATGTGCGGTGTCCACTTCTTGTCTTGTTTTTCAATTTTGCATACAAAATATAGTTAGTCAGCTTTTCTCACAACAGGTGTTGTATTTCGTTTTTGAGATGCGAAAGTCACTTTACTACAGACATAGCAGAAGTTATTTGTTTTGTTTCGATATTCACAGAGCATTTTTCCCTGGGTCGTTAAATATGTGAAAACCTGAGAAGAAAGGAGTATAATAATTAGTTGATTATGAGAATAATTACATATAATAAGTTAATTAGGAGAATATGGCAAGGACGACAATTTTGAGGAAATATTCATATAACACTAGCACGAAAATCTAGGGTCAGTCAACCATTTTGGATACCATATTCATTCCTAGTGTCCCACAATTAGCTACTTTTGTTTTTGAAGCTTTCATTTGGTAGAGCAGTGAAGCCAAATATCGTTCACACAATCACCGCCTTCGTATACTTGCTGTTATTAACACGTTTCGTATTAACCATTCTTCAGCCTTCTTCAGGTTTATTCTGTGTGTGAAGTGGGGAATGAAGCATTTGGCTAGCAACAGCAAGTATAAGATAAGAGACTCAATTTTTTTTTATTAACAGTATTGACTCAGTTAATGACTCTTCTGAAAGATGTATGCATTATAACCATTTTGTATTCATTCTTTTTTTTTTGTATCTTTAAATTCCTTAAATTCATGTTAGGTTTATCAAATATAAGTGAGTGACCTTGGTAGTATCTGCAGTTGATACAGATATTTACCCAAAAATTTATAATAAAAAATATTGTGATGGCCAAGGACGCTTTCCAAATGCTAGGCACAGTATTACGAAACAGGAGGATTTCATTGGTAACGAAGAAAAGAATACTGAGCTGTTAACGTGATATCTGTCCTTTTTTACGGCAGCGAATGTTGGACGATTTCCTCAAAGATAAAGAAGAGACTCAAGATGTGGTTCTACAGAAGGATGCTGAGGATATCATAGACTGTTATAGTTAATAGACTCTCCCACCTATAATAAGTAGGAGTAGTAAGAGTAACGTGTGAGTGAGTCAGTCAGTCAGTCGATGCCGGACGACAGTTAGTCGAATACTAAAGCATCAGCGACCACAACTAGATTGCTGCGTCATTACCTTTTATATCAAGTTCCTAACGTTTTGTACGTCGAACCTATTTTAGGACCGACTTAGTACAAATACAAGCCTCCACTGTGAAATCACTCCACAACATAGACTGAGCGTGTGAGCAACGTTGAGGTCTTAGAGAGGATGCAAACAAGGAGGAGGCTTATACTTAACATCAGGAAGAGGCAGCTGAAGTTTCTGTGACACATAATGAGGAAGGATGGCCTGGAGAAGCTGATACTCACGTGTCGAATAGAGGGAAAGAGAGACAAGGGAAAACAACGCACGACATACCTAGCGGCTTTAAGCAAGTGGGTGACAGAACGTGGTCTAGGAGAGGCGGCAGAGTGAAGGAACTTGTTCAGAGCTGCAAGGGATAGTGGGAGGTGGAGAGCCATGATCGCCTACGTCCTGAAAGGACACGACACGTAGAAAGAAGCCGGAAGAACACAAATGAAGTTATTTTTATTTTCTAGAAAGAGTGTAGAAATATGTTACATGCATTCTCTTCGACTCTGAAAAGGAAAGCTAGTGGATGCTATGAAGGTTGTCTTTACTCACATGTCCGATACGTCATGTTGCAAGGGACTATGTTTACTGGCACATCAGGAAAACATCTTTTCTTCACCAGGTACTTTAAGTTTGGATGTGCTGGTTGTGTACTGGATAATGGCTCGAAATTGTTAATCGGAGAGCCGAGTTCCAATTCCAGTTGGGTTCGTTATATTCGCTTACACGCAAATACCTTTGGGAAAGGTATGAATGCACCTCTTCTTCTTTCTACCTGTGGGCTAATTAGTAAGACTTGTATTGCTAAATTGTTATTATCTCAAAATTTTAAAATCTAAAAATATTTTCTGGCTTTAAATAACCTTTAAAGGGTTGATAAGCCGTAAAAACGAATCAATCAACCGATGAAATACTGATTAGCTACACAGGCATGTCTTTTAGATTTAAATGCATTCTCTGGTATATAAATGTATAGAAACTACCGTGGGGGATCGGTTTGCGTATTGATTGTAATATAGAATTGACCCCCGACTTTATATCCATATTATTATTTCTTGTTTGTTTATCAATTTCTTATTAGGTATGAATCTACCTCTTCTCCCTCAACTATGGATTAATTAGGCGTGTATCGCTAAGTCGGTATTATGTCCCCCCCCAAAATACAATTTAAGAATATTTTCTGACTTTAAATAACCTGCTAAGGGTGGATAAGCCGTAGAAAACGAATCAATTTTCTTTGCGATGACTTCGTCCAAATTGTTTTCTGTATAGGATGGGCTTTATTGATTGGTTGTTAATGGTTACATGACTGGTCGAACTCGATGTATACTAATTTGGGAAGATGAACGATAGTTAACTAAACATTCGTCTCCTGCTAATTTTCTTTTATAGCAATAGCGAGAAACAGATTAAAAAAAGAACTGAGGAGAAAGAGAAAAAGGAGAAAAAACAAGACGAATAATGTGCAAGAACAAAGAAGAAAACGAAAAAAATACGAAAAACGATAAAGAGGAAGAAAAAGAAAGAATGAATATATGAAGAAAAAGAAAATAAGAAAGAAAAGTCTTCATTAATTTTCATAGTGTTTGTGTGTCAATCTGGGGACAGTGAAGAGGGTTCAGAAAGAGTCGGATGAGTCTAATGGCGATTACGAAGGTATGGCAACTCGGAAAACTCACTCTGATTGTTCTGATAATTTGTTGGTGAGGGTCTCAGACTCAACATGGAGGCCTATGTCAAGTGCCTTGAGGAGGTAGTGCTGACATAGGGTTTTCCACCATTATTCTCTTGATCTATGTCTGGAACAGGAATCTGCATTATGCCACACGTAGGAGGACCCAGTCATGACTGTCAGACAATTTCTGCGACTGCGTCACCCCTTAAAGATGTAAGAGACCTAACTCCTCAGACTACAACTCCCTTGATTATTATGTGTGGTTCGCAGTTGAGCGAGAGACCAACAAAACTCCTTGTAACACCAAAGATGAACTGAAGGCAAGGGCTATGGCAGCATTCAACAATTTAAAGAAGGAGATCATCCAGAAGAGTTGCATGAGATTCCGAAGTCGTCTGGGGGCAAAAAAATGGCAATTTTATTGAATAAATTTACTATAAACAAATTTAGTATTTCAAGATACTTTTGCATAATTTTGGTAAATATATCTGTTAAAATGAGATGTCAGTGTTATTTTCATTTTTGCGAAATTTAGACGACAATTTATCTATCACACCCTGTATATATCTATATATACGTATATCCATATATATATATATATATATATATATATATATATATATATATATATATCAGTTCGACAAGGTCAAAATGGCAGTTGATGTCCAAAACGGCCTGAAGACCGTTGTTAACTGGGACAAAGAATGGCTTGTCAATTTTAACGCCTCCAAAACTAAACGTCTCTCCATAAATCATCTGAGAGACCCCTCTCTGCCTTCCATCCGCATGGCTGATGCTATCCTCCAAGAAAGTGACTCATTTCACCCTCTCAGCTGACATGAGTTGGAAAGACTTCATTGAATCTATTGGTAGGTCAGCTGCTAAGAAAATCGGTTCACTGCGCCGGGTAAGACAATTTTTCTCTCCGGATTCTATCTTGCATATCTATAAGTCTACCATTCGTCAATGTTAATATATTGCTGCCATATATATGTATGTGTGTGTGGATATATATATATATATATATATATATATATATATATATATATATATATATATATATGATATTGCTGTTCTCCTAATTACTCTTCTCTCTTCCTGCTCATTATTAAGGTTTCTGTTCCTAATTCTTCCACACCGAATAACCACTTGAGTCATAGTGGCTTAACTGCCTTGTATTGGGTGATACCGATTAAAAATATACACACACACACACGCAAGCACACATAAAAATAAGAAAATAACGTATAAACAGAAAATATATTAAATACACACACACACACACACATATATATTATATATATATATTATCACTATATTAATTGAACCATATACTTAGTTCATGTCATGTCAACTGAAAAACACTTGTAAAAAAAGAATTCGTGGATTTACCATATTAAAAATTTCATATAAAAATTCACACTTGAAATGTTGAACTTTAGCGTTGCGACTCGCATGTTCCGAGATTGTACAACCGTCAATAAATAGCACATTTTAAAAAAAAAACATCTTTTGGTCTACAAACAATTATTTCGTCTTCAAGTTTTAACTTTAAAGGAAAAAAATTACAGCCTGATGATGAAGACATGGATCTTCGAAAGTACTTGCTTAACTTAAAGAAAATATACACTAGAAACATCTGACAACAGTTTTATAAATGAGGATCACATCATTCAATGCATTAACAGTATTTTAATGCATATATTATGTTCTACTAGCGAAGTGATATCGCCATTAATCGCATTAATATTGCTGATTGATTCTATGTATGATTATTTTATATATATATATATATATATATATATATATATATATATATATAGTCATTCACAGACAGACTGTTTCGCTGTATCACAGAGGCCCGATTGCTTCAAGCCGGAATCGAAACCCGACCGATTTGGTATTAGTCAGAGATCCTATATACAGGGCAGACAGGGTTTTCAAATTCAGGAAGGTAGCATATCCAAATGAAGGAAAACACTGATTTGAAACCTTTGATTTCTTGAGATTGCACCCACTTATAGGGAAAGATAATTCTTATATATGCCTTTTGTTTTTGGTAATGTGAAAAGTTAACAGCTTAATTATACAGATTGAATATAGATTAAATATATTTTAGCCAAACAAAAGACCGTAAATCACTGAAAAAAAAGAAGAATTATTTTTTTTGTTGTAAAAACTTTGTGTAAACTCGAAAAATGCTTTCAGATATAGTGAAATGTCCTCACTGAATCCACCATTGTTTTTACATTTCGATGAAAGACGTTCTTCATTTTGTGGGATGAGAGATGTGTAGATTTAAAGGAGATCATCCAGAAGAGTTGCATGAGATTCCGAAGTCGTCTGAAGGCCGCAGTTAAAGCCAATGGCGATTTTATTGAATAAATTTACTATAAACAAATTTAGTATTTCAAGATACTTTTGTATAATTTTGGTAAATATATCTGTTAAAATGAGATGTCAGTGTTATTTTCATTTTTGCGAAATTTAGACGACAATTTATCTATCACACCCTGTATATATCCATATATATATATATATATATATATATATATATATATATATCAGTCCGATTAGAACGTAGCTTGTCACTGCTGTCACAACTGCTGAAGCACAGCACACATTGCCTAACTATGATCACATCTCCTAATTGGTCTCTATAAACATTCAGTAAGTGTCGAAGAACGTCAATAGATGCATTTTCTTTTTGCATGGAGGAAATGGATATCATGACTGCTTTGTAGGCCCTTTCATGACAGGTATTATTTCATCAGACTGTCGTTCAGTTGCTATCTTCAACCAGGGTAAATATGGGAAAGTATGGATTATTGACGGGAAGGTTTTGCCTCTATTGTCATTGGTAGAATCTGTTGGCCGACGGAGGAGTATGATCCCACAGAAAAGATACAAGAAGAACCTGAAAAGGTCTTTCATCTTCTGTTCCTGAGTTCAGCCACCAACAGCGGGAAATAGTAGCAAGCAATGTTGTAGAGTAATTGGCCATGGTTAAATGTAATTGGTAGAAATGCCCAACAAATAAAATTGACAAAGTGTTATGCCATAATACCTATTCTATTGTAATGGACTCTCCCATAGATAATAAGTAGGAGTAGCAGTGGCAAGTCTGGCAGAATGGTGTTGAGCGCGTCAGTCGAGATTCGGACATTTGAAGTACCAACCATCACAACCAGATTGCTGCGCCATTGACTCTTATTTTCCAAGTTCCTAACGTTTTGTACGTCGGACCTAATTTAGGACGACTTATTAGAAATACAAGCCTCCACTGTGAAAATACCCACAACACAAAGTTTCTAATAAACAATAACAAGAGAACGAAAAGAACAGCACAAAAATAATATTGAGGAATCAAATAATATATACAAGACACAAGTAGGCAAATCAACAGTAATAAGGCAAAAGGTTCACAAACTAGGAACGGTGTTAACACACAAAAGGGGATACAGACAAGCGATCGTAGCAATCTGACTTTAAGATAAGAAAGACCAGAACTAAGTCGGATGAGACAGAGAAGTGACCTATCTTATTGGTTAGATAATAATCCCAGCATGCATCTGTATGTTTTGTCTATAAATTTGGAGAGGGAGGTGTTTTGGCAGTCATTACACGAATTGATGTTTACTTAGTTAATGTGAGTAATTGTTGTTACCGGCTTTATCTTTTATTATGATTCATATCAAGATTCCTTTCCTCGCCAGTTTGCTTTTGTTCCCTTTTTCATCACAACTGGGTCAGTATTTAAATTCCCCACTTCACCATTTATTTTGTCCTTCCCTCTCAGTTAGTGAGCGAGTTTCTCGATTCTTCCTGTCGGCAGAATACAGCGGACGCTATTATTTTTGTATGATGGTCGGGTCCTATATTTTATTTTTATTTTGAATGTTTTTGTTGTAACCAAAGGAAGGTTACTGAATAGAATAATCAAATGAAGTTTGGTAATGAACGATAATACTTAGGACAAGAACAACACATAGAAGTAGTAGTCAACTGCTAGAAGTGAGTCAACTGAATTCCACAATGAATCTCCATCTGCGGACTAACATACAGTATTTATTACTGTATTTATGCGAATGGGGACATACCTATCATCGCCCGTATGTATGCTACAACAATTATTATACTGTTAATTCAAGCATGCGATTAATTTATTTCCAAATGATTACAATTTTCTGCTGGGTTTTGTTAGGCGCCTCTGGGTTAATCTAAACGGGCCTACCTAATTAATAGTGAGTTTGGAGTTCTCTTCATGGGTATAAATGAACATTACCTTAGTTTCTATATCGGTCCATATCTCTGAGATGAGGTATTATGATTATTTATATCATTTACATTATTCGGACTGTTATCCTTATCTTCATTGCTATATTCACAACGTTTCGGTCGTTGTACGCCCCGGTCTTCTTCTAGTGATTGGAATTTCGAACCTAGCCCTTTATTTCATCCACCAGGGTAGATTGTTGTAGTTTTTTTTTTTTTTTTTGTTCACCACTGCTGTAACCTTGTAATGAACACACAATTCTTTTGGATCTAATCACTGGATCTAATCAACGCCTCTATCCACTGGGCCAAGTGTCCTCAATATTTAGAGAGTTGAGTTAAAGGGAAGTAACTGAGGAGTCAGGAAGATCGTATCTTCGAGTTCCGCGAGGTTTGGGGTGAGTCCCAATAGGCGTTCAAGGCAAAGCGGCCTCCTTAAGAGAGAAACAGTTCATTGTGATCTGCTCGGTGATGATGGAACGTTACTAGTTTGACTTTTTTCTTCTCTGAGCTGTTAGAGCTCGTTCAGAGGAGAGATCCGCTGCCAGACTCTGGCCTTCTAGATTTTTGGAGGTGTACCCATATACCATTGTATCATATGCATAGATATTCACAAACGATCTGAGTATGCTCTTAGGCAGATCATTAATATAAAGCAGAGAGTTGGACGGAGAAGCGAGCGGTTATGACGAAGTATGTGACGAAGTTTGTGAGGAAATTTGTGACGACGTTCTCCACTCGTCCGGCGTTTACTGCACCCGTGGTGACATTCAAGATCGGCTGTATCTGCACCCGACTTCACTTTGCTCACAGATTTGTTCACTTGGCCGTGATCGAATTCAACAGTGAATAACGACAATTGATTTTCAAAAAAAAACAAAAAAAAAAACAGACGATTAAAGTGAGAATTCGTATTGTTACTAGGTTGGGAAATAGTAACAATACGAATTCTCACTTCTTAGTCGTCTGTTTTTTTTTTTTTTTTTTTTTTTTGGCTGAACTGTTATCTCAGTAATTGCCCGCTGGCCGCTTCCACCTCTATGACAGTCCCTTCCTCACTAGTCGCTGCTCACTTGCCTACTTACTTCCTCACTGACTGGACCCCTTTCTCCTTTGAATTCCCGCCTCCCTCGGCTTATATGGATTATGGCTGGCGTCCCACACCTCTATCCATCCACTTGTGTTTGAGACAACCCAATTCGGCTTTTTGGGTAGTCAAATCTTATAAAGATTCTACTTGTATGATTATCATTAACAACCTTTTATGTTTGCCAATTCAAAGGCAGGCTGGAGAGAAAATTCCTGAAAACACTGACACTTAAGTTAACTCGAACATGGACTGCAGGCGAATTTCCCGAAATCTTTGGGTACTTAAATTGATTCAAAGGAAAAGTAATCTATTTACTTATCTCTTAATGATGTGTGAGAAATCGTATTGTTGCACGGACGCGTGCATTTGTGTTAAAGGCTTCAAGGGACTATCCATTAACAACTACTTTCATGGACCTACCTGTTAGGAAGGACATGATAATTGAGAAAACTCTTCCAGTGATTCCATAACTGGAGAGTTTGCGTATCAACCCCCTACGCTGCACTTTGTTAATGCCCTTCGATATATCTAAGGTGATTGTCGTCGTGTGCATTTATTGTCTAATGCATCGTTGATTCTGTGAGTAATGACAGTATAGCACCCCGCTACCACTTTTTTATCAATGTCAATTTTTGTGTAAATCTGTGCAAAAAAACGGATCACAGAGCCTTGATATTTTTATAACTTCTCATTGGTCAGTTAATATTAAAATCATGTTCTCAACTACGTCCAAATAACATCGACCTAGTTCCTGACCTGATGAAAAAAATAATTCCGTCCAAAATCTGTCAATACCTTTCGGAGCCTATCACGTGATTACGTTGCGTATAAATACCAGACACAAGTTCGTTCTTTCTCTCTTTTGATTTCTCTCGCTACTAAAATGTAGCTGTTAAAGAAATTGCGTTTCGGCCCCTTTGCGGGCGGACACTATGAAAACATATACACGTACGTATGAAACTTAATTACAAACATTACGAACACTACAAGCAACCGAAACTCAATTACAAACATCAACATATTACAAATATTCAACTACAAGTAACAGAGCTTAATTACAAACATTACGGAATATTCACTCCTTCAACTCTTAAATGTTTATCAACATATTTTCAGCTTTAAAGAATTCTTTTAACTCTCTCACAATGAACATTTTGAGCGGCAAATTCATTCAACTTCCTATGAGCTCAGATAAAAATATCTCATTAGTAAAAACTTTAATTCCAGTCAAAGGGAAGTAACCCCTATGCTTGCACATCATTACTGGCATAAATATGAATATTCTTTGTTTGATATAAAAACCGTTTTGTGTTCCTGCCTATTGTTTCATATTTTGTGGTAGTTTGCATTAAATTTTATCGAGAGCTCACCTCTACAACAGGATATCATTAGTGGATCGAACTGATCGAAATCCGTATTGTTTGTCGCTCTAGAGATTGTCCTCGTTGAGATGATCAATAATGTTCTTGTCGATGATAGCCTCAAATAGTTTGCGGATCACACTAAGGTGACTGATTGGGTAATATTGAGACAGGATGAAAATTCACTCGCTTTCTTGAAAGCAAGGTATACACTTGACACCTTCCATAGACTTGGAAAAGATTTCTCATTCAGGTAGGGGTTTAACATCTTTTCTATGATCGGGGATAACTCAGGGCTAATATTGTTAAGAACAACCACTGGAATTTTATCTGGACCAGTAGCCTTCTTAGGGTTAAGCTTTTTTCATAAGCTTCTTGGGACGTGATAGAAATGTTACCGTATATACTATAGTCTACTTTATGGATAGTACGGCCCTTGATTATTTTGTGAAAAGCCTGACTTTTTATATAGCTCATGTATAATGTGACACCAATTACTGAGCAATACTAGTAGGCCGACCTTAGTCAAATATTGCAGTAATGAGCATCTCTCTGGACATATTTTATAGCAAATAAATGGTCTTCATTTTGTTTTAATACAAAGCAACCAAAATGGCGAGTAAAATCACTCACCGTAAAATCTCTGATCCGAAGATTTAGATACCGTACTTTTGTTTTCGTTCAAGCCTGACTACAGTAGCTCCTTTACCCTGGGCCTGCATTCTACGGAACTTTCCTTTTGTCGCTAGAGCAAAACCTCATTCACTATGTTCCTGCCCGGCACTGACCAGCTACCGTCTCCGATAATGTTCCTGCTCGGCACAGACCAGTTTCCCGTTGCCGATACGTTCCTGCCCGGCACAGACCAGACTGACCACACCTGAACTTCCCGTCGACGCGACCAGTCCAACCATCGACATGACCAGGACAACTACACCTCAACTTCCCGTCATCGACACGTCTAGTCCGACCACCCTTCAATTACCAGACCATCTAACCCACGGCTACTCAGGTCTGCATTGTAAATAAATTTTGTATTAATCTTAAATATCCTCGTTTTTTTGTCCATTTTGTTTAACCTGTCAGATTTTACGTCTTTAATTTAAAAATGATAGTGGGCCTCTTGTGACCTCATACTGAATTGGGGAGATCGAACCATTTCACACACCCCTCCAAGGGGTCCACTACAAATATTTCATACCAGAAAGGATCCATTCAGAGAAGGAGACAAACAAAAAGATTCTCTTTGGAACATCCTCAAGAGTCACACGTTACAGCTAGTGATATGTTTTAAGTTACTATTTAGGACGCATCGGAATTACACCATCCTTTGATGCCAACCAAATCGCAACTGAATTTCGCATTTCTGTTGTGTGTTAAACACCATCTGTATATCCTCACCAACAGGCTATCACGTGTACTCAAGGGCCCCATTAGACATTCATAAATTCAAAAGGGCGATAATCACCTTCTCACAGTAATGTAGGACGTGTTGGCGTTTTCCTCAAACAAGGGGGTAAGAATAGATATGCAAAAAAGAAATTACGTTCATTTAACAATAGCATATTTTATTAACCGATCAAGAAAGAATACAAAAGAACGTGAGTATCGGGATGTCCTTTTTCGTATGTACGGATCTGAAAAGTTCCTGGGAAAGATTGTGAGAGACATTTCAGAAATGTTCTTTTTTGGTTTGCTCGAGTTATTAGATGCGTGTAGTTAAGTAAGCTTAAAATATATTGCCAAGTTTATTTTTATTAGAGAAAATACATCGCCAAAAATACGGTTACAGCGCACTCGGCAAAAAGATATCTCTGTCTGTTCATGTAGAGGGTGAGAAGAGCGTTGTCCTAAGAAGGACAGTATTGGTAGTCGTGGAAAAGTTCTGTCCTGAAAAGAACAGTTTCTCACACATCGATGCTGCTGGCGAGGATGGCTGGCTGGAGCTGGAGTTGGAGCTAGAGGCCTGCTGGAGATGACTGGCTGGCGATGACTGTTGCAGTTTTTGGGGGTATGTAAGTACTAGTGAGCTAGCCTAAATGATAGTTCACCAATAGAAGGGTTAACCAATCAGAAAACTCAAAATATTCAATGCGACGTGTTTAAAGGCAGCCATTTTTTTCTCCCAAATTGTCTGCACTGCCAACCTGTTATCGAAGACTTAAAGAATTACTTAACAGCCGCTACTTTCTCTGAATCTTCACTGCCGACCTCTGATATTGAACAGTTTACGGACTTCAGTGGATTCCATATTCAGAGACTACGGCAAACATGGTCAACAATGACTGCTGGAGAGGATTGGCTGACTGGTGCGACGGTCGATGGCGAGGTGAATCTGCGGTAGATGATGATGATGGCTGGCTAAAACTGATGCTGTTGATGGCTTCATGCTACACCATCATGCACACTGCACGCACATCACTTTTCAGCCAGTCACGCTTGAAAGAAATTGTGGTCAATTAATCCTCACCAGAATATGAGAAGATAATCAAGCCGTGATAAACCGTGGAAAATAGGAATTATCACTTACTCTGATGGATTGTCGAAAGATAGCCGTCGTATAGAGACTGATGACACACGTTTAAATGGTAAATATGGGCCCAACAGAAAGTCAAGAGACACATGGCACTGCAAGTAGTGACTGGGTGCGTTTTATTTCAACCAATAGCAGGATGCATTTTCTTTTATTTCTTTCAATGGTAAACCGTTGATTGGGACAAGTGTTGTACAGCGAATATAAATGTTAATTTTTATCTGATCCTCATGGACCCCATGAAACCCATCCATGGACCCCTAGGAAACCTACCCATCCACCCCGCATCTTGTGGCAAAAATATAAAACAAATATTTGTACTAAAATACGGAATAAGACAAAGCCGAAAATTGATGTAAGGCGAGATGCTGGTATTCAGATGTCTAATCAATAATTTAACCAGTAGCATTCTTTATTTTCTTTCGTTACATAATTTCACATTCATTTCCAAACTTTCATGTACCAGTCATCAAATCTTTACTTTCTCACGATGAACATTCTAATACTCATATTAGCAGTTTAGTTAGGGAGTGGAATAATATGTAGTGAGTCTCGATAAAAATAAGATAAAATATAAAAATAAAATATATAAACAAAAATAAAAATAATTCAAATTAAAATATGGCGTTTCCTTTAAAACTCTTATCTCTTTTTTTCTCCTCTCTAAAATTCTCTTTCTACACTTCTCTTAACTAACGAGAAGACTGATCTCAAATAAAAAGAGGAAGAAGAAAACACTGAGCCCGGCCGAAAAACGCCGAATTTTTTCAGAACCAGAGTCTACTAATATATGACGGAAAACTACCAAAAATGATGGAGGCTCTACGCATAACTTCCGTTATAAAGAAAATGAAAAAGAAAGGCACGCAGGAAAATAAAATAATTTGGGTCAATTAAAAAAAAAAAAAAGTGACGCAAAGACACTTTTGATGTTAGTCTCGGAGCCTAGTCAAAAAGATATAAGCAGATACCTCTGAGCTAGAAGCAGAACAGACTCTACGGGAGAGAAACCATCTATACGTGAAGAAGTAGTTAAGAGGTCATCTGCCAATGATATTTCTGCCCTGCTTAGGGCCGAGAAAAACATAGTAGATTGACACTGGCCTATTTCTAATATTACTACTACCCCTAACATGGTCTGATTTCAAAACTGCCAACTCCGTACTTTCTCCAAGCTACTACCAATATCCGCCTTATAAATGAACATTTTTTGTGACACCGAATATCAAAGGACTAATTAGTCTAAAGAAAATAAATAAAAATATATTATTTATTTTATACCCTTGAGTCAGTTCGTTTTATTCCAAAGTTTCCAGTAAAGAAAATCCTATCACCTATCCACAAATAAAAAAGAATGGTTCATATTTAAAATGAAAAAAATCTCCCATGATGTAAAGAAAGGGGTCTGGATATTTAAGTCTAACCAGCACGCGGCACTTCAAAGAATTTTATCAACAATACAAGAAGCTAAGTATTTCAAACTATTTCTCTTCGTCTACTTTTAAATGTATACATACCATGCATCCCTTTGGTGAGCGACGAACTCTCTTACCTTTGTTTTAAACATTTTTACTATTATTTTGTGTCAGATTATTTAATCTGTTATAGGAAAATTTCCTCTTCATGAAAATTAAATGAACAGTCTTTAAATATTCCGATTTATTTTATTAAAACGAGCTACTGACACTACATCAAGAGTGTAAATTCCTCACTAAATTATCATCCTTCATTAATCTTCTTGGCGTGAGTAAATCAGCCCGGTTTCTGTCACTTTCCCACTGCCGTTAAGTCCCCACCCCCGGGTCTTTTTCTATAAATACTTTCATGGTAATATTTCGGATTAGCTCTTCGCTATGGTACTTAGACTTTTTGAATTTACGCGCTGTACTAGGCACAGTGGAATAATGGAAAGGTATGAATCCTCTTCTTCTCCCCCCCCCCCCACCAGCTATGAGTAAATAGCAGAACGGACCGATTCTATAGCCTTGGATGGCAAATCGTCTACCGCAGAAAGAAATAGCAACCTACTGCAGAAAAAAAATCTGCCTCGTCAGTCATGTATCGAAAGATACATGATCGCCTAAGTGTGTATCACGCATGGCACATAACTGACTGACTAGACTGGCGTCGAGATCTTATTAAGTTACTGTGCAGTTGGCTAGATGTAGCCGTAAATTCTATATTCTTTTCTATAAGCACTTCTCGCTTCAACTTTTTATTTTAATAATTGTAAAACTAAACATGCAACGTCAGTCTCTACTACTGTCCTGATTACTTTTTCGTCTTCCCGCTCATTATCAATGTTTCTGTTCCTAATTCTTTCAGACTCAGTAACCCCCTTGTGTCATAGTGGCTTTACTGTCTTGCATGGGATGATACCGATTAAAAAAACCCGACAGAAAACAAACAATAAAAGCAAAAATATAAAGAAATCAAGGGAGAGCACTGCATAAATTCTGCAATAATTGACGCAAGGGGAGATTACTCATTGATCTCGTCAGTGCCCATGCGTGTTTAAAAGCTCCTAGCAATAGAAAGTAGTCACTGCCCGTGCACCTGTATTTTCAACCACTTCTTTTTCTATCTTATTATCCCTCGGATTTTTAGCCACGATTTGCCAATTCATTAAAAAAAAGCCACTGATCCAGCAACAAAAATAAGAAAAGGATATCTTTCGTTGACTTAAAGGTAAGTTTTAAAAAAAGTGACACCGCAGAAGAATTTCTTTCTTTTAGTTTTAGAATTTTATTTTTTGTTTTTGTCTTTTGAAAAATGTAAAAATTGCGAGATTTTTGCACCTTCTGTGCAGTGGATTTCCTTATCTTTCACACATTCTATGGCTTTGCATGCACATTTTAATTTTGTTAAACAAAACTGATTTTAGCAAAATTACTTTGTCCAATAAAAGATTTTCACACCAACTTGACATTTTATGCCGACATATGCAATAATTTAGCAGGCATTCGTTTTAATGCCAACATCATCTTTCTTTCCTCGGCTTGTTTAGGCGAACAAGCTGTTTTTATTTTGCTCTTTCTTCGTTCCGACCAATTTCATTTTTACCATTTCCCCACTAAATAGCTCTTCATTTAAAATATGTATAATCATTAAAAGACTTGTATAAAAGTTGGAACGGCAAAAGATGGATTTGGGTTCTTTATAAGCATCAAGCTGTCAATGAATGGATTTTTTAAATCATTTGTGTCAAGTTTTCTTTTGCTTGTTTTAGAAACGAAATAGTGAAATAAATGAGTTAGAATTTTTATTTTATTTTCTAAAAATGTATCGTGTATCAAAAAAAAAAAAATTTTTTTTTTTTTTTTTTTTTTTTAAATTAATTTTTTAAGCTGTTAGGTTTTTCTTATTCGTAGATTTAAATTTTAAATATTTATTTTCATTTTAATCATAATTTATTTTATTTTTTAACAAAATTAAATACCAGACTTGAAACCTTAACCTGTGATCAGGTCTTTTTATGGTTTTAAAAGCTGCTGTTTTTTTTGTTTTTTGTTTAATAGCCAATTTTGATAATTACCAAATCTTATCAGCCAGTTAATTTTTTTTAATTATTTAAAAAGTCACTTGAAATACCATTCTGTGGATGATTCACACTGTCTGTTATTTAATTAAACCATAACCAAGTTAAAACTATTAAAAATGTTGTTGGATTCATTTATTTCTTTTTGTCTCCAAACGTTCGATGGGTGCTTGGAAGCGATAAAAGGACAATCTTGTTCACTCATTGATGCTTAATATCTTACTCCATAACCCTTTCATTTTTAAGTGTTTAATGAAAACTTTCCAATTTTCTTTGTCGTGTGTTATTGCTTCTGAAGAGGCGAGAAAATAACAGCCTTGTTTGCTTTGTGACTTTTTGTCTAAGCAAAAGTTCAAAACGAATTTTGCAAGATTGTGTGTTTAAAAAATACTTTTAATGTTGCGTAAAAAAAAAAAAAAAATATATATATTTTTTTATTTATTTATTTTAATTCAAGTTCATGATTTGTAAGTGCATTTTATTTTAAATAGGCAAATTAAAAATAAAATTAATTTATGGTGAAATAAATACTAAAAGTGAATATTTTTAAAATCCCAGTAATCAAAAAAAAAGTTTTATATATATTTATTTTATTTAAATCTTCAGTACTTTTTATGGTAAAAATAAAATTAGGCAAAGAAAATCGTTTGCACTAAAAGAACAAACTTTTCTCTTCGTATTACTATAACATTTTTAAAAATGCATTATTTGCGGACTTTTTTATTTTAAATCCCGAAAAATAAGTATTACTATTATGCTATAAAAGTTTAAAAAGCAAAAGCTTTTCGCAATATGAAATTCGGTAATCGTGACACCCCTGTCTTTTAGAACCGGTATTCCATCAATGTGCAGTAATTCAATTGAATCAGGTGACAGTGTTAGGAAATTCCGTTACCCAACTTTATTTCAGGGAAATACATCGATACTACTACTATCTTGTTTGCTTTGACGGTTCCTGCTTATTTGTACAATGCAAATTTTTACCAAAACATTCTCCACCCTATTTTAAAAAGGAGGAACAATCATAAAATTTAAGTGGCATTTGGAATTATTTTAAAAAACAACAAAGCTAAACCATTCTTCTATTTATTTTTTTTTAGTAGCAGTAGCAACAATGTTTCCCGAATTTAGAGTCGTTAATTAATTTATTTTTAATGATCGCAGACGTAGATTGACTTTTAGTTCCTAGTGATTGAAGTTGTTTTTAAATTTAATTGAAAATGTCTATTTCCATTTTAATGACAATTAAAAAAAAAAAATGTAGAAATAAATACTAGAACTAAGGCCTCTTAAATTAAATAAGACTAAATTTGGGGGGAATCTTTTTTTTCCGCTCGTCACATCAAAAATAATAAACGAAATTGCATCGTTTCGAATATCTTCTGTAATTATTCATGAGTTCTGAGGGGAAATCTTTTAGGTCAGGTGATCGTACACAAAGTGGTTCCATTTAAAGCTGACGTTTCTGGGTTACCAACTTCTTAAATGAACCATTCTGTGAATATTTTTTTTTCCTCTGGAGAAAAATCTGTGTGCGTATTTTTTTTTTTTCTCTATATTTCTTTTATTTTTTTTTAATTTTCACTTTAAAAGCTCCTTTATTTTATTTTTTTTTTAATTAAAAAAATAACAAAACAAAAAAAAAACTGAAAAAATCATTGGTTAATTTTGTATTCTTAGATCTATTTTTTTTTTTTTAAAACATGGAAAGGAAATTATTCGATCGGCGCAACTCACAATTGCTTCGTTAAAATCCAATAATAGTGTCTATAAAAATTAAAAAACAAAACTAAGAAAAATCTGGCGCATGTATGTGTTTTTTTTTTTTTTTTTTTTTAGAAAACAATGAAAACAGCAATAGGACGCTAAAATAAAATCAATGTATAATTGTAAATTGGAATTACTTTATATTTTAATTGTTGAATAATTTCACACATTTCACTTTACTTTATTAAGACTAAATTTTTTTTCTCTAAGAAAATGAAGACTGAAGAGGAAAGAACCTTTTTGTTGGGGGGAGAGAGATGCAAATCATCCCGACATAGTGAATTGAATTGTTAAATTTCAGAAGCGGGAATAAAAAAAAACAAAAAAAAACCCTACCCAGACAAGAGGCATGCACACACAGTGTCGAACATATTTTAAGGCGTATCCAGAGTAATATTTATTAAACACTACTATTGGCCTAGTGCTGACCCGTCGACCATCATTAGCGCTTGACTTTTATTAACATTCATTTAGTATTGCAATAAATAAATAAAGTGTTCAGTTAAGTAATGTTAGGACTGGTTGACCTTTGTCCATCAATTTTTTGTTTCTTTCTTTCTCAATTATACACACACACACACACACACACACGTTGCATGCTTTAAGAGTCACGTCATGGGACATCAGGAGTTGTTGGTTTATATGAAAAAAAAATTCCGTCACATTAGCGAAAAAGATTTCTAAGTGCTTTGCGGCTTGTGAGACCATTTTTTGTATTTGACGAAAAAACGTTTTTTTTTTTTGTTTTGTTTTTTTTTCCTTTTTGCTTTTTTTTTTTTTTTTTTTTTTTAATTCCTTTCTAGTTCTTACTTTTTTTAACTATTCCACATTAAAAAGTTTGGTCTCCCCAACTTTGTGTGGGTCACTCTTTGTGTCTTGGCCTCCCAAATATAAACATTCTTCAGATTCTAACATTCGTCGTCTTAACATCACTAAAAAGAGAAAACATTTTCCAAGAATGCACTTTGGAGTAAAACTGGTTTCATTTTTGGCATTGGTGTTGAATGGAAACGAACCAAAAATTCTCTTTTGTAATGTCTGCTTTCCTGTTTAATGATAACGAACAGAACAAATTCAACATTTTTCAAAATCAATACCGACGTCATCATCATCATCATTTATATATTGTGTCACTTCAGGATCTGGGCGATCATTACTCTTACAATTTCCTGTCCCTTTTCGCCCTAAGCAATGCTTGATTCTTAACGTTAATAAAAGATGTGTGCTTACATCCTCAAGGCTGCGTAGCGAAGTGCATTTCGTAATCGAATTCGTTTTTTAATGTTTCAGAATTTTCTTTTACATGGTAATCTTGTGCAAGTTTGTAATAGTTGTTGAGTAAGTTTGTTGGGCTGTTGCTGCAAAGGTAAATACTTTGGATTTCAAATATTGGTTGACAGGAGACAAAAGGGGCCCAAAACAACTACAATGCTATCATTTAATTTCCATAAGGAATAAATAAAATTTTCAGTAAATACATAAGGTACAATTACAATGTTTCTTAGTAATTACAGTGTACTATAGTATTACTCACAGTAGATACCAAATATAAATACAGAATGTTAATTAAAAGATGAAAAACTAAATAACTGGTTGATATTTTTCAAAAATGGTTTAAAAGCCCAATAGTGTGTGTGTATATATATATATATATATATATATATATATATTAGTTTTTAGGGTGTGCTATATTTATGGGATGAAGTGCTCAATAAAAGTGAACATTGAAGTCAACAGGCTGTTTCATGCTAGACGCAATAGTCTCCTCTGAGTGCTGACTTCAATGTTCACCTTTATATTTACATACGCTCAATCTCTGATATTGAGCACTTTATCCCATAAATATAGCAAACCCTAAAAACTATATTTTTTTTTTTCATAGAGAGATAGATAGGTTCATTTATCTGATAATGAGTAAGACCTAAAATTCGGTACCAGAGCAGAGGCCGAGACGACCATGATCGGGACAGACGTGCTTTCAGCCTACTCCAAGAACAGACGATGTTGGCCATGAGCAAAACTTCATAAGACACCAGAGCATGAGATAAGTGTTTCATCAAACACAAATGTATTTGGATATGGTCCCCGATGCTATGACTTTTAACTGCTGAAAGAATACGTTTTTTAACAATCCTCTCTTCTCATTCTCGTTGTATAATGTATTTCTTATATAAAGTACTTTTTAAAACTGTTCAATTGTCTCCTCTTTGTTCATCAGCTTCGACTCAATTTCGAGAGTCGTTAAATTTCTCACACATTGCATGCAGTTCCCTATATGGTAAGCAATCGTTTGTGTTTCCCAGATTGTTTGAATATGACAATAATTGCTTCTACATCCTATCCATCTACCAATTCCTTTTAAAATGGGTAGCAATATGTATGATTTTAACTTCTCCCCAGACAGCGAATTTCTTAACCCTGTTTTTATGATATTTAGCTTTGAAAATGTCCTCACTCATTGGGCTTCAATAACTGAGTGTGTGCAGATGGCTTTATAAAGTTCTTACTCCATTTTATTACTAATAGACTTTTCTGTCTTTGTTTCTTCATTGCACTTTATTTGAAATAGTAAGTCCACGGTGGAGTAATGGATAGCGGTTCGGAGTGAGGAATCGGAGAGCAGAGTTCGAATTCCAGTCGGATCCATTACATTCACTTACGTGCTAATACCTTTGGGAAAGGTATGAATCCTCTTCTTCTCCCCTAGCTATGGATAAATAGCAGGACAGACCGGGCCCAATAGCCTTGGATGGTAATTGGACTACTGCGGGGAAAAATCTGCCTCGATAGTCATGTATCAAAATGGCGCATAACTGATGGACTGAGGTCCACTCTATTAGGGGCTCATTTGCCATCGGGCAAGTTGATATCCTGACCAGTCCGCCACTGGCCTGCAACCATTTCTCTTGTTTGTTTTAAATTTAAAACTTTTTTTCTTAAGTATATTAAACTTTCTAATATGAAAGGCGGTTAGTCGGTCAATGCGTCTAATAAGTTTGTTAAAATAAGTTTGACACAAGGAAGCCAAAAGAGCAAAATAGAGATGAACAAAATGTTTTTCTTTTTCTTTGTTTTACTCTTTTGCATCTCCTCTCACCAGTAGTATTGTGTAGTTACCCAATTCATTGTCAATTTTTAAAAATCACCTCAAGTCTCATGATGACAAGCAAGAAATTAGTGCCTAATAAAAGAAAAAGTAACGGAAAACTTTGAAACCAGAACGAGCGTTTCAACCTATTTAAGTCAACCACATTTTCGGGTTATACTTGAAAAGGCAGCAGACCCTTATATTCGATTCGCCCATCACCTTAGAACAAGGGTGTTCAGACTTTTATGAAAAAAGGGCCAGATTTTGAGGTGAATATGCATGAGGGCCAACCATTCTGCTTGGCATTCTTGGAACCATTAACATTAAATGCAAATGAACTATTTTGAAAATTTTATTACAGATGGCATATTTTCATTTCTTCACGTGGATAAATTTAAACAGATCTTAGCAAAATTAATCAGCTTGTCGTATCTGAAGTCCATATAAGATGAAGGAAAATATGTCTGAGAAAAAAGATCTCCCAGGTAACTATATCTCCGGTTAATCTTAAATATTACATATTCTTGGTAATTAATGTTGTCTGTCAACTTTTAAGTTAAAAACATATGAATAGGAACATAACACCAACATTCATCATATTAAGTAGTAGAAACAGTGACAAAAGTCCAAGTGTCCAAATATAGTTATAACTGATTTTGACCAACACAAAACAAATTTAATTCACTAAGATTTTAGAATTTATTCATCTCGGATGACCAAAACAAATAACTTGCCTGTACTACTGTACTGATGCGGCATTCACCCTGGGCGGATTGAGCCGGCTTCTTCCTGTTATGAGAAGAAGATTCTTGGGATAAATTACAGAAGTAGGGTACCCAGGCCTACTCGGATAACGTTCTTGCTTGCCGCGGGATTCCCACAGACGCAGAGACAGGAACGACCAGAAGCCGCCGGTTACCGATGCAGACGCTCCTTGGATTTTCACCAGAGCCCTTGTTAGCCGGCGTGTGTGTCAGACCTGTCCGCCTTGGGTGGCCCTACCAGGAACGAAGTTCCGGGCGGCATAGCTCTGACACTACCGTTAACCCCCCCCCACCGTGTGAAGGTGGATACTGAGATTTGGACTGCAAATGGTTCAAAGGCAGTCATTTTAGAAATTGGCAGGAAAAGGCCAAAGCCAGCGTCACACCTCTTGAGGGCGGCCACACAGTACTGCTGCCATCTTTTGGTAAAACATGAAAATTGCATTCTTTAGGTGTGTACTTTACATACTGATTGACAATACCGGCAGGCGGTAAGTGATACGTTCTATAATAGAGGATGATGAAAATATGAAATTTGACCGCGGGCCGTAATTGACCTCCGGGCAGGACTTTGGACATGTCTGTCGTAGAAGAATGAAACTTCAACAGAAAACCTACGACTTGAAACCTTACTTATCCATCGTTCTACCTTGCTAGGCCATGGCATGTGAACCTTTTGATTTTAAAGGTTTTGTCGGGAACACGTACGTCACTTTCTTGCATTTGTTCAGTGTGCTGCAAGAGCGTTTGGTACAGTCATAGAAAACATCCCAACATTTTCGTTCGTGAAGCCAAGCAATCATTAAAATTACTGAATTTATCGTCGTACAATAAAAAGCATCACTTGGCGTATGGGGGACTGAAAATCTTCTTTTATATCCTTCAAGACTAATTTAGCTTCGTGATGAACTTTTTTGTTGCCGTATACCAGTGCATGTATCTAATTTTTAAAATCAAATTTATTTTATATAGCAGGCAAATTACATATCACTTAAAGATTTAGGCGGTTATGGCTCTCCACAAATTCCTTTCCATATCTGAATAGCCATCATTTCTTGGGAAAGACATAGTGGTTTTGTTACCTTTTTTTTTTTCTATGGTTTCGAATGCAGAATTTTCATTTTAGCCTGTGTCGCCCCGCCAAAAGTTAGAACCAAGTTTAACTTATTTAGCATAGAAACTTTCTCGCTTGTTGTCTATTGTGGCATGTTTGAACTTCATTACTTTGCTCGATTCAGCAGGGCACAACCGGAAGTCCCAGAAATCATGAAAATGCTGACCGAGCCCTATTCGGTCTTTTTCCCCCTTTTGCCTTTCAGTGGCAGCTACCTTCATGTCCCAGCTCACTACTTACAACCCTTGTTGCAGAAGACGCGTGGCCTGTCCTGGCAGCTTGACTTCAGTTTCTTTTGGGAACAATCGGAGAAATGTACCTTCGAGAAATTTACCCAAAGGAAAACTACTCACAACCATTGCTTCAGAAGACTGGTACCAGTCCTAGCAGTTTGCCGATCAGATTTCTCGTTCCTCGTGGGAACAAGTGGAGAAATTTCTCTTTACGAAACATCTACTCAAGGGAAGAATTTTGTTAACTGCTCTCCCCCCACCAATAAATACCACAGTTAGAAGCTGTTATACAGTTATTTCGTGTCTTGTGTTTGTTCATCCCACGGAAGGAAGGAATCTTATTTAGCGTACGAATGTATGATTAAACTCTGCTTTTAAAGCGTTTAAAATGTTCTATTGTTTAGAGTTGCTCAAAGAAGCAACATGATATTCTTTAATGGAATTCAAACTTGTGACGCAGCTATAGGAGTAGTCAATCAACCAATCAATGATAGTTATTATAATTCACTCTGTGATAAGCGCTTTAACGCGACGATCGATAAATAAATCCAAGTATGTTGGATAACTTTTTTTTCTTTTTTTGAAATTGCAAGTCAGACGACTGTAAGTAATAAATGTTGCTAGTCCAATTTAATCTGTACTCGCATTAAATTTCAGATAATCGCCAAAACTGCGCGCGCATTTCATATCGACCCCTTGAGGCCAAAAAATCAATTTTCAGAGAGACGTAAAAATAGATAGGAATTTGAGAGCATTATCTTTTGTGGCGAAGCTGAAATTTTATATTTGACTCTAAATAAATTATCTCCCACCAACAAAAATTATAACCTTGTTAAAATTAAAATAAAAAAGGTAACATTGTCGGTTTCCTTATAAAGAAACACTTGGTATTCAATTACTCCGCTGTCAGCGCTTTTATCACTTAAAATTTATAAAATCTTTCTATTAGTATCTATCTGAGATGAAGTATTATGTATACTATTTACTTTATTCGGACTATTGTCCTCATCTTTGTTGCCATATTTATCACAACGTTTCAACTGTTGTACGCTCATGCCTTCTTCAGGTGGTTGGAATGTCGAACTGAACCCTTTATTTCGCTCGTTGGGGTAGACTGTTCTAGTTCCACATGCCATGTCTAATGGGTGTCAGTTATCAGTTCTGTTAATTCTCCTCTCCAAGCTATGGCACAGCGGATAAGGGCGTTGGTTAGGTCCAGTGACGGGATCCAAAGAGTTGTGAGCTCAATACTTGGTTAAGGCAGTGGAAAATTTGAAGGAAATTAACAGCAGATAACTGACATCCATTAGACATGGCACGTGGAACTAGAACAGTCTACCCCAGCGAGCGAAATAAAGGGTTCAGTTCGACATTGCAAACACCTGAAGAAGGCAGGAGCGTACAACGGCCGAAACGTTGTGATAAATATGGCAACAAAGACCTTTCTATTAACATTTTTTTTTTTTTTTTTTTTTTATTCAGAAAAATAAGATTCTTGAGTCTAGTAGCTCATATAGCTCTCCTAAATATTGATGGGCGGGGCTTCCTTCTAGTCTTTTGTTTGAAATAGTATGGAATATCAACATCTTGAGTTACATGTACTATCCATTTAAAATGTTGCTGCTGTTGAAAGTCCTCAAATGATGTAGTTTGTTATTCAGTACCGTTCTTTGAGATTCTGTAGCGTCAGTTCATATGGTAGTCGCTAGGGTCTACAGCAGTGGTTTTCAACCTTTTTGCTGGAGCGGAACCACAAAGAAACATTGCAGTGGCTCGAGGAACCCCTGCAATAAATTGTCTTATGCAAAAAAAAAAAAAAGCTTTCAATTATTAAAATAAAATAGAAATACTCATCTTCAGATGTATTTACAAAAAATACAAACTGTAAAAATATTGTAGACGTCCATATGCAATTTTAATCTTGCTTCTACGGTTATTACACATGTATTAAAAAACTTCATTTTAAATGGATTACATTTATTTTCATTAAACATTCAATGAGAAACTTGAGCCTGATGTTTCTTGCACAAATCTTTAATATCGAGTCGTGTTTTTGACACACACACACACACACACACGAAGTTCATCTTCCACACATATCTGCACAGGAGAATTAAAAATTACTGTCAATCATAGTACTTGTGTCATTTCTTGCGGAACCGCTGGGCTTTACTGGTGGAACGCTAGTTGAAAACCACTGGTCTACAGGCTTCATTCATTTGGCGGCATCTTTAACCGTCGATTTGAGAAAGCGATTGTATATCGCTAGCAGTTTAGACATTTCTGAATGAGAATATGGCATCCATATGAAAATCTCGATCTGACGAGAAAATTCAAACAACGAAGGATATGCTTGAATAAAAACGAAACAGTTGTGGTTTCAAATAATAAACCTGTTCGAAAAGAAAAAAAAGTTAGTACATCCGGTCGAAGAATCGGTCGTTAATATCCGTTTCTAACGGACCTACTGAGACAATTTCGAAATATTTCAGTTCGATGTCCATAAAGTTCAATAAAATCGATTTTGTAAGAAGAAATCTTAGGGTTTTTTAAAAAAAATCCTATCCTCATTCATTTTATATACTGTTAGTAAGGAGCAAGTTCCAAAGAACTGGTGGAACAGAATCCCACGAGGATACTTTTCCGATCATTACAATCTTAACAAGTGTAAGGTTTAATCGTTATATTTCTCATATCTCTATCTATAAAAGGCAGGATATGTGTGTGTGTGTGTAACGAATGCACTGCCGCAATTTTCGACGGATTTGCACCAAAATTTACATGCACATGCTCCAAGTTAGCGGGAAGGCCAAGACCGACTTTGCATTTCCTAACTCCCATCGATAGTGGAAATAATCGATTGTTTTTTATGCTTCTACGGCAGTTTTCATGTAGTTTGCGGCCATTTTGTACTGGCCAGAGTGAGAGCCAATAGCTGGCTGCCATGAATAGGCAGGAAGATTCTATTGGCCAGCGTGAGAGCCAACAGCTGACTAACACGAATGTTAACTAGCATGGTAGCATGCAAAAAAAAAAAAAAAATCGATAGCTGCATTCGTCACAAGTGGGGAAAAAAATTTAAATCAGCATGGCACTTTACTCCAATTGGCTCATTCGCTTACTTAAACTCGACGTTTATTCTGATTCCGCAGAACTGGGTTGGGTGTGAAAAAGTATTTGTTGTTAACATTCTTTTTACATTCGTTTTTTTTAAAGCTGATCGTTTTGTGTTCATTTTGTTTAGTTCTTTTTTCGTAACAGATTTAATGTTTAGTATAGAGCTTAGATAAAATTCACAGTGTGAGATAGGCAAGAAGTAAGGCATGTAGCAACATCAGCACGGCAAAGGGCACTCCTTTAAAGGCAAGGAAGGGCAAAAGTCAAGTGATAGTGATTGCTGTATGAGTCGTACGATTTTTGAATCAAGCACGGGCAACACCGGGCCATGCTGCTAGTACCCACATAAACTTCATCCCCTTAGATAGATTTTTTGTAACAGAAACTCTATAAATACAACTGCATTCAACCAATGAGAATTTTACATCCCATAAATAACAGGTGGTTGTGATTTTTTCCCCTTCCTAACTCTTTATGGTTCTGTAAGCGTCTTTTTATGCACCGCGTACCTTTTAAGGCGTGGGCGATCATGGCTCTCCACAGCTTCATAGCTCTGTCTATATCTTTATATCCCTTTCAGACTCTGTTCTCTCATCGATTTACACAAGTTCGTTCGATAATTTACGCGCAGTTTTCCCTTTCGTGAGTGTCAACTTCTCCAAGCCCTCTTTCCTCATTACATGGTCAAAAAACGGAACTTCAACGTGGTGTAATGATTAGCAAGTTTGTCTCGCTAGATCAGTTGCAAGTGAACAGTGAGTTCGATCCTCACTGGGTTCCGTATACTTTTGGCCTTGTGCCACATCTAAGCTGCGCTTAGAAAAATCCCCATTGCACATGGCCCAACAATAACTGACATATAGGAGGAATAATATTACATAGCAGATAAACACTCTTTTTCTTTATTTCTAACGAAAATTACCTGTTAATAATTTTAGCCTTTTGGAAGGCTGGCTTAATGGGGAATATAGTTTTGCATAGAGAAAGACATTTTTCCCCTTTTAACAACACTGGACATTCACTCATAGGTCAGTGTGACATTATGCTTGTTAACTGGTCTCGTGTCTATTAAGATTTTTGTATATGGCCTAGCTTTATACAGGGTAAGGTTACAAGTATAAACTAGCGAATGAAGATCGAATTTTTTTTAATGTAGTCTTACAGTAATAGTCAGCGAGACGAGCTTGCAAACACGACTCTACTGCGAGAAAACTAAACGTGGCATTTATGGTGCAAACATTTTCTGTAATGTTAGCAAGTACTTCAAATGTCCCATTCACAAGATTGTGAAGTGAGAATCTATAGCTAAAAGGTATTCATTACCTTATATTTCAGATTGTGTCTTATTCTATGCTTATTTCTTCTCATTCTTTACCTTATCCTTTTCAATGTTCGTTCTCGGTCATGTTTTTAGGAGTTTTACGAATATTGATTAGACATGGCACGTGGAACTAGAACAGTCTACCCCAGCGAGCGAAATAAAGGGTTCAGTTCGACATTCCAACCACCTGAAGAAGGCAGGATCGTACAACGGCTGAAACGTTGTGATAAATATGGCAACAAAGATCTTTCTATTAAATTTTTTTTTTTTTTTTTTTTTCAGAAAAATAAGATTCTTGAGTCTAGCATCTGATATAGCTCTTCTGAATATCGATGGGGTGGGGAAGTTACTTCTAGTCTTTGTTCATATGGAAATGCACAAATATTTTCTAATACATCCTATGTTTTATCTATTTTTTTTTGTTTTATTTATCTTTTGGTCTATTTCTCCAAAAATTATTTTGATGCATTTTTTTTTTTTTTTTTTTTTTTTTTTTTTAGTCTTTTGACACAAAAAGTCCGTGCTCGATCAGTAAATTAAAAACAAAATTTTACATACTCACGAAAAAACATTTATTAGTCAAATCCATAGTCTCTATTGTTTTTAACAACTGTCTCGTATCATTCTACAAGATGGTGATGACATTTTCGTAGAAACCTTGTTTTTTGTTGGAAGAAGTTTGTGACGTTGTTTTCGATGCAGTTATTAGTAAGAAGAGTTGAACTTAAATTATGTAAGATGTCACAGCTCTAGTATCATTCCTTTATAGTCAGTCGATAAACTTTTCAGCCCACTCTCGTAGATTGAAATCATCCTGACTGGATCCATATTAAACCACTTTTGATCGATTTTTAAAAAAATATATTAACCTGTCTGACAATTTTAGATGAAATATCGTTAATGGGATATTAGTTAAAAAAAACAAAACAATATTGACGATGTTTCATCTTAGACATTTGGACAGTAAAGATTTATTTGTAAATTAATATAAATTTCAACAACTTATAATTGAACTTAACCAGTGGATTGTGACAAATGTTATCAGGAAATTTAAATAAAGAAAATTCGGTGTATTATTCTATTAGATTATTGCAAAAGTCCGTGCCCGATCAGAAAATAAAAACATTTTACATACCCACGAACAAAAAAAAAATTATTATTCATGGACATATTCTCTGTTGTTTTTAACAACTGTCTGCCATCATTCTACAAGATGGTGATGTCATTTTCGTAGAAACCTCGTGTTTTTTTTTGGGGGGGGGAGAAGGTTGTGACGTTGTTTTCGATGCAGTTATTAATAAGAAGAGTTGAACTTAAAGCATGTAAGATTTCACAGCTCTAGTATCAATCCTTCATAGCCGATAAACTTTTCAGCCCACCCTCGTAGATTGAAATCCCCCTGACTAAATCTGTCAAATCACTTTAAACGATCCAAATAAACTTTCTGAATGTTTTTTTTTTATCACACTTCCGACGCTTACTCCTTTCCGAAATACATAGAACATAATTTGGTTAAAGTGTAACTTTTCATCCGCCATCTTTCAGGCATTCATTTGTGAACAAAACGTCGACATTCAACAACTGAACTATGCAAAATTTCTATCTTGACCACGCCAAAAATTGCCACTGACGTCAAGTTGAGGTCATTTTATATTAAGAATGAAAATCGTGCACAGACTTTTGCAATCATCTGATCTATTTGCAAAGGTAATTCTTTAATTTATTTGGCACGAACTTTTCTTTTGCTGCAGACTTAAGTCTAATATTTAATCAATATTTAAGATCAAAGAAGGTACTAGGTTTTTTTTTTCCGCTGGTGCCCCGACTACATTAATTTAAGTATGCTTCTAGATTGGCAGCTAGGTCCCACCCGTTTACTGTTGAACGCTAAATGCAATCGCCACTTCTACTCTAACTGTACATTTTTCTCGCACTTCCCAGCAGTGGAACTCCCGTTTACTTGCTTTCTTGAAAACTACACTCTTGAAAAATTTAAATGCAATGTCAATCACCACCTCCTGTCGTCTTAAACCCCGTTCATCTTTTATCCTTTCCTCGATCCCCTCTATAACCAGTATTTTCTCCAACTTTCATTCTCTGTGACCCCCTGTGTACTAGTGGCATTCCCGCTTTGCTTGTAGTGAAATGATAAAGATAGTTTTTTTGTTTTTGTTTTTTTTGTAATATTTACGCAGAAATGGTGATTTCAGAAAATTGTCACCATATTCTCTTAATACTCAGAGAAAAGAGTAGTAAGTACCCAGAAGCGCATGCGCAAGAAAATGCACAGGAAAAAAAATACTTCAGTCAGTTATGTGCCATGCGTGATACACGCTTACACGATCATATATCTTTCGATACATGACTGACGAGGCAGATTTTTTATTTATTTATTTTTTTTTTTTTTCGCAGTAGGTTGCCATTTGTTTCTGCGGTAGACCCAGTTGCCATCCAAGGCTATAGAACTCGGTCGGTCCTGCTATTTACGCATAGCTGGTGGAATAAGAGGATTCATACCTTTCCCACGTAACTGAATGCAATGGATTTGACATTGGCTCTCCGGTTCCTCAATTCAAGCCGCTATCTATTACTCTACCGTGCCTCATACTGTCTCCGTTTGTGACCCCTAATCTCCTGCGTGCCGACATGCTCACCCTTCCAAAGCATCCATACATATGGTCACGAACAAGCAAATACCACTTCAACGACGAATCCATATTTTAACGGGGTCAGCTCAAATCACTAATTTTTATCTCCTCCTCGTCACTAATGTGGTGTTTGTGCGTGAGTATATGTAGGGGTACTTTGTGTATGTTTTCACCAAGGTGATTGGGGGGACACGGGCAGAGATAGTGGGTTTGTAGTGGACCGTGGCTGTGAGGTTGTCGGAGTAGAAGTAGAAGAAACATGTGGGTTCATATTTTCCTGCTAGCTGGTCCAACTACACAAGAAAGTTGGACTTTTAATTAAGTCCAAAGAAAACAAACAAAACACAAGACCGATAATATATGTATACAAATATATATATTAATAACAGGTTACATAGTAACAGTTACAAAAGGACAAAGTGTGTGTGAATATTATATATGTGCGTTTGTGTGTATTGTGCTTAGCGTGTTCCCAGCACTTTGTGAAACGCTATCCCTTGTTAGCGCCTGAGGAAAAAGATTTACTTCAAGGTGTCGATGCGAAGGCCTGAAAGAGAAAGAGGCGAAGAGTCAGCGGCTATTTATAGCTAGGGAAGAGAGACCCCTGGTGAAAGGGTTAACGAACTAAAGGAGAAGTTAACAGAACTCCGACAGGTTCACCTTATTTACACCGTGGTACCCTTTGGAAATGAAGTCCACTCTTTTGTCTGGAAGCCCTAACTGTCAAGGAGACAATTACCGCCATTTAATCGGAATTGATTTTACATAGACCAGGGATCACCAAATGGTCGATATCGACTCCTTAGGAGTGTCAAAAGGGATCGATAAATAAATCATGATGATCCATTTGCAATTGATGACCTTGTTACTATTCATCAAACACTTCGTTCCTGTTAATGTTAACCAATTCAATAAAAATGTCGATAAATTTATATTTAATGTCTATATTATTACCTATATCATTGAAGTTTTTTTCTTCACAATATTCGAACAAACGCGTTTAATATAGGAAAATAAATTGAAAAATTATTTTTTTACAGAAACAAAAATGAAGAAAAGGGCAAGGAATTTTTACTTGTAAATTTTTTTTAAAAAAATTGTATGTACTCATGTAACGCGATCTCGCGTATCGTGCGACCCCTAAATTTTCACCTATAAAAAAAATGATTTTATCATGTATCATGCGAGTTTCTATTTTGAGAGACCAGATTGCAATAGTTTAACCTCTTTTTCTCTATCTCCTTATCCCTTCGAGTTAAGTTAAAAAAGTAAAATAGAATGATAAAAGTATCGTTAGTAACGCTACACTCGTAAACAACCGAACGAGAAAGAGCATGAATACATTGCTCCTTGTTGAGGTAAAAATATAATTACCGTATATACATACGTGTATCAAAAAGTAAAAGTGAATGATAAAAGTATCGTTAGTAACGCGATACTCGTTGTGTAAACGCCTACAGCCATAAACAGCTGAACGGGAAACAGAAACATAACGAATATTCATCTTTTCGATTGTTTATGTTTGTATTTTATAATACGATACAAATATGTGAATATTACATGCAGTATTATTGGATACAGTTAAGTAAAACATCAGTTTTATCAAAAATCGTGTTCATTTTAAACGCAGCTGTACTTTTTTTTTCAAAATTAGGTCTTCAAAACTTGCATGACACGCGAATATAGACGGTGTAGTTGAGCACTATTTTGTAAAAATAAAAAAAAAAAAATCTATAAGAACACCGGATTTTATATCTTACTGTTCTTTCTTTTTATATATATATATATATATTTTTTTTTTTTTTTTTTTTTTTTACATGCCTGGGGGTCGATGAGAGATCAAGAATTTTTGATTACGTCGATTGTCTATAAATTTTAGGGACCTCTACTCTTAAACCATCAACTCTGTTCACTTCATGCTCACGGGTCGAGTAGACGGAAAGAGAGAAAGGAAAATAACGCGTGACATACCTGGCGGCCTTAAGCAAGTGCATGACAGAACGTGGTCTCGGGAAGGAACTTGTTGAGAGCTGCAAGGGGGGGGGAGTGGAGAGCCATGATCGCCTACGTCCTGAAAGGACACGGCACATAAAAAGAAATGTATAGTAAGAGAAATGTCAAACAATAATACCGCCACTTTCACCCAATGATCCATTAGGATCATCCATGATAGATGAAATCTATTGTTTTTTTTTGTTTTTTTTTTTATAGATTTTGTAGGTGCAAGGGCCTCGTCTCCTTCTGCCCTCCCCCCCCCAATCTATGATACGGGGCAGCCACTCTACTACATCTCGATTTTCATAATGTAGTCTTCATATAAAATATATATTGTGTGAATTACTGGTATGAGGAAATACCATTATTTATACTCGGACTCATGTAATTATCACAACCTTTTGGCTGTTATGCTAAAAGGTTGTGATAATTACGTTTCTCGGATCGATAGAAGATCGATCCGAGAAACGTTCAGGCCATCTCAAACTGAACATTTTATTCAATCTACGTTTTTTAATCTCGTTCCGCTGTCCAATATCTCGTCTTGTCATTTACATCTGCCTGGTTATTGCTAGATTTGTTTTCCTTGACTGTATTACCTCTGTTCCAAGTTCAGCATTGTCCCAGGTCACAATAGACGAGTAGATTAAAGAATTGGTTCGTTGATTTGATGACATAGTAATAGCGTTTTTAGGCTCTGGGACGGGAGTTTATTTGGTACCACAGGTTTATTTCTAAAAAGTGATCTTTTCATGATTTGTTTTTGTTCCACGTTTATTAAGCACGAAATTTCCAGACGGGACGTTTATTTGAACCAACTCGCTTATTTCATAAGTTTAAGAATTCTCTCCGGCATAATTATTCAAGATAGCATTTGTATTTGGTACAAATAAGTAGTAACATTTGTAGAAATATATATATTGGCTCCTAAAAAATTAATTTCAGTTGAGCTCTCTGGGGAAGAAGTGTGAATTTGTAAACAGTGACTTCGGCAAAAGCGAATTGAGTCACTGTCGGTCACTGTGTGCGTTTATCTAAAAATAAATACGCTAAAATTCACCTTCATCCCTCTAGAATCTCCGATTGACACCAATTCAGTCGGGTTTCGATCCTAGCTAGAGGCAACCGGATGTCTAGCCACACTGAAGAGCTGTGAAACAGCGAAAGAGTCTGTCTGTGGATGACTTTATATATATATATATATATATATATATATATATATAAATTAGTTTCATGGTTTGCTATATTTATCGGTTAAGTGCTCAATATCAAGGATAGAGCGTATGTAAATTCATTAAAATTAGACAGAGCTCTTGGGCTGGCCCCTTTTTCTGTTTTTACAGTATTTTAATAGGAATTTCAGTATTTGTTTTCGATATACATTCTTATATCAGTTCGCGTATATAGAGATTTATGTGTGTAGAAGAAAATAAATATCCATAATATATCATAGCATATTGAATAAATTTAAATATGCATAACTCAAGATATGCAATTCAATTCACAACATTAGAATTTTTTTATAAACAACGACTTGAAAGGTGAAGAGGTTATGTGTCACATGATTGATGGTAAATAGATGCACGCTGATTTGCTGCTGTTAAGTATTTTGAAATAAATGAGAGGAAGAAACAAGTATGTATAATACAAAAAATATACTTATTTTGAAAAAGACTTGTTTTATGCTTTTACGCCAAATAATCATGCAATGCGCTAGTAGAAAAATAAACCTTCTTTTAACGTCTATAAAAACAGATTAAGATTATAAAATTGATAATATTGTTGCATCATTTTGTATCATGATCTGCGTTAAAAATATAACTGGTTTATAGGTGTGTGTATATATATATATATATATATATATATGAGAGCGAGGCAGGGTGGAGTAATGGATTGCGGCTTCAGAGAGCCGAGTTCGAATTCCAGTCAAATTCATTACATTCCCTTACGTGCAAAAAGGTATGAGTCCATATCTTAAAGCTATTGGTAAATAACAGGATAGACTAAGTTTTTGGATGGCAACCGGTCTAGAAGAACAACTTTAAATTCAAAACCTCAGGAGAGTCGTTTGGGGACCTTTTGGAATACTGTGAACCACTTTTCTGTATTCAGCTCTTCCCAAACTATAATCAAATATGTGTAGGTAGTCTGGCTGTTGGATCTAAGAAATGAGCTTGACCCTTATACGCCGAAAACAAAGGGACGGGTCATTGTGTGTTTTAGATACCTCCACTAATTCGCGATACCTAAGGTTTAAAATGAATATTTATAAATGAAAATGCTTTCTTGAAGCTTTAATTTTAGCCTTAATTGAAAGTTAAACGATTATATTTACTATTTCCAGTAAGCAAAATACTCTGGTGTATTTCGCACGGAAATTATATTGATTGGAATCGATTTTTTTTTCTAAAATAGCTGATTAGGGCCATTTTTAGTTGTCTTTCATTGCAATGTTATTCTCTGTATTAAATCTTCCAAAAATAAAATATACTTTTCTGAAACTTTATTTAAGGAATATTAGCTGATTTAAAGTATAATTAACCTGATTTGAAACACATTATTTGCTTTAAATTTAAAATAACACAGAAACGTGTTTTTAAACAAACAGTAACTGTGTTTCAACCGACATCGCCATGTTTTACGTGATTGACGAAGCGATGACAGATGAGTACATGGTGGTTGTTGTTCTACGGAGACTTTATATGTAAAAATAATTTAAGAAAATGACGTGAGCTCCTTTCTTCTATAATTTTTATGTACTTGGTAATCTTTAAAATTTAGGAAAATATTCTCTGTAATCTAATTTTAGTGATGTTAACTTTAAATTTACTTTAGTCATCGCTCTTATTTTCTGATAATACCGTGTATAGTCAACCATACTTTCAAAAATGGACCCATTACATATTTTATATACGTAAAAAAAAAAAAAAAAAATTATTTTTAAAATCTTGGTGCAAAATGATTTATATTGAGCTTTTCAATTTTTGATTAGTAAATATAGTTTTCACTTAATAACAATATCACCTAACGCGATTAAAGTAGTGTAGAATTTTAAAAGATCTTTTTAAAAAAATTTTGCAATAAATTATTAAAATTAAAAAAAAAAAATAATAATGCAAAAATTTATTATTTATCGAAAAAGTTTTTCTTTAATAAATCCTATTTATAAAGGCAATTAAACGCTTTTCTAATTAAATAAATAATGTCAGTTTTATTGCATTTTTTATTTTACTATTCGGAGCAAATTTTCGGGAAATGAGTAGCAATTTGAAAAAAAAAAAAAGGAATGATTTCTTTCTCCATGAAGACCTGCTTTTAGTTTTAAGTAATAAAACAAATTTTGATTAGAATTTAATTTCTCGACATTTCATGGAATTAAATATGTCGGTGGGGTAACATATATGCAAAAAAATATTTTTTACCAAGATTTTCTAAAAAAATAAATTTAATTCATTTGTGAAAAAGCTCTGAAAGTGTCATTAAAATCAGGCAATTGTTTGATTTTTACAAGAAATTTCAAATCAACGTGTGTTAAACCGGAAAAAAGCACTAAAAAACACTAATGGGAAATATTACGTCGACCGCTGACGTAAAAAGTAAAAAAAAGGATTTTTAACCAAAATTTCGAGCGTGCTAGAAAAAGATTAAGTTTGGGGCCTTTTTTTTTTTTTTTTTTTTTTTTTTTTTCATCATGCTATGCTGTTTTTTCAGTGAATTAGTGGAAGTGCCTATATAATGTTATATAAGATACAGCGAGATATGAGCAGGCTTAAGTAGAGTAAATTGAGTTTTACTTTGCTGTAATGGCTTCGTGTATCTTAACCGTTAACGGTAAAACTGCTTCCCTGTAAAAGGATTGCGAAATCTAACTGTCGAGCGGAGATGACTGGCAACGGGACTTCTATCTCTATCTCTCTCTCCTGTTTTTTTTTTTTTTTTAATTCTTCATGAAGAATCTTGTTTTTCGTGATATTGATATGAAGAATTTTTAAAGCTTTTTAAGTGTAAAAAATAATTTAATTTCTGTGTATTACTAAATATATAATTCTTAAACGACCAAATATGCACCGTCGCATTTCTATATTTTGTTTCTCTAACTAGTAGCCTCTCGTTGCTCTATTGGTATTTTCATGGAAAGTGCTCAGACGAACTACATACCTTAGTTCTACCATTTCTATCCTCACAGTCAAGACCCTCTATACCATGCACATTGTAGCGAGCCACCTTCATTCCCTTCGTATTCCATTGGTGAGATGCAAGTTCCACTCGAACAGTAAAATTACTGTTTAGCGGCCTAGAGATCGTAACTCTTAATAAAGGAAATGTGCCTCCCTACATGAATAGAACTTATTTAGATGCGGATTATTGTTCCCATTGTCTTTGTTGTTACCACAACGTTTCTGTCGTTGTGCCCATCCCTCCTTTATCAGGTATGTCAATCCGGGTAACCTACAGGGAATTCTGAACTGATCCCTTCATTTAATTTACGGGATAAACGGTTCTCGTTCTACTGTCCATGTTTAGGGATATCTCGCCTAGTTCTTATTTTTAGTACTGCTCGGCTTGTTTCCACGCTGCCCGGCCCAGGGATTGAACTCACAATCACTATGTCACCAACTTCACGAAACAATGCTTTAATTCCCATATTGTTCAGTCAGAAATTAGAACTTAATTCTGGGAAACCGCTTTCAACCTAAGCTTGCTTTGCCATTAAGCTACGATTCATGTGCATTTATTAAGGGTAAATGAGCCTTAGTTTGCTGTAATGGCTTCTTGTAGCTTGATAATAAAGCACGTTTGACTTGTAAAGAGTTTCCCAGATTAAAAATGAACACAGGTTCGATTCTTGTCGGGAGTAATTTTTTTTTTTTAATTAAGATTTTCTATTTTTAGGTCGGTAGACAGTAATTTCACTGTTTGAAAAACCGGGATGTCTACATATGCACGTCTTTTATTACTATAAAAGGCTGTGGACGTTGCTTGTGTGTTTGCCACAAGTCATATATAGAGGGTGGGTGAAAGAAAGCTATGAATTTATTATCGTGTAGGAATCAGAGGTGGGGTGTGAGAAGGAAATGGAGAAAAAACTCTCTCTCTCTTTCCACTCACCTCTCTCTCTCTCTTTCCACTCGCCCCTCTCTCTCTTTCTCTCTTTCCACTCACCTCTCTCTCTCTCTCTTTCCTCTCTCTCTCTCTTTCCACTCACCTCTCTCTCTCTCTTTCCACTCACCTCTCTCTCTCTCTTTCCACTCACCTCTCTCTCTCTCTTTCCACTCACCTCTCTCTCTCTTTCCACCTTTCTGTGATTGTGTGCGTGCTTATTTATATTTCAGCTTTTTTTTAAAAAGAAACCCAATATTTTAAATATTTTTATTTCAACTTTCTTTTTTAATGTTGAAAGCAACTTCAATGTCTTGATTTAAAAATACGATTTGTTTATACAGTAAGTATTTTTTATTTCAACTTTCTTCGAACAGACAATTTTTTTAATGTTGGATGTAACTTCAATAACTGTAAATAAATGTATTTTTAAATAAATATCTATACTTTCACAAACTCTTCATAAAACTAAATGTAAACAGTAACACAATGTTAACGAACCCAACGGGTCACGGCTGGTCTAGTATCTACGAAATATAACGTTTATAATAATGAAAATATATATTCGTTTTTAGTTTCTGTAGTTTACAATTGACAAGTCAAACGGCTTATGCCATAGTTAGCACGCTAAAAATTTAAGTCCGATTTTCGTGGCCTGACCTACTAATGTAACCTTGTGCCAAACGAGAAATCGTAAATATCTTTAGTTACAAATACATCATCTTTTGAGTCTTGTATCCTGGATTGAATCAATTCTGTATTGATGCGTTCACCATTTTTGTGGATATGAAATCCGGATGTAATAAAAAAAAAAAACCCAAAAAACTGCCTTCTATTTAAATACCCACTTCTTAGCGCCAGCCAAAAATTATTATGTTAAAAAGTGTCTTCACCGGATAAGTTATGACATTTTTCGACTATTAATCTGGCATCCGAGCGAGTTAGCTCGGAAGTCATAAGATGCAGTAAAGAAAATCGATACAATCAATAAGTCTCGCACACTTACCCTCACTTCGATTGATCACTAAATATTAATCGTCAGGTCGCCATTACTTTTTCTTTCTTTCAAAGAGCAGCTGACAACTCTCTGTATATTATCATAATATACAGATATAGTTTCTTTACATAATATTATTATGTAAAGAAACTTTCTAGGTTGAGTCATAACTTATTTCCATTTTGAAGAATCAGTTGTTTTGAAGAATTTATCTACTAATCATATGTGGCGATTAAGAATAAATTTGGATTACATTATCCTACCTCAGCGTCTACAATGGATTAAAGAACAAATTTCTTAACCTCACTAATGGAGGAAGTGCACTTACATCCCATAATGTTACGAGAGTTCAAGCAAGGGAATAACGCTACGGAGACAATTTAAATTATTTATATTGTTCGGATTTTTGTCCTCATCTTTGTTGTCATATTCACGACGTTTCGGCCGTTGTACGCTCGGACTTCTTCAGCTGATTGGAATTTCGAACTGAATTCTTTATTTCGTTCACCGGGGTAGATTGTTCTAGTTGCCATGTCTCTTCCAGATATCTCGGTAACAAATAGTTTCCTTGAAGAAGGCCGGAGCATACAACGGCCAAAATGTCGTGAATATAGTAACAATGATTATGACCAGTCCGAACAATGTAAATTGTGTAAATAATTACAATACCTCATCTAAGAAATATAGACCGCTGTGAAGACATTTAAAAAAATATATGTAATGTTTATGGGCGTTTATGGATTGACAAGTATGAAATTGATTTTCAAAAAATTCGTTCTGGAGTACCGTTGTTGGAAGATGAATCCCGACTTAGTCAATTCACTGCAAAGAGAATTAAAAAAAAAAAAAAAAAAGCTTAAAGAACCAGAAATCCTATACTAAACCGAGAAACAATCGTTAAGCCTCCTGTTCAAAAACCAGGGAGGGGTGTGAACCGGATGATAGGCGATCCTATCTGCCCCTGTTAAGGAAAAAAAAACCCCAAAAAACAGTAAACCAACTTTAAGAGTTTAGGTGGAGATGTTAGAAGTACAATTGAAGCAGACTTTAGAAGGAACCGGAAACCCAATTCTAAGGAAGAAAGGTTAATTGTTAAAAACACTGGAGAGGCGTATGAACCGGGTGATAGAAAACTTGAGCGTTCATCAGAGTTTGATTGGTTGATTCATTTTTTACGGTTTATCGATCTTTTGCAGATTATTTCAAGTTAGGAAATATTTTTAAATTGTAACTTTTTTTTTTTTTTTTTTAGATAATAATGATTTTAGTGAGACCAGTCTTACTAATTAATCCATAGTTTGGGAGAGAAGAGGTGCATTTCATACCTTTCCCAAAGGTATTTGTGTGTAAGTGAATATAAGGAACCCAACTGAAATTGGAACTCGGCTGTCCGATTAAGTTGCGTGCATTATCAATTACACCACCCGCACATCCAAGCTTATATCACATGTTATTCCCAAGTGGTCTGCTATCTAGGTACTGAAACTACCGATTTAGTATAGAATAATCGAATCCGATCATCGGGATCATCATCCTTCCTCTCCTTATTCTTTTTCTCTCCCGCAGTGGCGGAGATGGCTGTGAAGGCTTCAGCCTACTCCTGAAGAGTAGTCAAAGAGAATTTGATGAGGCCATTCCCGTGGTGGACAACTGTGTGCGACGGAGAAGCTCACGCACTTCACCAGAAGCGCCTCCCCCGCAGCTGAAAGAGGATTGAGACAGGCGAGATCTGGCAAACTTGATTGCATCGGGATCTGTCAAGGTACATCTTGGTTATGCCAGCCCGACTGGCGCTGCCCTCTTCCGTCTGTTTGATCGTGGACCTATTTCGCCATTGAAATCTTCAAGGGTTGGTCATCTTCAGTCTGCTCCCTCCTCCTCGACTCTTACCGCTTCGCTCTTGAGATCCCTTGGAGACGCAAGCCCTCCACCATGACAAGGAATGATGAACATGTATATTTATTAAATGATAATTTTATACTTCTACGCTTTTCTTATTTATTGAGGATGATCTCAGAGGAGATGGCAAGTACTTGGGCTAACAAAAACTACGGCACCTTCATTGATGAATTTCAAATTCTAATCAAGATAATTAGAGAACTAGAATGGGTTATTATAAAAAATAAATAGACGTAATATGTATATTATTTAATGAAATGTGTGTGTGTACGTACTCAGTTACTTGAAACTACAGACATTTTATGAGCTGAGAAGATTTGAAAGAAAAAAGTTATGAAAAGAGAATATAAAAGCAATTCAGACTTTATATGTATTCAACAGAGATGGGTAAATTAACAAAAATATTTCGGGAAACATGGATAAATGTCCTCGCAATAAAACGTAAAAGTGCTAAAAAGACGGTGTTCCCCATGACATCTCTCTCTCTCTCTTTCCCTCCTCTCTCTCTTTCCCTCCTCTCTCTCTTTCCCTCCTCTCTCTCTTTCCCTCCTCTCTCTCTTTCCCTCCTCTCTCTCTTTCCCTCCTCTCTCTCTTTCCCTCCTCTCTCTCTTTCCCTCCTCTCTCTCTTTCCCTCCTCTCTCTCTTTCCCTCCTCTCTCTTTCCCTCCCTCTCTCTTTCCCTCCTTCTCTCTCTTTCCCTCCTTCTCTCTCTCCTTCCTCTCTCCCTCTCTCTCCTTCCTCTCTCTCTCTCTCTCCTCCTCTCTCTCTCTCTCCCTCCTTCCTCTCTCCTCTCTCCCTCCCCTCTCTCCCTCCTTCCTCTCTCCCTCCTTCCTCTCTCCCCTCCTTCTCTCTCCCTCCTTCCTCTCTCTCTCTCTCCTTCCTCTCTCTCTCTCTCCTTCCTCTCTCTCTCTCTCTCTTCTCTCTCTCTCTCTCTCTCTCTCTTCCTCTCTCTCTCTCTCCTTCTCTCTCTCTCTCTCTCTCTCCTTCCTCTCTCTCTCTCTCTCTCTCTCTCCTCCTCTCTCTCTCTCTCTCTCTCTCTCTCTCCTCTCTCTCTCTCTCTCTTCCTCTCTCTCTCTCTCTCTCTCCTTCCTCTCTCTCTCTCTCTCCTTCTCTCTCTCTCTCTCTCCCTCTCTCTCTCTCTCTCTCCTTCCTCCTCTCTCTCTCTCCTTCCTCCTTCCTCTCTCTCTCTCTCTCCTCTCTCTCTCTCTCTCTCTCCTTCCTCTCTCTCTCTCTCTCCTTCCTCTCTCTCTCTCTCTCCTTCTCTCTCTCTCTCTCCTTCTCTCTCTCTCTCTCCTTCCTCTCTCTCTCTCCTTTCCTCTCTCTCTCTCTCCTTCTCTCTCTCTCTCCTTCTCTCTCTCTCTCTCCTTCCTCTCTCTCTCTCTCCTTCTCCTCTCTCTCTCTCTCTCCTCCTCTCTCTCTCTGGCAATGTTTTTAAAAGAGGACGCATGATGAAAGTGAATTTATACATTATTTTGTCCTTGAGAATTTACAAGAGTATTGAACACTATTAAATTGTATATTTACAACTCTGATTTCAGTGTTGCACTTTCCGTCCTCTGTTAGAACACTTGCCAGATATTTAATTTTTTGTGCTTGGTTGATCTTGATCTCTCCAATTTGTAACTTGCATTTTGGGTTCCTCCTTTTACCAAGAACCATGTATTTTGCCTTCTTGCAGTTGAGGTTTAATTCTTTTCTTCTCTCTGTAGGAAGTTTTGTAGCTTTCTTTCCATGTCTGCTATCAACACTGTGTCATTTGCGTATCTTATGTTAAGATTATGGCTGCCAATAATTAATCCTGGTAGGACTTCCGATTCTCTCAGAATGGCCTCACTGTATGGATTGCTTAAGTCTGGTAAGGAGACACATCCTTGTCTTACACCTCTTTCTATTTTTTCTATATGTGCTGATCTCATTTTCTATCCGTATGCAGACGGTTTGTTGCCATTATAGATTCTTGATTATTCTAATACCCTTCCCAAATATGTCAAGGTTGCTGAACAGGTCCAACAGATCTTTGTGATGTACTTTATCGAACGCTTTTGCGCAATCTATAAAGCATAGGTACACGTCGTTCTGCATTTGTATTAATCTTTCTGATAAGATTCTGAGCATAAATATTGCGTTGTTTGTTCCGGTGTCTTTGACGAACCGGCACTGTTCCTGTCCTATTTTCGGCTTGATTCTGCTCATCAGAAGTTTTCTTATATGGCACATTAGGCTGATTGCCCGATGGAGTTCACGTTCGAAAAAATGGCAAGGATAAAAATACTGATGGTATTTTGTGGCAGACGTGATGAGACAGAACCTGGGACGAGCACAACCGGTCGCGACTTGCCTTGTCCCCGCCAAAAAAAAGCCCGTATTTGCTTAGCATGTAAAGCTACTGCAGTTGAAATGAGGGAGAAAAAGCACTTACCACTCTGCATTAATCCGTCCTCGGCCAGATAAGGTAAAAATATTTATTGCACAATGTACAAATGTGGCACAAGGCCGAGATGGGGAAAGGGGGAAAGGATGGTCATCTTCCGTCTTAACTTTAAACTTAGCTAGCCACAATCACTGACCCAAACATACAAACAATGTTCCTTTCACCAAAACAACACATCCATTACATACCATTCTTACTACATCCACCAAAATGCCTCAGAGTCTCTATGAAGTTCTAACTAGTCCCCATATATACAATACATGTGTCTGTGGGGGGGAGGGGAATAAAATAACCATCTAAAAAAACCCCAATGAATATTTACAATGAATACAAAACTATATACAAGAAACTAAACAAAATTAGTGATTTTCCAAGCGTAGCTCAGATGTGGCTCATGGCCGAAAGTATGGGGCACCCAGTGAGGATCGAACTCACTACTCAGTCGTAATTGCTTTAGCGAGACAATCTTGCTAACCATTACACCAACTCGAGGTACCCTTCGGCCAGATAAGGTAAAAGAATGAGGAGGGACTTACATTGCATTTTTATGCAATAAAGATGCAATGCATTATGGGACAGGGACGCAATGAATTATGGGATCACATGAAGACGCAAGGGATTATGGGTATATGGACAAATATAAAAGCAACTTGAGTGACGTTCACGCTTGGCGGCTAGAAAAGTCTGTTAGTGCAATTTTGAGACAGAACTCAAGAAGGAACAACTCGAGGTTGGAATACCAGCTGGGAGAGCTTGAATTTATTCGCTGGTTGCTGTTTTCTTTTTATTCGTCACATATTTATTTATAGAGGCTTGAGAGACCGGGTTTTGAAATTGTTCTCAGCAATTTCTCTGATTGGACACCCAAAACATTGTATATAAGCACAGTTTTTAGATCATTATTAAAATGTACTGTTTTAATTGCCTTCATCATTATACTTCCGGTCTTACGTCGCTTAAAGACTACTTAAGTGCTTTTGATTGCGTGTATATTTTTGTAAGTTTTACAATTATATTTTACAATTTTTTGAGATTTCTGTTTGAGGTAAAACATAATAATTTTTACCTAAACAAACAGTTTTTTTTATTTTCTATTATAATAAACCTGTTAATATGGGTGAGCGGATGGCCTATAGGTGAGACCAGAGTTCGAATTTCCTCATGGTCGATTTATTAAGGAAGTTGAGCATTTCTTTATAATGTCAGAATGAGGAGACGTTCCTATCATGCTGTACAGTTTTGAAGTGCTTGAAAACCATACTACGATTTGACTTCAACTTTATAATTGAAATTTAGACAAAACTATGAATAATTACGATTGTAATAAAGCAAGTTTATCAGCCTTCAGCAATAATTTTTCTCGTGAGAATCAATCTTGCATATTTATAAATCTCCCGTGCATTGAATATTGCTGCCATATATGGTCTGGTGCTTCTGTTATATAACTTGAGATTTTCAACAAAACCCAAAGAATGTAATGTTATTGGTCCTCACCTAGAATCACGAATTTACTTTCCCACTGCCAAGGTTTTTTCTCATCAGAATCCATCTTGCATATTTATAAATCTACCATTCGTCCATGCATTGAATATTGCTGCCATATCTGGTCTGGTGCTTCTGTTATATATCTCTAGATTCGTGATAAAATCAATCTTGATCTGGTATCTCAACTTCAATCACTTTCTCACTGCTGTGGCTTCCCTTTGTCTTTTCTACAAATATTTTAATGGCAATCGTTCTTCTAATCTTTCCTCCATTAGTATCTCATTTGCATGAATTTAAGCATGGTACTAGATTGGCAACTAGTCTCACCGTTTTACTGTTTGATTACCTAGATGCAACCATAAGTTCTATTCTAATACTTTTTCTCGCACTTCTCGCCTGTAGAACTCTCTTCTGGTTTCTTGATTCCCTCCCACTGGCAATCTTCAAAAATTTAAATGCAATGCAAATCGCCATCGTCTGTATTCATGAATCCTGTTCTTTTCTTCTTTCTCTTCACTAAAATCTTTCACTCTCCTTGTATCTTAGTGGCTTTATCGCCTTGCTTGGGATGAAATGATAAAAAAAAATGACTCTTAATGTGTTGATGTACCGTAAAAAAAAAAATGGTTCGGTTATGAACCACTCCATGATCCTTTCTTGCAATTGCTGGGATTGGGATGTTTGTTATCAAAAACTATATTTAAAAACAATAATTGTAATTTCAGACCTGAATATTACTCTTGTCTGAGTTTCTGGGACAAGGAGTTATTTACATTCAAACTAATGTTCATATCTTTATCACAATGTTTCGGACGTTGTGCTCTGTGGCTTTCTTCAGGTGCCTGTGGATCTGGGTAACCTTCAGGGAATTTTGAACTGAACACTTTATTTAATCTTCAGAGGGTAGATTATTCTCATTCCATTGAAGCTGAGTCTCTACTACCTGGCTCAAAGATTGAACTCACAGTTAATGCCAAATCAAATTCAGTGATCAGTAGGCTATTGTCACCTGGACCAGGTAATACAGATCTAGACTTCTAGAGCGAGCAAGAACTGATCAGGAGTGAAAAGAACAAGAAATCCAAAGACCTGGAAGGAGAACGGTCTTTAGAGCTTTATATCTAATGTCTACCATACATTAGCTTAGATGTGACACAAGGCTGAAAGTATGGAGCACCCAGTGAAGATTGAACTCACTATTCTAGTGAGACAAGCTTGCTAATCATTACACCATGTCGAAGTACCTTCTGACTAGATTAAGAGTTGATCTACCCGACTTCATACTTCCAGAGTCATTTTGAGGTTAAATTATACTTTGGAACAACAAAATTAACAAAATCATTCCAAGTTACTTATGCCACCAAGCCTTGCCAAATGCTTTTATGTGCTGTGTTTATTGAGGATGTGGGTGATCATGGCTCTCCACAACTTCCTATCATTTTTTTAGATTTAAGCAATGTCTGTCCCTTTATTATCCCTCCCACTCACTGTTCAACCATTTATTTACACAAGCTTGTTTGGTAGGTTACTCACTGTTTCTCTTGCATTTTTTTTTTTTTTTTTTTTTTTTTTTTTTTTTGAAAATGTACTGTGAGTGTCAAATTCTCTAGGCCTTCTTTCTTCATTTTGTATCCACTTGTGGAAGTTTTTTTTTTTTTTTTTCCAAGTTTTATGCATGTTTTGTCAGGTGACTTTCTCATTGATTCCTCATTTCCTGATTAGGATTGAGTTTCCAGTTACTTTTAAAATTTACTTTTACTCTCCACTTCTAACATCTCCACCCAAAACTCTGGAATTTTATTACTATTTACTTATTTATTTATTTTATTTTATTTTTCTCAAACGAAGTAGATAGGCTTGCCTATTGTCCGGTTCACACTCCTCCTTAGTTTTATGAACAGGAGTAACAGGTTTGTCCTTTGTTTCCTGTTCAGGATTGTTTTTTCTGTTCCCTCTAAAGTCTTTTTCTTCTCTTTCACTTCAGGTAACCCTTTACATCTTGGGCAATTATCACCTTGCTTAGGGTGGTGCCTCTTGCAGTGTAACCATCTACTTCGAGTGGCTCTTGGGCCCTTTTACAGGGTGAGCATAATTGTAAAAAACTTGAAAAACAATTCAACTTTTGTGAAATATCTATTATAAAGCAAGTACTTATGATTATCATATAAGAATTATAATTCTGGTGGGCTGATTTTGTTTAGCGGCATATCAACACCTCCATGGGTTATTTAATGCTGAAATCTAAATATTTTGTATGCAATTTTATACTTTCAGAGTTAAGGTATGTCTTTTAGATAAATAGCCTGTAGATCATTGTGGTGAACAGCCCCGTAGAAGCAAGCGAGCCAGAGTGGCTTGCATCTGGTGTATAGGAAAATAAGAGTTTTACCTTAACGTGTGACACGTGACATCAGCAAGGTTGCTTTGTGAAAAATGGCATTACTCTCCCGTCCAGCCATTCTAGCAGTATGTGCAAGGATGAGGGTTTTTTGTACAGTTTGGAATGCTTCCACCAATAGCAAGTCGTGTGCTGATTGGTCCGAACTGGAGGAGGCAATTTGCCTGTGTAACCGAGAATAACAGCGACGAATGCTGATTGGCTGATGAACTGTGGTGTTGGCCTGATAAGTGCTGGAGCAGTGAAAAAGGGGGAAAGAAACGTCGGCTATACGTAGTAAGGTATGAAGAAAGCGAGGACGGGGAATTGAACCAGCGATATTGTGATTTGTACAAGTGACGTTGCAACAATACAAACTTATTTAAATTACAATCATAAACTGTATTCTTATTAATTTTACTATAAAAATATATCTTGTTAGTGTTGCTATGAAAATGTATTGTTGGTCATTTTATTATAAAATGTACTGTTAATTTTTGTTGGTGGTTCACTATTTGCCGTAGCTGGGATCCTGAGAACAACATCATTTAAGAGGTGGTTCCTTATTCCTCAACCTCCCCCCCATCACAGGCCTTGCTGCCAGATGTAGTTTATCATCATGCCCAAGACACAAGAATCATAACTCTTCATTTTTTTCCGCAATGATAACCACCAAATACTCACAAATACCCTTTAAAAATACTAATCTAATGTGAATGGATTTATTTTTGCTTATTCATTACAAAAATTGTTCAGAGTTTGATTAAAGTCTGTCCAGCAGATTTAGACCCAAAATTTTAACCAACTCAGTAATTCTTTTTGATCTGCTATTTGTTTGTGTTGCTTTTTTGTTATTGAAGTACATGATTTTTTTTTTCTTCTAATAAGCAGCTTAGTATTTTGACTATTACGTGGATCGCTTCATTTTTGAGCAACAATTAGTATTTAAGATTTTCAGGATGTTACCAGTTATGGATAAAGCTTACAGCCACATCATCTTCAAACACTGGTTCCTGTATAATCACCAAAGTTAAGCAAGGTTGAGCCTAGTCAGTACTTAGATGGGTGACTGCCTGGGAATACCAGGTTCTTTAAGCTTTGATGTGCAGGTTGTGTAATGGATAATGGTTCAGAATTGTTAAAATTCCAGTTGGATGTATTCTTCACTTACATGCAAATACCCTTGGAAAAGGTATGAATCCAACTCTTCTCCCCCAGCTATGGGTTAATGAGTAAAGCTTATATCACTAAAAATTATTCTCTAAAAAAAATGTACACAATGTTTAGATTTCAGCATTAAAGATTGATAGAAATTGATATGCTGCTAAACAAAAGCAACCAAAGTTACGGATGATTTGTTTTATCTTATGGTTATGTCGTTTCCTACTATGTATTGGTATAATTGATTTGTGTGTATATAGGTATTATGTAATGATTAAAAGATGATGCATAGTATTGATAAATACCAAATAAATCTTTATATAACACAATATAATAATACAGAAGGATAAGGTGAAAGTTGATGTTTCAAAAGTTTAAGCATAAAAGTCCTGGAGCATACATGAGAGAGAGTTCAGGAGGAAGTGTGTACATAACATATATGTTTGGTATGTTATGAATGTATGTATCCAATCAAATGTAGTAACCACTTCCTTCACAATGTGTGTGAAGGAAGGTATATGTTTTTAAATGCAGCAGGATGGTTTAGCTGTCTAGAGTTGCTAGTTGCACAAATGTTGTATTTCATCTTTGCATATTTTATGATGATTGCAGGGAAGGGAGAAAATTTATTTATCGATTCTGACTTTATTTTCATCAGTTTATATACGCATCTATAGATCCGCTTTGAAAAGGCTGCTTGCTTCACATAGGCTCGTGACCTTATATCCTGGTTATGAAATCATTCTGATTGGTTGGCTGAACCATCTATTTTTATAAATGGTGGACTTTTGCTCTCCTTATTTTTTCTCCATCACTACAGGTCCAGTAAACAGAACAAAAAAAAAACATTTCAATGTAACTAAAATAGTAATTTTGGTAGAATTCTTACATACAGTATAAAATAACATTTAGTAACTAGTTTTTTTTTTTTTATTTAATTTTACATTTTTCTTTTTTTCTTAGTTGCTTAAGATTTAATCAAATAAATCATTTGTATTTACAAACATATTTAAATGAATTCAAAGAGACAAAAATCTTCATCAGTTGGTCCACAGAAAATCTGTGTTTGAAAAAAGACTTTCTTCATCAGTGAAGATTCACTGACCATCCCTGTTGTTGGATATGATTTCTTTTGAAGTTGCCTCCACCTGTTCCTTTCAGTACATGCTGGGGGGTAAGGAAAAACTATGTAGCCACTGTAGACAGTTGCATTGCTGCACCTGATAGTTGAAATCTGTGCGATTTTGATAAGAATTCTTTCTTGAATGTAGGCTCAAGAAAAATACTGTTTTTGTTTTCTCTGGTTAAATAGTTCACATGGTGATGTTAATTTCTAACCAATAGACATTTTGATTTAAATGGTGTGATTTACATTGTGGAATCTTTTTGGCATGTTTGTAATATCTGTTATTGGATTAAATATAATTTAAAAAAAATAACTAAGCTGTCCATGACTCATAGGGTCACTGATGGTTCAGATTATAAAACATTGAAGTTGATTTTAACATTCCATTGAAATGGAAGTTAATTTTATTATAATTCAGTTAAATATTCCAATTCATTCGTGTCATTATTGGTCTGGTTTACAAGTTCATGTTTAACGTTTTACTGATTGTTTACAGCATTTAATGGGAATAGAACTTCATGGGATAATCTTGAACTTGAAATCAGATTAACTAAATATTTTTAAATATTTAAATGTTTGTTTAAAGAAAGCTGAAATATAAACACTTACTCTACAAACAATGAGTCCAATGAGCAAATTAATAGATGTGCAATTTTGCAAAATATTGCATCACCAAGATATATCGGTGCCAAACTTAAGTTTCGGTTTAAAATTACTGAATTTTCTCCCCAAGTGTCAATCACTGTTGAAATATCATGAATGAGTTTATAAAGGCTAAGCAGCTGATGGTGATCCTGAATAGCAATTTGAAAACCCCTTTTGAAAAGGGGAAAGTACACTGGACATTCAGGAGGTACTTTCAAGGTACCACTGCTTCTAAGTAGGTTATTTCTTAAATGTTAATTTTTAAATCTCTACTTCCTGGAACAGATCTTATACTGTGAAAAATTGCGTGATGTGTATAAGATTTATGATAGCTTTTTTTATGTGTGACACTGGGACACCCTCATAGACTCAGCGGGTGTGAGATTTTAACTTGGGTTTTATGGCTGACAGATGACGCTTTTGAATCATCTTTTTTTTTCTCTCCTTTTTTTTTTTTTTTTTTTTTTTTAAATCTTTCATTTCCTTATGAATGTGCAATATTTCTTTCCCAGTTTTTGGTAAACACCAACATGAGAGTAGACATATAACCTGGGGTAATCACTGGCCAGTTGGTGGAAAGCTGGGCAAAGGTCATACTGTATGTTCACACACATAAGTGAAGGTGATCTGAGGTAGACGTTGGTTGGTGTAAAGAAACAAATTAGACACAATGTACAAGGTGTCAAATGAGATCATGAAAAAAGGAGTATGCTTAACCCGGCTTGTTGACTATTGGTTTGGGCTTGTCACATTGATTTTTTTTTTTTTTTTTTTTTTTTTTTCTTTGTTCATAGCAGGTTGTTTTCACAGCCAGACTACATGTTTTCTCTGTTGTGTGTGTGAGAGTGAAGTCTCTCTTTCTCTCTCTGTCTCTCAATTTCTCTCTGACTTTTACTCTCTCTCTCTGACTTTTACTCTCTCTCTCTCTCTCTCTGACTTTTACTCTCTCTCTCTCTCTCTCTGACTTTTACTGTCTCTCTCTCTCTCTCTCTGACTTTTACTGTCTCTCTCTCTCTGACTTTTACTGTCTCTCTCTCTCTCTCTCTCAAGGGAAATGCATATAGTTGCAGAAATTTGTGGCTAGCAAGAGTTGCGTTAGTAATGGACAGCTCTCTGGTATATTTGTGTTTGTTTTCAAATTTGTTTTTAGTAGATTGTGGCATGTGTATGACTTAGCTAGATGAAAAATTAGTGTGTAGTTAGAGATGTTTTCTAATAACTGTATAAATTTGGCTTTAATTTGTTCTCTAAATACATGAAAATTGTGGGTTTCTACTGCAAGGGTATCAATTATATGATGACGTAAGACTTGAATCTTTCATATTTAACTTTACATTTTATTTCACTCCTCAGTGTATTTGTGTACAGTCCGTTCTGATACATGGACCCTACATCCAGTCTACAATGCTCTCTTGAGCAATTGTTTATATAACTGCATGTATTGCAAATCTTTTCAATGCTTGTAAAAATGGATGCAGATTTGAGGACATATGCTTCTCCATTTAGCAGTTGGGTGTGACTTCAGCTAAAATCCCCTGTTGCACCTGGCTCTTTTCATAGTGTACAATGTCTATTCTCAC
>CAHIKZ030003537.1:2945000-2970000 GCA_903632075.3 Acanthosepion pharaonis
GTTGTGTGGTTGGTTTTTTGGTCGTTTTGGTTTTTTATTTTTTGGTCTGTTTGTTTTGTTTGTTTTTTTTTTGTTTTTTTTTTGTTTTGTTTTTTTGTTTGTTTGGTTTTGGTTTTTTTTTTGTTTGTTTGGTGTTTTGGTTTGGCTTCTTTTTTTTCGTTTGGTATGGAGTGAATCAAAAAGAAATTTAATTTGAAACTTGAGTACAACTAGATATCTTGGGTGAATTTCACCATTTCAGAACTTTTTAACAGAACACATCATTGTTGAAAGTTACTCAGAGGACAATCTAATTCTACTTCCACACTTAACACATATGTATCCCTGAGACCCGACACTGGCCAGCACACCATCCTTAGAGATTCTGGATAAATTTCATCGATTTTGGAACTGCTTGTGGTATGAATATATTTGGAATATAAAGTAATAAGTGGTACAAAGCTGCTATTTATATTTTAAATATTTGTCTATATTTCAAGTTCAATCCCTGGCTACAGCAGGGGTGAACATAATTTGGAGAGTTGAGTTACTAAAGGGAAATAACCTAAACTGAGATATTCAGAAAAGGCATGGCACGTGGAATTAGAACAATCTATCCTAGTGGATGAAATAAAGGGTTCGGTTCAAAATACCAATGTATATCACCTGAACAAGGATGGAGTGTACAACAGCTGAAATGTTGTGAATATAACAACAAAGATGAGGACAACAGTTCAAATGATGTAAATAGTGTTATATTTTAAGCTTTATAATTGTTTTCGGATGTCCTCGGATGAACTGCATCTCCTAGTTCCATCAGGTCAGATCTTCACGACAAGAATCCGCCCTAAAATTTATATAGTAGCAAACCTAATATTTGTCCAAAGATTTAAACATTTAAATTATTTTTGTCTTCTTTTTTTTTTTTTTTTTTTTTTTTTAATGTTAAAAAAAAAGAAATCAGACAAAATGTATAATTTGTTGATGGCTTGGATTAACAGGTCAATATTTTTACTGCATTTTCTTTTTCTTTCAAAGAACAGAGAAACCAAAAATGGACACAAAGACTGAACATACAAACTGCTGTCTAAAGATGTTCCATGTTCCTGCGATAACAAAGAACTTTGTTCATTGTTGTCTGCTCTTCAGTATTGCATGATGTGGTATAGAAATAAAATGTCTATTGCAGATATTAGATGTGTTGAGAGAAACTTTTATGTCCGTAGCAATAATTTAAAAGATGGTGTGTGTCTCTCTCTCTCTCATATATATACACACACACACACACACACACACACACTAATGTTCAAAAGTTTGAAGCCACACTCAGAATTAGCACAAGATGAACTTCACAGAAGAGGGGTGGGGTAAAAAAAAAAATGAAAAAGATCTGTCCTTGAGAAAACAATAGAATTGATTCAAAATCTTATATTTTGAGAAACTTTTGAAACAATTGCCAAAAGTTTTGTAGTGCAGCAATCAAGGTTAATGAAGGATATTTTGACAAGAATGAAATTTAATCATAAAATGATTTTTGTCATAATAAAATTTCTTACAAAAAAGTCTCACTTTTTTTAACCATGTATAATAATTTTCTCTTAATTAAAGTAAAAAACAACTACTTTTGGGGCCAGTTCAAACTTTTGAACTGTAGTGTGTGTATATATATATATATATATATATATATATATATAAAAAGGCATGGTGGAGTAATGGATAGCAGCATGGATTGAGGACTCGGAGAGCTGAGTTTGAATTCCTGTTGGATCCATTACATTCGCTTACATGTTATACTCTTGGGAAAGGCATGAATCCTCTTCTCCCCACAAGCTATCAGAAAATAGCAGGACAAACTGGGCTCTATAGCCTTGGATGGCAACTGGTCTAGGAGAAGGACAACTCTGAATTCAAAACCTGTGAAGAGTTGTTTGGGGACCTTGTGGCACATAGTGCACCAGGTCTCTGTATTCAGCCCTTCAAAAAGTGTGGATGGTTCTGCACAAAACCTTCACCACTATAATCAAATCTCATATGCTGGTATAGAGCTGTTGGTTTCCTAGGAACTGATCTGCTTGACCCTCATTCATTGACTTCAATAGGGGTTGAGTATATATATATATATAATTTTTTTTTTTTTTTTTTTCCCTTTCATCGGTTTCACCCCATGCAAGGCAGGAAAGTGACTAAGACAGTGTGGAAGAATTAAGAACAGAAACATTAATAATGACCGAGAACATAAAAAAAGTAATCAGGAGGACAGTAGATAGTGATTGACATTGCATTTAAAATTTTGAGATTAAAGTTGGCTGAAAAGCATGGAGCTGGAAAGGGACTTCCACAAGCGAGAAGTGGGAGGGATGTGAAAAACTGTTAAAATTTACAGTTCCAATTAGCCAACTCAACCGTAAATTGGTGAGATCTTGGCACCAGTCTTGTATTACACTTAAATTCAAAATGTCTAGGTACCACAGTGAATAGCAATATTTATTCTGCTTATGTACAGAAATGTGGCACAAGGCCAAAATGGGAGGGGGGGAGGATGGTCTTCTTCTGTCTTAACATTAAACTTAGCTAGCCATGATCACTGACTTGAACATACCACAATATTCCTTACACCAAAACACATTCTTACTTACCATTCTTATATCATCCACCTAATGCCTCAATATCTTTATGAAAGTCCTAACTAGTCTCCATGTGTACAATTCATGTCTGTCTGCTTGTGGGCAGGGAAATAATAAAGAGCTCATCTAAACAATTACCATGAAAGTATTTATAAAAAAGACACGGAGAGGCAACCTTATAGCAGTGGGAAAGTGACTGGAGTCAAACTGCCAGTTCAATGCCAATAATATTGCAGATTCTTCTTTGGATTTTATCAAGGTAAATAGCTGGGGCACTGGACCAACCATATGTGGTGGCAATTCTAAGCATGGGTGAATGGTAGACTTATAACTATATATTATAGGTTCTGGTGAGAAAAAGTTGTCTTGCATGACAAAGTGAACCAAATTTCTTAGCAGCTGAACTAACAATAGATTCAATATGTCACTAGGAGTGTACTGTGACTTTTTGCAGGGACGTTACAAATAAACCTTATTCTTTATATACTGCTTATCTCTTTTTACGTGTTATTATAATTCTTTGTTTTTGTGTATTTCACTTCTGTATATAAAATGTTTTCATGTGTAACTTACTTTTGGAAATCATTACTTTGGGTTATTCTACTTCTCCTTCCATTATGTTTCTCTGTTTATCATGGATATACTAATGCCTCTAGTGGACTTTGGTGAGTGGAGAAGAGTAACATATTTACTCTTACTTTCCAAGAAGCTCATTACATATAAATTCTAATAAGGTATGCCTAATTAATGAAGTACATTAGGCATTGTGTATTGGATTATGATGTGTTGAATTGTAGTTTTTATTTGACTGAATTAGATAAAGCCCAAAGAAGGTTGGTTGGCCTGTTGAATCTGTTTATTTTTTAATGAGGTTGCTGGCAAGGTAGGTTCATATCCTTATTTTGTGAAAAGAACGAGGCATTGCCAGGACTTCAAACTAACATTTCACATTGTCCTGGAAGTATACAGAAAAACAAAACAATGGCTCTTTATCTGTCTATATCTCTGAGATGAGATATTATGATTACTTGTATTATTTCTTGTGTGTGTGAGAAACTCACAAAGCATATATCTTGTCTAACATTTTATTAAACTATGTATCCATTAACATTTGCTTCTGTTTTATGTCTGTGCTGCCATTGACTGCCAATCTATGAGTCATGACCAATTTATGGAAAATAATTTCTTAATTTTTGCTTCTTCACTTAGTTTAAATTTCATATAGGTCATATTTGATTGGTTAAGCTGAGTAAAGCCCACAAACCTTATACCTGCCCCCTTTTAATTTTTTTCATAAAAGAGGTTGTATTTTGCTTTTAAATCTAAACAAATCATTCATTGGCCAGTAATTTACAATCACCTGATGAGATGCATTTGATACTTATCAAAACACGACTGCAATTGTGTAGTGATTTTGACATGTTTTCAATGTAATATCCTAAAATGAATAATATTGCTCTACTTTGTATTGAGCCCTCTTTTAAATTAAATGTGATGAATGTTGGAATTGTACTCTATTCTTTCCCATCTTACTTGGATGGAGATATATATATCTACAAACACTGTTTCACTGTATTGGAGCTCATCAGCGTGGTTAGACATCCAATTGCTTCAAGTCAGGATCGAAACCTGACCAATTTAGCATCAGTCAGAGATTCTACCCCAAGCTATCATTGCACGGCAGAAAGACAAGGAAATTTTAATGTTTTTACCATGTGAAAGACGTCAGTAGCTAGGAAAGTTTGATTCGAGTTGAAGAGCATTGCATTAACAGCATATATGAGAGGTGATGGCCTTGACTTATGACAGTTCCATTCCTATGATGAGTTGTAACAGGATTTTTATTTTAAGTCAAAACGTTCCCATGATTTTTCATGAATAAGCACTTGCTCACTAACAATCCAGTATGGTGTGCAACCAGGAACTGACTCCTGCCACTTTCCTCGTTCTAGCCCCATGTGATGACCTATTCCTCTGCTGCACTGTTTACATGAGGCAAATAGCATAAGTCGAAACCAGATTAATGGAGATTGCATTGTAACCACAAATTGTCATAGGTTGGTACTATTGTAATACAATGATTGTCATTTCTTTGTAAATGACCGTCTCTTTATTTGGTATCTTTTTGTGATATCATTCAGAATGTTACTATGTCCAATTATACCTATATATTCACAGTAGTTTGCAGCTGGCTTTTCTGGTGTGATATCATGTGATTGACTAAATCAGTCACTGAGAGGGTGACTTTTTCGCAAATACTGCAAATGTCCTAATACCTCTGGGACAGGTTCTATTTCTCCATTCCTAATGGCACGTTTTTTGTTGGAATGCTCAATTCTCTTCTGCTCAGAATCATTGCAACCTTCCTAAATCAAATTTCACCAGGCATTCACCTCCAGCAACAATTTCCCAGTTTTCAACATTAACGATGTTATAAAATAAAATGACGTATCTCGGCTGATTTACAGGCAAATACTCAAGAGCGAGAACCGGATGTGAACGGGACAAAGCCCCGTCACAAAATGACCATTAACTTTCTTTACAAATGTTTCCGACACACGTGTTCCGGTCGAAAAATAAAATAATAATTAAAGTGCTCTATTTTTCGTCCAATAAAAATGCTTCCCTCCTAATTATACTCGCTTCGTTTCTCGAGCCTGTTAAGCCATAAAAAATGCTATAAAAGGGGTCACAGGGAAGTTCAGCAGCAGTCAACAGGTGGCCACAAAGGAGACCGGTCACATTTAGCAGCTGTCAGCAGGAGAGCGTCAACCACCGTCAACATGTGTGAACTACTATGAGAGATCGACCAAATCCAAAAGCCGGCTTATGAACTTTACCACACCAAGGTAGCTGTCCCAACCCTCACGTTCCTGTTGAAATAAACCACGTAAATCTATTTCTACTGTTGTCGTATTTCTTTCTTGCAACCATACGCTTGTCTATAACAACGTCAAGAGTATTTTGGTTACATTTAACTACATCTTTGAAATACTTTTTGGGTTTATGAGTGGAACAGTTACCATGTACCAGCTCACCATAAAACTCATTTGGACAATCTGTCATCCTCCATATGTGTCTGATACATACATACATACAAGCATGCATACATACATACAGGCAGACACTTTCAGGTTTATTGTCCTCCATTGTGTTCAGGGAATTTGATTTAAGGCAACCTCTTATACTCTGATTCCTATGCATTTTTCTTACATAAAGTTTTGTCTTTCATTCTAACCTGAAGAAATCAAATGCAGCAGACATTCTTGGACATTTTTAAAAAGAATAATTTGCAACAATATCTCTTTAAAGTAACATGACCAGCAATACATTTTATCTGCAGTTGAAACCATAAAAATTGTGTTCAAGATATTTGGATTTAAATAACCTATAGTGCTAAACAAAATCAATCAACCAATAATACATATTTAAAGCAAAATGACCCACAATACATTTTATCTGTAGCTGAAGGCATACAGTTGCATTCAAAATATATTTAGTTGAAGCTAGAAAATTGTGTTCAAAATATTTAGATTTCGGCATTAAATAACCCATAGAGATGTTGATATGCCACTAAACAAAATCAACCAACCAATAATACATATTTAAAGCAAAATGACCCACAATACATTTTATCTGTAGCTGAAGGCATACAGTTGCATTCAAAATATATTTAGTTGAAGCTAGAAAATTGTGTTCAAAATATTTAGATTTCGGCATTAAATAACCCATAGAGATGTTGATATGCCACTAAACAAAATCAACCAACCAATAATACATATTTAAAGCAAAATAGCCAATAATATATTTCATTTATAGTTGAAGGCATATAATGACATTAAAAAATATATCTAATAGAATCCATAAAATTGTTCAAATTATTTACATTTTGGCATTGAATAACTGATATGCCACTAAACAGAATCAACCAACCTTTGGACAAATTTTTAGATAATGATTTAGTGATACAAGTCTTACTAATTAACCCTCGGGGGGAAAAAAGGTGGCTACATATCTATCCCAAGGGTATTTGTGCGTAAGTGAATGTAAGAAAGCTAATAGAAATTGAAACTTGGTTCTCCAATTAACAATATGGAAATATTATCCATTACACCACCTGCACATCCAAGCTTACAGCACCTGGTATTCCCAAGTGGTCACCTAATGTTTAGGAACCAGCATTTCAATGTGATATGGTCATAAGCCTCACAGAACTTGCTGAAGGCAAGAGGGGCAGAGGAAAATGGAAAGTAGTTTATTTAATGAGCTTGTGTAAATGCATAACAGAAGAGGGTCTGGGAGTGATACTAAGGGGATAAATATTGCTTAGAGCTACAAATACTAGGAAGTTGTGGAGAGCTGTGATCACCCACATCTTGAAGGGACACGATGCATAAAAGGACCTAGTATATTAAGCAAAAAAAAAAAAAAAAAAAAAAAAAAAAAAAAAAAAAAAAAAAAAAAAAAAAAAAAAAAAAAAAAAAAAAAAAAAAAAAAAAAAAAAAAAAAAAAAAAAAATGTCTCCGGAATAGTTCCAGCTTGCCAAGAACAGTTTTCTCTTTATGTTGGTATAAGTGCTTTGCAAATTCTTCTTATTATGGGGGGAAAAAAAAAAAAAGAAATATATACGAGGTATAAAACTTGCTGAATCATTAGCAATTCTGTGAATTGCTTCAGTTTTTAATATTTATCATCAGCAGTAAATGAGATATAGTTCCACCCACAAAATGAGGTGTGAGTTGGCTATTTTGAAGACAAGAAAATATTTTCTCACAGATGTAGAAGCAAATATTTGGAATTAGTTTAGCTCATCTGGTAGCATTTTCAAAGTTTGCCTCATTTTTTTTTTTTCACCAACTAGGAGACTGAAAAAGTCAGGCATTGTAATCAGATAACTGTTTCTGTGTCTGTAGTTTTCATTAGATTTTCAAACTTGTCTTGCAAATAATTGAAGAATCTTGATATATTTACTCTGAGAAAAAAATGTTCAGAGTGTGTAAGACTTGGCATGTGTCTGTATATATTTGAAGTTCTTGGCCTGATGCTCTTATCAAAGTTTGGTCAAACATCATGTATTTAGGAAGGCTTTCTTGGTCAGTCAATTTCTGGACTGATAAATTGTTTGAAACTATTATCCTTCTTTCTCTATTTATATTTTTAATTGTTTCATTTTCGATCTTTAAAACATCTTCAGTGAAACATGTAACCTCAATAAAATGTCTTCAGAGAAATGTTGTCTTTATAAACTTTGCTATCAGCACATTGCAACTGATTTAAATTTCTTCCAAGTAAAAAAAAGTGCTGGAAGACATTTTTCCTTTCATCTATTTCTTTATTTTATCATTGTTTTTTTTTTTTCTTTTTTTGTGTTTTGGGGTTTGTTTTTGTTCTTTTGTCTTTGTTTTTTTGTTTTCTTTGTCTTTTGATATTATCTTTTTAGTTTTGTCTTTTTTGTTTGTCATGTCTTTGTGGTCTCTTTGTGGTCACTTTGGTCTTTGTGATCTCTTTGTGGTCTCTTTGGTCTTTGTGATCTCTTTGTGGTCTCTTTGGTCTTTGTGATCTCTTTGTGGTCTCTTTGGTCTTTGTGGTCTCTTTGTGGTCACTTTGGTCTTTGTGGTCTCTTTGTGGTCACTTTGGTCTTTGTGGTCTCTTTGTGGTCACTTTGGTCTTTGTGATCTCTTTGTGGTCACTTTGGTCTTTGTGGTCTCTTTGTGGTCACTTTGGTCTTTGTGATCTCTTTAATCTTTTGCGGTCTTTTTGGAATTCACCCCCCCCCCAAACAAAGGTTAAATAATAGATAAATTGAATCTGTGTTCACAAAAAAGTTTAATGATCTGAAAAATACTACATTTCTAAAAATATGTTCTTTATTATTGTCCTTATTTTTGTGGCGATTGTATCCTCCAGTCTTCTTCCAGGGAATTTCAAACTGAACTCTTTATCTGCATGAGTAGATGGTACTCTTGCTACTCTACATATTTGGTAAGAACTTGTTTTGTTCTTTTTCTACTAAGTCTAGGATTGAACTCACAACTACTATGACACCAAATTCATGACCTGACACTTTAATCCACTATGCTATTGTGCCATAGAACAATTGTGGACCTGAAACTTGGAGCCTGAGACCTCATGTTCCTGCCTGCAGCTGCTGTGATGCTTGGCCTCATTCACTATGATGGTTTCTCTTTTCTTTTCCAAATGGAAAATCTTGCACATGTACATGACTCTTCAGTTATGAAAAGTACAAGCCTGACGAGTCCAATCTACACTTTTATTTAACTTATTATTAAAGAGAGAAAGCATAAATTCATGCCTTCTCCTTCTCTTGAGCATTTCTTTGAAAGTAAATGTGTCAGTCAAGGTTTTTGAATGGGAATAGAAGTTTATCAATTGTTTTCTGTTTAGGATTGGGTTTCCTTCTGAAGTCAACGTCAACTAAACACTTCTAATGTCTCTGTCTGACTATGAAATTTTATTTACTAATTAATTTTTTCCCTTCAATAGTAGTTAATTAGTTTCACCTATCACTTGGTTCACACTCCTCTGAGGTTTTTTGAATAGGAGTAGAGATTTATCCCTTCTGTGTAGGATTGGGTTTCCAGTTCCTTCTAAAGTCTTTTCATTCTTTTTCACTCCTTGTAGACCCTTGCATCTTAGTGGCATTATCACCTTGCTTGGGGTGAATTGGATAAAAAAAGAAAATAGGTTCACCTATCATACAGTTCACGCTCCTCCGTAGGCTTTTGAACAAGAGTAGAGGTCTCCTAGTTAGGATTGGGTTTCTGGTTCCTTCTAAAGGCTTTTTATTCTCTTTCACTCCCAGTACCCCTTTGCGTCTTAGTGGCATTATCACTTTGCTTAGGGGTGAACTGTTTTTTTTTTTTTTTTTTTTTTTTAGGCTAGAATTTGAACTTGGAATGTCCATTTCAATTTACATAATGGTATTATGCCACCCACACATCCTTAAATTCACAAAACCTTTTTAATTAAAAATAATCTGAAAACTTTTACACACTTAATATTTATATTTTAATTAAAGTGAAATTTAATTCAAGATTTTATTTAAAAAAAAATTCATTAAAACAATTTTAATTAAAGTTACAGTGTTACAGACAAAAATGGTAAAATGCTAATTGTAGTGAATGGAATGTGGTTTGAGCCCCCTAGGCCTGGGAATGGTTGTCTTTAAGTTTTAATATATGACCCCCCCAAAAAAAAAACCACAATTTTGTTGAACCTTAGAGAAATCAAGATCTCCATTATCCAAGTCCTGCTCTCCCAGATCCTTTTCTGTGCTGCAGTTTCAGCAGGACAATATCATGGAGAGGATAGGTATTTGATATACATTCTCTCTCTCTTATTTGTTCTTCCTCTAACAACTGATTATTATGCCCCCCCCCTCTTAAAAATAAAGTGAGTCAAAAGAAACTTGTTGATTAAATCTGTTAATGCAGTATAAATAAATAAATAGGCTGGGTATAACAATTATTAATTGTGTGTCTATATTCTTTAATAGAAAGTCTAATTAGTGGTCAGGGATCAAGCAGATACTACACTCTGATCATAGGTGATATGTATAAACAGAATGAAATATAGATTTGCAGTTAGTGTAACAGCTTCCAGCTGATAAGGGTTGAGGATTGAACAGATACTACACACTGATCATAAGGCATAATGGTCATACATACCAGCAAACAGAATAATAGTATAGCCTATTATTATAGGAATGAAATACTAATAAAAAAAATTGTTACATTTTAGTCTTTCAGTGAATATTAATGTCATAAGATTATTTTTTTTTTTTTTTTTTTTTTTTTTTTTTTTTTTTTTTTTTTTGATGATGTCAGAAAATGACATCATCAAAACTAAAGTCTTTTATTTATTTATTTATTTATTTATTTTTCAGTGTTAAGTTTCAGAAACTCCCTAAGTTGGAGTTTGCTGTAACTCATGCTATTTACTTGTAAAATCCTGAATTCTGCTCTCTGAATGTAATTTATATCATAAGTAACAAGTAAGTCAAGATTTCATTTTTTTTTTTTCCATAGAAATTTTTTTTTTTTTTTTGTATATAGCTTTTTAGAATGTTTAATTTCTATTATGATATTATTTTAGTAATGAGAAAGTAATGTATTAAGGAAAAAATATATTGAAAGTGTAGTAATTTCAGAATCCTCCATACATCCAGGATCACATGACATTTGACCTTTCATAACACAGTTACTGCTATTGCAATGTGAGATATTTAAAAACAGTAGTTCCGAAAACAAAAGCTGAAAACTGAATGAAGTTTTCTCAGCATCAAGATGTAGCAGACACCAAAAATTTAAATGGAAAGTTAAGCATCCCTGCCTCTTCAATATTTTTCAATGTCGAATTATAATTCACATTTCTTTTGGTTCCTCTTCCTATATAATATATATATATATAACACGACTCTGAAAGCAATGGATATTTTTAAAAAAGCAAGACAACACTGTCCAAAAAAAAACAATTGTTTGACCTTAAATGATTTCATAAAGATTGATAGGTCATTAAACTTTAAACAAATATATATATATTCATTCAAACATATTTCATTGAACAATATAGATATTTTGTCTGCTTATTTTTAAACTGATCCTTTCCAGTTATCTAATCAGTTTCTTGAAGGAAGATACCATAGTTTTGTTAACCCTAGTATTTCGATCTTTTCCAAGATCATCCTCAGGGGTAAATTATAAAGATGTACTTATTGTAACTCTGATAAAATCTGCATTTTGTTGTGATGGGTAATTTTTTTTTTTTTTTTTTTTTTTTTTTTGTGCGCCATTTTTCATTTAACCGATTTCCAGTTAGCTCCATCATAACAAAACGCTTGTTTTGCAAAAAATTCCATAGTTCCAATGGATAAATTTTAAAATAACTATAACAGAACGTTCACATGTTTTTTTTTTTTTTTTTTTTTTTTTTTTTTTTTTTTAAAAAAAAATCACCATTGCAACAAAATGCAGTTTTTATCACAGTTACAATAAGCTTGTCTTTGCAATTTACCTCTGAAGATGAATATTTAAGAATATACTCTGATCATTTGTAAACGTCTTGTAGTAGTTCTGGTGAACTATGTCTGCTAGGCATTCAGGGGTGAACCAATGTTGACTGTTTATGCTTGAATTCTTTTGAGGGGGTAAAACGCTCCCTTCCAAAAAAAAAAAAAAAAAAATCCATTTGGAGATTGAGGCAGTATTTTTGAAGAAGGTTGGGAGAGAAGCTTCTGACATACAAAACTGAAAGCTGTCCTAGTCTGCCTTCACATAGCTAAAAACTGTTCTATGGAATGGTAAATCAGGGGGGGGTTATTGGTTTGGAGTCAATCTGGACACTGACTAGGGAATAGTTTGATATGCCAATGCAGGGTAAAACGTTTGCTAAGTATTTATTACTATAAATCTTATTTTTATTAATCACTGTTTTTTTTAAGCAAAAAAAGTGTTACCCCTCTTGATCCTTAAACGTATTTTAATAACAGCGTCTGTCTTTAATGAAAATTAGAAGTTTTAATTATTATTTTCAAGCTTAAATGTAACTTTGAGCCTAAACTTAAATTAAAAATTAGATTATAGTGCAATTAAACATTTAATAACAGTGATAATTCATCCAAACATCAACATATCTTGCGAGATGCAAGAATATTAACCAAACGGTGTTAATTCAAATAAGTACCTGATGATTGCATAGTGCATGAAACAGAGTTGTACTGTTGACATAGAGTATTTTTTATATATATATATATATGCAGCATTTTTTCATTGATGCATGTTTCATTAAATAATATAGACAAGTTTTATCTATTTATTTTAAGCAAATTCCTTTCATATCGTCTGATAAGCTTAATAACATTATCATTGAAAGACTAAAGAAAATCATCATATTGATACGTGTTTTCTAATCCTATCTAAGTTTTCAGCTTATGTAAGGCATCATCAAAGATAACAATTACATTACAATAAATTAAACAATACATGGACATAGCGACATAGTTTGTTGTTGCTTCGAAATCTTCCATGCAAACAAAACCGACTACCATTGTTGCTATGTCTGTGTCATGTTTAATTTATTGTAATGTAATTGTCATCTTTGATGGTGGCTTATGCAAGCCGAAAGATTAGATAGGATTAAAAAAAACATGTATCAATATGGTGATTTTCTTTAGTCTTTCAGTGATAATGTTATTAAGCTTATCAGGCAATATGAAAGGAATTTGCTTAAAATAGACAAAAAAAACTTGTCTATATTATTTAATGAGACATGCATCAATAGATATGTGTGTGTGGCCAAGTGGTTAAAACATTCACTTTCTGAGTATAAAACCCGAGTTCGAATCTCACCCCAGTTGATTTGTCTGGAATTAGACTTCAGTTGATTTGTCTGAAAGTAGACGTCTGGAGGGAGCGATCGCAGCGTGTGGCACCTTTTTGGAAAGTGTCTGAAAACCATACCACAGGTTGACCCGAGCCTTGTGAGTGAAATTGGGTAGATGGAACCCTTGGGAGCTGTCGATAGCTGTGCTAGCACAAAATCTCAAGTCATCATGATCGAGAGTTTGAGTGTGCTGGCCTTTTTCAGATTGTTGATCACACTAGATCTCTCTCTCTCTCTCTCTCTCTCTCTCTCTCTCTCCCCCCCACCCCCAGGCAGGCTCTGTGGGTGTTGAACAAACCCAAATGTGCCTGAATGAGCATCTGCAATAAGGATTAGCTAGCCGCCCTAATAGATGGGTATCCTTCAATATGAGTGGCCAACTAATATAATCTCTTTCTCTCATACACACGTTTTTTTTTGTTTTTTTTTCTAACCATTCGTTGTTAAAGCCTCATTTATTCTGGTTTAAAACAATATTAAAGTCAGAAGTTTGCTTTCTTTATTCTATGAAATACTTTTGTCTTCCTCTCAAGCCATTAATATCTTTTTATTTTCATATGAATAAAACTCCCACAGTTTCATTTATCTAATGATCACATCATTGCTCGAGTTGGTCAGGGATATCGTCATTGATTTCATTGTGTAAGAATGAAATTTTCTGTATTCATTGAGATAATTGCTGCAAGTTAAGAACAAAGATTTTGATCGGTTCCCCATTTATTCTGTGCTGAAAAGGCTATTAGCTTTTTCCCCCCCATTTCAACAACACTTGAACAAAATTTAAACAGTTATTTAAGTATCTACCAATGTTTTAATTCCTTCTAGACTAAAATTTTGGTAAGCATTTTGATTTCTTGTTCAATTCATGGTATCCTCAGAATATGTAAGCAACAGCAAGGTTTTGGAAAAAATGGAAACGAAAAGGAAACTTTCAGAACAGACAATTGAAATTTCTGGGTCATGTAACGAAGAAATAGGAAAATCTGATACTCATGAGACAGATTGAGGGACAAGAAAGAAGTGCATAACATGCTTGATGAGGGTTTGGGAGAAATCACAAAAAGAGAAAACTTAAGAGCCCACAAGGACAGGAAGGTGTGGAGGGCCATGATCGTCTACATTCTGAATGGACATGGCACATAAAAGACGTATCAAAAAAATTTTTTTTTTTTTTTTTTCTTGAAAAAGTTAATTCTAACCAGTTCTTGACAGCTTCCTTTTGTTGTTGTGTTCAGTAATACTTGCTTTTACAATCCTTGTTAATCCATTTTATTGGTCTGCCTCTTCTTGTACGATGTCCATAAGGTCCTGGGCAAACATGGCTCTCTACAACTTCCTTTTTTTTTTTTTTTTTTTTTTTTTTTTTGATGGTTTCAGCTATACTTGCTTTTATGAAGCTTCTTTTTATTTTTCATTTACTCAAATTTGCTAAAAACATTTTCTGCAGTTTTTGACTTATCTTGCTATCAAGGCACATTATAGGTGTTAAATTCTTAAAAATTTGTTTACTTTTTCTGATTTTTAGCAGCAGTTTACTTGTAGTTTCCATTCTCCTAAAAACTTTGTTGCATATTTTCTACTTTCTTCAAAACACTATGCCATTTTCCCCTCAGAATAGAATTGATGTTAAAACATTACTTGGTAATCATAGAAAAGACTCATCTTCAAGATAATTAATGTTATAGATATATGAAGCAAAGATGTTTCCAAGTATGGCTGTTAATAAGCTAGTCCTTGGTATAATGATAAACTACATCTGGCAGCAAGCCCTCTAATGGGAAGGTTTTGTAGAGTATGGAACCACCTCTTAATTGCTGTTGTTCCAAGGTCCACCCTAAGCCAGGATGGTAGCACCTGTTAGGGTCCCAGCTATGGGAAAATAGTGACCCCCCCCCCCAAACAAAACACTATGAAAGAATAAAAATACATTTTTACAGTAAAAATTTCCAGCAATTCATTTTTATATATAAAAAAAAACTGGCCAACAATACATTTTATAGTAAAAGGATCAGCAATACCTTATTGTAGTTAAAGGCATACATTTGCATAAATATATATAAAATATTTAGATTTCAGCATTAAATAACCCATAGAGGTGTTGATATGCCACTAAACCAAACAACCAACATGAGAGAACTGTTTCATAGCATCAATCCATATAATATCCTACAATTTCTTAAAGAAATCAAACTGTATTTCAAAATATAACTTCAACAGAAAACATGTATATCAATACCTCTAGTAATTATGTTCACACAAACATGTATATGCACAAAAGCTGAGTATCATTTACCATGTATTCAATTGTGAAAGCAGAATAACATTTATCATATTTCTATTACTTCAAAGTTCCCAAGAAAATTAAATTTCAGCATTAAATGACCCATAAGGAGTTGATATGCTGTTAAACAAACAAACCAATTATGTTAGTAAGCAGCTTTGCTTTTTGTTAAAATTGATTGATTGATAACTCAATATAAAACTGGTAATGTTGTCTGTAGCAGCATGAATTAATGATGGCAGAACATAGAATAATATCAGAATGAAAGGGATAACGAGACAAAGTGGAAAGCTTTTACAGCTGCACATTTCATTTCTTTATAGTAGGCAAAGAATGAAGCTAAAATGAGACACAAATTCTTGTGTGAGGAAATTCTTTGAATATGAGGAAGATTTTTTTTTTTCTTGTAGTATGGAGCAATTTTCTCTGGTTGCATGTGTGTGCTCTGCAATGACAGTGGAATGAAAAAAACCCAAGGCTTGCAATAAATGTTCAACAGCTAGTAGTTTTATTTCTGGTTGAAAGAGAGGTGTAAAATATTTTGTGGGAGGAAAAAAAAAAGAATTGTGCATTTGGGCTTGACAAAGTCGTCGAGGAACAAGAAATCTGAGTGAAACTGCTAGGACAAGCCTTGTCTTCTGCAGCAAGGGAGTGTGTACTTTCTCTGGGCAGGTCTCTCAAAAGGAGATTATCCGCCTGTTCCCATGTGAGGAATGAGAAATCTGAAGTCAAGTGTAAGAACAGGCTTTGTTTTCTGCAAGAAGGGTTGTGAGTAGCCCTTTGAGTTTGGTCTCTTGAAGGTCGTGGTCACTGTAAAGGGAAAGAGAGGTCACTGAAGGTAGAGGCTGCCGAAAAGGAAGATGGAAAAGAGTGAATCAGGCTCTGTTAGCAATTTTATGACTTCTGGGATTTCTGGTTATGTCCTGCTGATTACTCCTGTTGCTGCTACAGCTGAATCAAGCAAAGTAAGGAAGCCCCCACATGACACAATAGCCATTAGATGAGATAGTTTCTATACATATTGAAGCCATTAATGTCTGAAAAGGCATACTATAAAGAGGTGAAATGCATAGCTGAAAAGTTGAAAACTTTCATTAGTGGGAATATATATATATATATATATATATATATATATATATATATACAAATGTTTGGAGGTACAAAATTTATAAATAGTTTTTAAAACTAGAAACCATTGATTTTAATATTAAAAGTCTCTAGAGCCCTTTCAGCCAACATCTCATCAGGAGACAATGGTTGGATTAGCGAAATGAATAATAGCGATATTGAAGAGCAAAAAAGAGGGGAAACACACTAAAATAACGAACAAGTAAATATACTTATAACGAGGGAAGGTTATCGTGTAAATAAATAATGAGGGACAGTTAAAATAAAATATCCTAACAGATTTAGAGACCTTATAAATTCTTTCTGCTGGCAGAGAGAAGGTTTTCTAAATCTTAGAAAAAACCTTCCTGTTATTTTATTCATTTGTTTTTCCAAAAAACATCCTGATGAGATGTTAAATGAAAGGGCCTTAGAGACTTTTAATATAAAATATATATATATATATATATATATATATATATATATATATATATATATATATATATATATATATAGGTCATTATTCAAACATATATTGTTAAATATAACAGACAACAAATTAAACCGTTAACTCATGTCTATTGTTTAATAGATTTTTTATTATTTAGAAACTTAATGTGCAGTTTCTCATGATGGCATAAAGGGCATGGGTCATCCCAAGCTTTACAAGTTCTAGTCCTATTTATAATTTTACTTTAGGTGTCCTATTTATTTCCTTCAGATGCCAAAAATATTTGGATAGGGAAGTCTGGTTTCTTTTATTTAGGACTAGAACTTGTAAAGCTTGGGATGACCCATGCCCTTTGTGCCTCCATAAGAAACTGCACATTATTAAGTTTCTAAATAATAAAAATCTATTAAACAATAGACATGAGTTAACGGTTTTTTGCCGACATCATCAAATTTATGCACTGAACTAACTAGCTAAAAACAAGCATACAATATAATAACTTTTATAATCCATAGCCCAAATAAATAGTTTAAATATCCTACAAAAAAAGATAACCCTTTATGAAGTCATCTAAAAACAAATGTTACGGCAGTTTTTATATGCACAAATCCCTTTCATAAAAAAATAAGATAAAAATATAAATAAATCTCCATAGACACGTAAACCAGACTAGGCGAAAACATCCTCCATTTCAAATTTAGACACCTCCACCTTACCCTGACTTGACATCTATGAAAGTAACTCTATACTGATACTTATTATTAACACCCAACACACCCCTAACTATTTTAAACAATTCACCCTGGCTGTTACCATGGAAATTTTGATTTCAATTATGAATGTACTATTAAAACATGTAAATTTCAGAAATAAGTTATTCCAAAAAAAACTTCATTTGAAGATGGAACAGAGCTTACTTTAATTCAATTTAATTCAAATAATTATATTGAAGTTTTCGGCTCTTGTTTTGAAACATGAGACTTCTTATGTCGCGATTTGGAATCATATTTTTAAATTAATAATTGTTTATGCTCTACTTTTGTATCGAGCACTATTTTTTAAAAAATAATAACAAAAATACTAAGGAACCTTGGATTATTTACCTAACCAGTTCTTTCCTATTTTCTATATATTTTCACACACACATATATATATATATATATATATATATATAACACTGGGTTAAAAATCAAATATAAATCGGAATCTGGCAAGATAAGATAAAGAATAGGAAACTTATATCAATCTAACATGTTTCACATTTATTAACGCTTCATCAGAGATTAAGAGAAAATGGACAAAAAGATAGAACTTTGGTATTTTCAATTTTGTTTGTGTTAATTCTCATTGGTCAGTTGCATATCGCATGCATTAAAATATGTACATTATATATACACGAATCTTTACAAATTTACATATCTAACTAATTACAGTTTTAATACCTCTTGATGTGTGTGGGGCACTGTCCAGAGATGGCAATATCTTGATGTGTGTGGGGCACAGGCACCGTCTGGAGAAGGCAGCCTCTCGGCGCAGCGGTGGGGTATGGGCACCATCTGGAGAAGGCAGTCTCTCGGCGCAGCGGTGGGGCACATTGTCTGGAGAAGGCAGCCTCTCGACGCGAGCACTTGGTTGTCGATAAATTATAGCTGCTTTGTGGCTAGAGGTATATAAAAGGCATTTCTTCATGTTGGGTAGTGGGTTAGCTGGTGCTGACAGCTGGGAGAAGATCGGTTGAATTCGTGTTTGTTTTGTTGCAGGTCAGATTCATAACTACCAAATTTTGCAACCTTTTTTTTTTAACTTTTCTTTTTTTTCTCTTTATTTTTATTTAATTTTTATTTATCATTTTTATTTATCATTTTATTTATCATTTTTATTTTCATTTTTATTTATCTCATTTTTATTTATCATTTTTATTTATCATTTTATTTATCACTCATTTTATTTATTTTTTTTTTTTCTACATTTTTATTTATCTTTATCATTTTATTTATCATTTTATTTATCATTTTATTTATTTTTATTTATCATTTTATTTATCATTTTATTTATCATTTTATTTATCATTTTATTTTAATTTTTTTTTATTCATTTTTATTTATCCACCCAATCAATCATGTATTTATCATTTGACCTCATTTTATTTATCATTTTTATTTATCATTTTTATTTATCATTTTATTTATCATTTTTATTTGCCATTTTTTTATTTATCCATTTTTTATTTAAATTTATCATTTTTAATCATTTTTATTTATCATTTTTATTTATCATTTTTTTATCATTTTAAAATTTTCATTTTTATTTATCATTTTTATTTATCATTTTATTTATCATTTTATTCCATTTTTATTTATCATTTTATTTATCATTTTATTTATCATTTTTTTATTTTTATTTGCATTTTTTTATTTATCTTTTGGAACAATTTACTCATTTTTATCATTTTATTTATCATTTTTTTTATCATTTTAAGGGAACTTTATCATTTTATTTATCATTTTATTTATCATTTTTATTTATCATTTTTATTTATCATTTTTATCATTTTATTTTATTTTATTTATCATTTTTATTTATCATTTTATTTATCATTTTTATTTAATTTTATTTATCATTTTTATTTATCAGCAACTCATTGGATTATCATTTTTATTTATCATTTTTATTTATCATTTTATTTATCATTTTTATTTATCATTTTTTATTTATCATTTTTATTTATCATTTTATTTATCATTTTTATTTATCATTTTTATTTATCATTTTTTTTATCATTTTACATCATTTTATTTATCATTTTATTGATCATTTTATTTATCATTTTTATTTATCATTTTATTTTCATTTTTATTTATCATTTTTTATTTATCATTTTTATTTATCATTTTTATTTATCATTTTTATTTATCATTTTATTGATCATTTTATTTATGATCATTTTATTCATTTTTATTTATCATTTTATTTATCATTTTTATATCATTTTTATTTATCATTTTTATTTATCATTTATCATTTTATTTATCATTTTAAGATATCATTTTATTTATCATTTTTTTATCATTTTATTTAAAAATGTTTATAGGAATAAAGTCATTTTATTTATCATTTTTATTTATCATTTTATTTATCCGACATCATTTTATTTATCATTTTTATTTATCATTTTTATTTGAGTTTGAACATTTTTATTTATCATTTTATTTGCCATTTATCATTTTTATTGATTTTAATCACGCAGGATTTTATTATTCAATTTTATTTTATTTATCAACATGACCATATCATTTTTAAATATTTTATTTTCATTTTATTTATCATTTTATTTATCATTTTTATTATCAAATTTATCATTTTTATTTATTTTATTTATCATTTTTATTTATCATTTTTATTTATCCTCTTTTATTTATCATTTTATTTATCATTTTATTTATCATTTTTTATTTATCATTTTATTTATCATTTTATTTATATTTTTTTTCTACTCTATTTACATTTTTTATCGGATTTTTATTTTCATTTTATTTATCATTTTATTTATCATTTTTATTTATCATTTTTATTTATCATTTTTATTTATCATTTTATTTATCATTTTACTTTTCAGTTTTATTTATCATTTTTATTTTCAATTTGTCATTTTTATTTATCATTTTTATTTATCATTTTATTTTTATTTTCATTTTATTTATCATTTTTATTTATCATTTTATTTTATTTATTTATCATTTTTTTTATCATTTTTATTTATCATTTTATTTATCATTTTATTTCTCTATTTTTGCAACAAGCATTGTGAAATCAATCATGTCTGACCTCTTTGTTTGATGCCAAAGTATTCATTGACATCAAATTCAAAAAACATGTTTCAAGATAAGTTTTCTCAAACATCTTTATAATGCTTTCTATTTTTCTGCAATAAAACTTGGATGAAACGGTAAGGACAATAAAGAACAGAATTTGAAGGTCTTTTGAGAATCTTTTTTTCACCATGAAAAAATGTTTTCCTCAATGAACATAATGCCAGTGAGCAAACGCAGGAGATCCCTAAAATTCATGAGTATTGAGAGGGGTATCAAATTGATCCTTAATACTATCCTCTATTATTTCATCACTATTATTTACTATTTACCAAATATTTGCTATATTCTTTGTTAGTTCTATTCAAAATGTCAGACAAGTATTGTTCAACAATTATTATAGTTGTATCTATCATCTTTGTTGGTATCAGTATTCATTGACATTATAATAAATCTGTTCATTGAATTTCTTGCATTGTCAATTTTTCTCAAACATCTTTCGTATTTTTCATATTTCTCTTGTTTTTTAAATGTTTTCCTCAATAATGTCTAAAATTCTGAGATTGGGTAATATATATTTCAACTATTATTTACTCCAAATTTCTGAGTCTTACAAATAGTAAATTTATATCAGATTAATATGAAATAACAAATTGTCAATTTTTTTTCTTGTTTTTAACAAATTTCTACTGATATTTATATCCAGATTCATATGGAATATTTAAAACTACTGAACAAGGATAAAAGCAAACGTGATAGGAAGCTGAGTTTTGCACCTAGACAGATTAGATGCCAAGAATTTAAAATCAAGTTAAGTCTCCCTGTACCTTCTGAATTTTTCTTGAGGCATAATTATAGATGACATTTGTTATTTTGCTCTCACCCTATCTTGAACATTTTAGAGTCTGTCATGCCATCCATCATGGTACTGTATCAAATTCATTAGGGTGGTATTCATAACATAGCTGATCAATGTAGGTGGTTGCCAGGCGATCAACCCATCTTGTGGCATGGCTAGATTTCCAGAGCAGTAGGTCACTTACAGGTTCTTGTTTTGCTTGCTAGCAATATCTTACATAGAACATACAGTATTCATGTAAGATTGTAGAAAAATCAGGGATGTTTAGTATACCTCTTAGCATTCGAGTGCAGGTTCCATTAAGTTTAGACTCAAGCGTTTTAGTTAATGTCCAAGCAGTGGCAGCATACATTGACACCACCTATACAGTGGCTCAAAAGAATCTCCGTTTGAGGTTGTCTGGTAGATCAGATTTCCAGATTACATCCATTTTATTCAAGGCAGGTCAGGCTTTAGCTATGCAAATTTTCACATATCCTTTTCAGTAGAATTTTTGCTTCCTAGGTATGTAAAAGATTTGAGATTTTGATTCACACAAGACTGTTAGTATTGACCCTTGCCAGTTGAAGCCTATGAATTCAGTTTTAGAAGCATAAATAAATAGACACTTGTGTGTGTGTGTGTGTATATATATATATATATATATATATATATATATATTATTTATTTATGCTCTACTTTTTATATCGAGCACTGTTTTAAAAATACTAAAGAACTTTGGATTATTTACCTAACGAGTTCTTTCCTATTTTCTATATATTTTTCACATATATATACATATATATGTGTAAAAGTGAGCATAGAAGTCTTTCATGCTAGATGCAATCCTCAGGCCTGAGGATTGCATCTAGCATGAAACAGACTGTCACCTCTGAGTGTTGACTTCTATGTTCACTTTTGTATTTACACACACTCTCTCTGATATTGAGCACTTTCTCCCATAAGTATGGCACATCTTAGGACTATATTTCTTCATATATATATATATATATATATATATATATATAAAACACACACTGTATATATTTATATACAGTATTATGAAGAATAGCATCAATAGCTCTCTCTTTCTCTCTGGAAGGAAATATTAGTATATACTTTAAAAAAAAATTCAATAACATTTTTATTATAAATATTAAAATATAGACTAAAACTTGTTAAAGTTTATTTACCTTGTGTATATAGTGGAAAATGTATTTTTATTCTGCAGTGACTACTCAGACTGGTTTATTATTCTGAGTCAGAGAAGCTATGAAGTTCCTCTGATAACTTAGGTTTGTACGCTTCTTTTTTTTACATTTTCCTTCTGCTTTGATGCCATTATGAAGGCAGAACAATTAATATATTAATCAAAATAACAAAATAAATTTCTCACATCTAATTTCTCACGCACATGCTAATATATCGTACTTTATATACTGTACACCTGTCTTTGTTTATAATTGAAAGGCTCACCACTGACACCAAGTGGTAACTTTGAGAACTAATACAACTCATTCTGCTAAACCTGCAAATTTTCAAATACATTGCTGATGATTTGGAAGTTTTTTTTTTTCTTTTCTCTCTTATTTCCTGTTTGGGATTGGGTTTCCGGTTCCTTCTAAAGTCTACTTCAGTTGTATACTTCTGATGTCTCCCCACTTGAAATCTTTAATTTAATTTACTAATTATTTTTTTCCCCTCCTTTGCTCACATTCTTCCTCCGTCCTTTTTTTTTTCTGGAAAGTGTATAGTTTCATATAAATCTACCAACATTTCAACTGCAACCGGTTTCCTGGAAAGTTTAACTTAATTCTCTACCTTGAGTGGCTACTGGGCCTTGTATAGGGTGAACCCTACCGTAAAAAGAAATATATCTCTGTTGTCTCTTCTTTATCTGTGAGGAAATTTACTAGCATTTATTGCCATATAGGCGGATTCGTATTACATAAAGTCAGTACACTTTTTGTTACTTTTTTCTTTTTTTCTTTCTTTTTCTTTTTTCTTTCTTCTTCTTCTTTTTTCTTTCTTTCTTCTTCTTTTTTCTTTTTTTGCTTTCTTCTTCTTCTTTTGCTTTCTTTTCTTCTTCTTTTTTCTTTTTTTCTTCTTTTTTTTTCTTCTTCTTCTTTTTCTTTTTCTTCTTCTTCTTTTTTTTCTTCTTCTTCTTTTTTCTTTCTTCTTCTTCTTTTTTCTTTCTTCTTCTTCTTTTTTCTTTCTTCTTCTTCTTTTTTCTTTCTTCTTCTTCTTTTTTCTTTCTTCTTCTTCTTTTTTCTTTCTTCTTCTTCTTTTTTCTTTCTTCTTCTTCTTCTTTCTTCTTCTTCTTCTTTTTTCTTCTTCTTTCTTCTTCTTTCTTCTTCTTCTTTCTTCTTCTTCTTTCTTCTTCTTCTTTCTTCTTCTTCTTTCTTCTTCTTTCTTTTTTCTTCTTCTTCTTTCTTTTTCTTCTTTTTTTTTCTTTCTTCTTCTTTTTTTTCTTTTTCTTCTTCTTTCTTTCTTCTTCTTCTTTTCTTCTTCTTCTTTTTTTTCTTCTTCTTCTTTTTTTCTTCTTCTTCTTCTTCTTTCTTTCTTCTTCTTTTTTTTCTTTCTTCTTCTTCTTCTTTCTTCTTCTTTTTTTTCTTCTTTCTTCTTCTTCTTTTTTTCTTCTTCTTTCTTCTTCTTCTTCTTTTTCTTTCTTCTTCTTTTTTTCTTCTTCTTTTTTTTTCTTCTTTTCTTTTTTTCTTCTTCTTCTTCTTTTTTTCTTTTTTCTTCTTCTTTTTTTTCTTTTTCTTCTTTTTTTCTTCTTTCTTCTTTTTTTTTTTCTTTCTTCTTCTTTTTTTTTCTTTCTTTCTTTTCTTTTTTTTCTTTTCTTCTTTTTTCTTTTTTCTTCTTTCTTCTTCTTTTTTCTTTTTTCTTCTTTCTTCTTCTTTTTTTTTTTTTTCTTCTTCTTTTTTCTTTTTTCTTCTTTCTTCTTCTTTTTTCTTTTTTCTTCTTTCTTCTTCTTTTTTCTTTTTTCTTTCTTCTTCTTTTTTCTTTTTTCTTTTTTCTTTTCTTTCTTCTTTTTCTTTCTTTTCTTCTTTCTTTTTTTTTTTCTTCTTTTTTTTCTTCTTTTTTTTCTTTTTTCTTCTTTTCTTCTTCTTTTTTTCTTTTTCTTCTTCTTTTCTTTTTTTTTTCTTTTTTTTCTTTTTTTTTCTTTCTTCTTCTTTTTTTTCTTTTTCTTTTTTTTTTTTTCTTTCTTCTTCTTTTTTTTCTTCTTTTTTTCTTTTTTTTTTTTTTCTTTCTTCTTCTTTTTTTTTTCTTTCTTTCTTCTTCTTTTTTTTTTCTTTCTTTCTTCTTCTTTTTTTTTTCTTTCTTTCTTCTTCTTTTTTTTTTCTTTTTCTTCTTTTTTTTTTTCTTTTCTTTTCTTTTTTCTTTTTCTTCTTTTTTTTTCTTTCTTTCTTCTTCTTTCTTCTTCTTTCTTCTTCTTTTCTTTTTTTTCTTCTTTCTTCTTCTTTCTTTCTTCTTTTCTTCTTCTTTCTTCTTCTTTCTTTTTCTTCT
>CAHIKZ030003537.1:2975000-2992500 GCA_903632075.3 Acanthosepion pharaonis
GGATATTCATATCGTGTGAAGGCAGATATAATTTTTACATTCATTTGCACAAATAGTAATGGACATGAGGCTGCATGGCTGTATTAAATTGTGTTTCTAGACTCAAGGTAGCTGAATCATCCAACTTTTGCTGCTGTTTATCATCGTTAGAGATGATCCAGGTATTGTCACGGGTCAAATGGCCCTTGCATGTCATACTTCTGCATGGAGGGTACTTCAAGACCAGTTCCTGTATCCCTATCATTTGCAACATGCGCAGGATCTTTCACCCTCTGATTACTCACTGCAAGAGAACTTTTGCCGATGGTTTATTGCACAAACTGCCAATCCATTGTTTGTCTCTTCAGTCTTGTTTACGGATGAGACAACATTTGGAAGAAATGGAATAGCAAATTTACACAACCGACATTTTTGTGCAGATTGGAATCCCATGGTACAATACAGACTAGACACCGTCATCAGTTTACAATTAATGTGCCAGCTGGAATTGTAGGAGACTTTCTCTTAGGTCTGAATGTTCTTCCAGCACAAGAGCTGTCTGCAGGGACTTTATTTTGAACACCCTTCCAGATCTGCTAGAGGATGTTCCTCTGATTATATAAAGATGCATGTGGTTCAGGCATTTTAGTCGCATCTACCATGAAAGATGGATAAGTAGGGAAGGACCAGTTCCAAGGTCTGCACATTACTCCAATCTGAATCCTTTGGATTTTTATCTGTGGTGTCACATAAAATAATTGGTTTATGCAGCAGACATTAATAATCTAGACATGTTTAATCAATGTGTCATGAGTGGGGGGGCTGCAAAAGTGGGATTATTTGAAAAGTTCTGATGGGTGAATGTGTCTAGAGAAGCAAGCAGTGGACATTTTGATCATTTGTTATGAGTTGTTGTTTTTGGTGTCGGGAATCTGCCCCCAATATATATATATATGAAATGGACTAGGTCCAACAATTATTTTAATAGTTTTATTGTTTATATGTTATTATTATAGATACAAATATTTAAGTAAATGGTTTGTTTATAATAAACAGAATTAACATTTACCAGCCTGAATGTCTGAGAAATTTCATGGAAAATATGTCATCTGACAGGGCATGGAACTGTCATATAGCCTGATGTGCTATATCATTTAGCTACAGAGGAAGCATCTGGTTGGCAGTAAATTTTAAAAACAGTACTTTGACTTTGCTATAAAGGAAGAGATTATAGTTGTCCCAACAAGAGAAAAGTGAATATTTTAAAGAGAAAAAAGCTGCAAATGTTTTTGGTTATAATGTTTATTTATTTATTTTTTATATATATTATAATTTATTTTCTGTATTTTTTTTTTGCTACACACGTTTCAGTTCTTGTGACCTTCATCAGGCAAAAAATGATTATTTCCACATTATTTAATGGAATTCATTTTTTCTTATGTTTTTTTTTTTTTTTTTACCATTATCTTTTGTGTGTGGTAGTAATCCAAATTCTTTTTGAACTGGCAGAAAAATTTGTCCAAGAACATGCTACCACCTTGGGTCAGGGTTGACCTGGGAACAACACCAAGGAAGAGATGGTTCCATGCTCCACAAAACCTCTGAATTGGATATCTTTCTGCCAGATGTATTTTATTGTCATACCCAGGATGTTCGCTGTCTTGTTGGTGATGAATTCTTTTTCTATCCCATTGATGAAACTTTGCAAGCTTCACATTATGCTATCATTATTTCCATGGCAAATTTTCCGACAAGCTACATATCTTAGTCTCACCATCCCAGACTTTCACAGTTAAGACTCTCCAAGCCATGTTCACTGCAACAAGGGATCATCTGTAGTCAGGATCATTGCATCAATAAGAATGATCCTTTCCTTAGCTGTGTAGTATGTGCTTTGCCAGAGTTACAGTTTTATTCAGTTTGCTTTCTCTTCAACTGGTTGCTGCTCAAGGCTCTAAAACCCAATCTGTCCTGCTATTTACCCATAGCTGGGTAATCATCCCCATTCTCTTTGTCTTCTGCTAGTTAAAAGAAAATTTGGGACAATCTTCTTTGCAAGAACTACTACTTTGTGAAAGAGACTCCCGAGAGGATGCTTCTCCAATCACTACAATCTTAATCTCTTTAAGCCTTGGGTTAACCATTATCTTTTCTACATATCCTCTTAAACTGCACTTAACTCTCTTTATGTGTAAGAAAAACATCAATCAGTAACCATTTACCTTGAGTGGCTCATGACCTTTGAGTGAACAATAGTAAAAAGGTGGGAACTTTGTAAGATGGTAGGACTGAGGAGAGAGCCTCGGGGAATGCCAGCACACTATATGTGTATATCGTTTGGAAATAGCATTAAGAAATAGTTTATAATGCAAGCAACTAGGGCTCAACATTTCACAGTGTCTTGACAGTATGTATATGTGTCAACAGCAGGTAATGTATGTTTAAAAAAATATTTTATCCACAGTAGTCTAAATCCATTTATCTCAGGACTTCCATGACTCAATATCTGCTAGATTCATACCAGAAACAAATGATATGCAGGTTTGATTCCTGTTCGAGGCACAGTTTTTCTTGAGTCGGACTTTTAAAAAATTTCTTCAAATTTACCCCAAGCAAGGCAGTAAATCCACTAACATACAAGGTGTGTATAAGAATTATGAAATGGAAAACATGAAGAGGCGAAAACAATAGAAGAGTAATCAGGAAGACAGCAGATAAGAATTGACATTGCATTTAAATTTTTGAAGAAGAAAGTTGGCCAGAAAGCTGGAAGAGGTTTGACAAGTGAGAAGTGCAAGCAAAGAAACTGTTGACATAGAACTTAACGGTTACATTTAGCCAGTGGTAGCATGCTACCAATTTTCCTGAACTGATTCTTAGAATTATAAGAGCAAACCGCTTGTTATATTATCCAAAAATAATCTTGTATATCAATAGCTGATGGTCTAGGTAAAAAAAAAAACAAAAAAAAAATGTGCCTAGTGGAATTCGGAACACACCTCCTGCCATGACAATAAACAGTAGTCAACAGGGAAGGAAAAAGTATAAGAAAAACATAGATAATGGTTGCTGTGTAGAAAAAATAGTTGATGGAAATGATCTTTTGAACTTACCGACTATTCAGTGACATCTTTCTTTAATTCATGATTTATACATTTTTTTTTTTTTTTTTCAAATTAAAAACTTAAAAAGAAAATAAGCAGAATATGCTTCTAAAGATTACCTGTCTTGTGATGCCATTATTGTACCGAGACAGTTCAACTGTAAATTGGGACATAGTTACCAATTTAGTACTGCACTTAAATTCATAAAATCTAGGTATCATAGTGTTTGTAGTAAAGAAAAGGAAAAAAAAAAAAAAACTGTCAACTTATAGTAGCAACTGCAATAGATTTCTTCTGTTTCTCGACCGCAACACTTGTAGCCAAATCGCAGTTCAAATGATAGTCCATCGTAACAGTCCAACAGGCAAAGTAGAAACAACAAAATGGGGTCACACGTCCAACCTTCACTTCTCACAAGCAAAAATGCATGTTCCGCTCACCAGCTCAGAAAATCTACTCCTTTATAAGCAAAAAACAATGGCTTTGGTTCATCGAGAGATCTTTCTGATTGTTCACGCCATTCTAGTCATTGAAGTAGATTTTTGCAAACTACTTTTTATAATTTTTCTTTGGCAGATCGTACACAGAACACAAACTTTTTTGGGGGTAAATGATTATCTCTTTCACTACACATAGTGAAGAGCATTATTTATTTGTAGAAATACAAAATGTGGCCCAAGGCTAAAAATGGGGGAAAAGGACAGTCTTCTTCTCTCTTAACATTAAACTTAGCTAACCACTAACCCTGACCCAAACATACAGCAATATTCCTAACACCAAAACAACGCATTCTTACTTCATCCACCATAATATCATAGCAAAATGCTCATCTGAATAATTCTCATGAAAGTATTTATAGAAAACAGCCATAGAGAGGCAACCTTGCAGCAGTGGGCAAGTAACTGAAGCCAAGATGCCAGGTCAGGATCAGTAATATTGCTGATTCTCTTTTGGATTTTATCAAGAATCTCTAGGTAAATAGCACTAGATCATATGTAGCAGCAATATTCTAAGCATAGGTAAGTTGTTATTAATTTCACTGTTTAATAAGAAACAGGGATAGCAACTTAGACATGTGTATCCGCTATAAATGATGCTTATAATAATAATAATAAAGTCCGATTTTTTTTTTTTTTTTTTTTAAAAAAAAAAAAAAAAAAAAAAAAAAAAAAAAATCCTTTACAAAAGTTAGTTTGTTTCCAGTAAAGCTAGTAGATAGAAGTACAAATGAGAAAAATGGCCTTTCATTAATAAGTTTATACAAACCTTTGCCCTGTTAATAGTGGCACGGTTATAAAGGTAAAAGTTTAAGTTAAACCTTTTTTCGTCTATGGATGCTGTGTAATGGAAAGGTAAAAGAAAAAAATATTCAGTAAAATTTGGTTTTTGTTGTGTGTTTTTTTTTTTTTTTGTGGCATATCAACACCTCTAGGGTTATTTAATGCCAAGATCTAAATAATTTGAGTAGTTTCATGCAGAGCTATGGTGTTGGAAGCAATTAATGGATCACTGGAGTCTGTAAAAGTATACTAACTCTGACTCTAGTTGAATTTAAACTTTATGTAAAAAAAGTCTTGTATCATAGAATTTTTTATTGTTATTTCTTCTATTGTATATTTACTATTTTCTTTAAAGAAATTTATCTCAACTTCTTTTTTAAAGTCATTTTATTTTTTACTACTTTTTTGCAAAACTATATATGTAAAAAAAAATATATTTTATTTGTAAAAAGCCTTACATTATAGCTTTTTTATTTTCATTGTTATTTCTTCTATATCCTTTCAAAGATTTTGTCTCTAATTCTGTTGGAAAATATTGAAGAATAAATAGGTATGATATAAAAGCTACAATATCTTTATTCTTTGATATAAACCAGTTATGATATAGGCCTACTCAAGGTAGGTGCATATGCATAGGCTTTGAGATTTGCAGGCCATAATCACTTAATATTGAAGAATGAATAAGTATGATATAAAGGCCACAATATCTTTATTCTTTGATATAAACCAGTTATAATTATATAGGCCTACTCAAGTTAGAAGCATATGCATAGGCTTTATGAAATTTCTAGGCCATAATCACTTAATTACATAAAGAGGAGTCAGTTTGAGGTGCCAAAAATGTCAGAGTTGTGTTCTGACTCCACAGCTCTGGTTTTATGGCTACAACTAAATGTATAATTTGAATGCAATTGTATGACATCAATGACAAATAAAAAGTATTGTTGGTCATTTTGCTATAAAAACTCTGAATTTCACATGAGAGTAGGCAACAGGGAATTACTCAACTATCTTTTTCAAGATGTCCTAGTAATTCACAGATAACAAATCTGTGGAGAGCCATGATCATTTTCATCCTGAAGGGAACATGGCATTGAAAAAACAAAACAAAACGGTGATGGTTATCAGTGTAGAATATAGAACTAATGATCTGAATTCAAGTTCTGTTCTAGTCCCTTTACGCCAGTGACCTTTGGAAAAGTATGAATTCAGTTTTTTGCCCACTAGCTATGGGTTAAATATTAGAGTAAACTTGACCCCCTAGCCATGTGTAATAGCCAGTCTAGGGGAAGAACAACTCTGAATTCAAAACCACAGTAACAAGAGATAGCCTCTTTGATGTGGTATAATGGTTAACAAGCTTGTCTTATTAGATCAATTATTACTAAGTTCAATCTTCATTGAGAGCTCCATACTTTTGACCTTGTGCCACATCTAAGCTACACTTAGTAAATCATTAGAGCACTTTGGTATGGTGTAATTGTTAACAAGCTTGTTTTAGTAGGTTAATTATGACCGAGTAGTGAGTTTGATCCTCACTGGGTGCTCCATATTTTTGGCCTTGTGCCAAATCTAAGGTATGCTGAGTAAATAACTAAAAAGAAACAAGAGAGCATGCCACCACCTTTTTCAAGAAGTCATGGCAATTTGTCAATATTAAAAAGGAAGCAGTGGAGAGTCATCATTACTTTAGTAGTTATGTATAACAGTATGAAGTATTTTATAATCATTTTATAATTTTAAGAAATTAATTAAAAAAAATTTACTTGAAAATATTTTCATTTTTTTTTCAATTCCATATTTGTCAGATGAAGTTACTTTTATTTATTTTAGTGTACGTGGCTTGAAGTGGATCAGGTTGAACATACGTACAGTGTTATCCTCAGCAAACCAACATGGGTTTGGGGAGCTGAAATGGGCTCCAACGAACATAGTGTCTGTGTGGGTTGTACAGCAGTATGGACCAAGATGTGTTCGGAAGGGGCAGATAACTCTCAACCCAAGTTGCTTGGCATTGACTTAGTCAGGTAAGATATTGGTTTTATCTTTAATGATTTACCTCAGTATTTATGCATAAAAAGTCCGTTTGATTGTATCTGACCAACTTAAGTTTGTTATTATGACCTCGTGACCTATGCTGACACAAAAAATATTAAAGTACTGTTGTCTGCATACAGATAGAAAAAGAATTTGGTAAATATATAAAAATGGAAAGGAGCATTTGACTAGGTTGTGTCTTCTCACCAGGCTTATTCAACTTTTACAGTGATGTTGAGTGATTGGTTTGTTTGTTTAATGGCATATCATCTCTTTATGGGTCATTTAATGCAGAAATTTAATTTTCTTGAGAGTTTTGAAATAATAAAAATGTTATTCTGCTTTCACAATTGAATACATGGTAGATGATACGCAGCTTTTGTGCATATACATGTTTGTGTGGACATAATTATTAGAGGCAGTGATATGTGTATTTTATGTTGTAGTTTTTTGGAAGTTATATTTTGAAAAATACAGTTTCATTTCTTTAAGAAATTGTAGGATGTTATATAGCTTGATGTCATGAAAGAGTTGGTTGATTTTGCTTAGTGGCATTCAACCTCTATGGGTTACTTAATGCTGAAATCTAAATTTTATGGCTTCAATTAAATATATTTTGAATACAATTGTATGCCTTCAACTACAGAAAAAATGTATTTATGGTCATTTTGCTATAAAAATGTATTGTTGATTATTTTACTAAAAAAATACATTTTTATAGTTTCATAATGTTTTGTTTGGGGATTCATTATTTACCCATAGCTGGGACCCTAACAGGTGCTACCACCTTATGTTAGGTTGGACCTGGGAACAACAGCAATTAAAGATGTTGTTTCATGCTTCCTAAAACCTCCAATCTCCTGATCTCTTGCTGCCATATGTAGTTTATCATCATACCCAGGACCTTACAGCAAGGTGGTCCTGAGAGAACTAGAAGTACTACCAGGATGTATTATTGGCTGACACTATGTTAACATAAAATAGGCAGATGACACAGTGTTGAGAAAGGAAACTACAGGAACTTCTACAGAAGGTGGTAAAGGAAAGCAGGAAGAAAGGACTATCAGTTGTAAGAAGACAGAATGTAATGGTTGTCAGCAAAGGGGGAACAGCCGAAGAAGTGAACTACAAACTGGAAACCCCAGAATCAAGCAAGTATGGAAATTTTAATATCTGGGGAAGTTTTAATAGAGAATGGAAAATGTGGTGTCAAAATTAAAACATTCGCTGGAATAGCAAAACTTGCCTTCTGAAAGCTAAAAGTATTTCTTGAATGGGTAAAATTGTGATGTAATATCAGTCCTCCTCTCTGGTAGTGAATTCTGGACAATCTCCTCACAGAGACTTGAAGCAACAGCAATGTGGTTCTACACAAGGATGCTGAGAATACCATGGACTTAAAACTTCCTCATTACTCACATTTTAAGGAAAATGGAAACAAATAAGGCTGCAAAAAAGAGTTGAAATGTCTGACATGTAATGAGGAAAGAAGGCTTGGCGAATTTGACTGTCAAAGAACATATTGAATGAAAAGACAGAGAATCAGAGAATAAAAATGTCCGATGGGCTTGTGTAAATAGATGGCAGAACAGAAACTGCAAGAAATAATTAAGAGCTTCAAATGATAGGAATTTGTGGAGAGCCATGATCACCCATGTCATGAAAGGTGTTGTGGAGTTATTTCACAGTGGAGGATTGTATTTGTACTGAGTCAGTCCTAAAATAGGTTCGACGTACAAAACGTTAGGAACTTGGTGTTACGCAGAGCAATCTGGTCGTGGTCGCTGATACTTTCGTATTCGACTGTCGTCTGACATCGACTGACTGACCGACTTGTTACTCTTACTACTCCTACTTATTATTGGTGGGAGAGTCTATTAACTATAGAATAAGTGTGTTCCATCATAACAAAAGGACATGGCACATAGTTTTTGAGAAAATTGAAGAACGAAAAAAACAAATCAGTTAGAACAAACTAATAATGAAAGCCAAACAAAACCTTATCTCACAAAATATAATTAAAAAAAATAACCGACAATTTACTAATCACAACCAGTACTAACCTTTGAATTATTAAATTGTTCACTAACATGAGGAATAAGGATAAAGTGACTTTAATTAAGTTTGATATAATTGACTTTTATTCGTCTATCATGAGGTACCTCATGGACAATAGTATCAACTTTGCAAAGAACTATATAGAAATAGTAGATGATGAAACTAATATCATCTTAACAGTAAGAAAGCGACTACTAACACTGAATAATTCCAGCTGGACTAAGTGCCACAATGACGAATTAGATATCCACCATGTGAGCGTATGACTCAGCCCAAGTTGCAGACCTAGTATGTTTTTATATTTTAGATGTGCTTAGTAGAATCGTAAAACTGGAACTAACAGGGCTGTTATAGGGATGACAGACTCATCCTCATCCTCATCTCTAATAGTAATGGTCCATTAACAGTGAAATTACAGAAGAAAATTATGAGGGCCTTCAAATTCCTAGGGTTTGAGATCAAGATTTCCTCTAACCTTAAAATAGTTGGCTACCTCAATATTACTCTTAACTTTAATGATAAAACCTTTAAACCTTATCATAAAGAGAGCAAAACCTCCAACTATATTAATATTGGTTTTAACCACCCCAGTGCAAATACCTATTACTGTTTGCACCAGGATTAGTAAGCTATCATCTAATGAATAAATCTTTTAATAAGAATAAAGAACTATACGAAAAGGCCCTCCAAAAAAAAAGGGGTTTCAAAAGTAAACTGTCTGACGCAACCACCATTAGTAACACCGATACACGAAAAGTGGAATGTAGGTATAAAAATAGGGAAACAAAAATCACTCGGTTCAACCCCCCATTTCTGCAAATTGTCAAGTATCGGACAGTACTTCCTAAACTTAATTACTAAACACTTCAAAAAAAAAAAAATCTCTAAATAAGATATTCAACAGGAAATCAGTCAAAATAAGCTACCCCTGCACTGATAATATATACCAAATTATTAACTTCCAGAGCAATTACATTTTAAGTAAATTCTATAGGGGGGGAACTAACTCTAACATGGAAACCCCCTGTAATTGTAGAATTAAGGAAAACTGCCCAGTAGACGGCAAATGAAGATCAACTAGGGTAGGTTACCAGGCAACCATTACCCCTGAAGAAAATATGACAAATCATAATATTTACATCGGCATTTCTGCAGGAGAATTTAAAAAGAGAATCAATACACATAGACACTCACTCACCAATCCAAAATTAAAAACAGCCCTTTCAAAAATATTTTGGGTATTGAAAGAATCCTCAAATAGACTGAAAAAATTCTAGGTTTTGCAAACACCCCCAATAGTTTTTGGGATAGGTGCAAGCTATGTTTAGAAGAAAAAATCTGGACAATAAAATATAAAGACCAGTGCCAAAACTCAATGGTGAGAACTAATTACAAAACATAGGTAGATAAATAAATTCTAAATTACATAAAAATACAGATGTATATATATGTGGGGGTGTATGTGTATGTATAGTGGCATATACGTTTGAACATGTAAATGTACTCGTATATGTATGTATGAAGATATGTATGCATATAAGTGTGTTGGACAGCATGATTTATTCCACTGGGTGATACCAGATTACCCACAATCTATAAATCTATAATTCAACTAATTTACATTAATCTTAACAGACTTAAGTTTAAATCTCCCATCGCTTAGTAGTACAAAAACTATTTACTGTGAATCTAAGAAAAACACACTCTAGGGCCTTTTTAAAAAAAAAAAAAAAAAAAACACCTCATAGTAGGAACTGTTACTAAACTCCAAACAAAAATCCTGGCCATAAATAAACTCCAAACCCAGACCGCTTCCACCAGGAAAAGATACCTCATCAATTGCTAACACCAACCCTCTCTCATTAACAAGGTGCCTACTAGAGGAGGACTTTGAAAATAAATTTAGAACAATGCTCTGAGACAAGCACTTATAGGCTGACGATAGCTGTGTGAAGAACAATTTGAAATAGACTATACCAATGTTGAAGTAATTTTCGTTTATATATATATATATATATACACACAGTTTTATTCTTTCATTCCAAACATGAGGCACTAACAAATACAAATGGAAATTAATGGTTTTAATATAAAGAGCATTATTTTGTCTTTCATTCTGACCTGAAGATGTCTACCTAAAATACAAAGTTGAAACATGTTATCATTACAAAAAAAAAACAAACTTCTCCACTTTTAAAAATTCTATATCCTATTAACACACATACACACACACACACACACACATATATATACACATATATATATATATATATATATATTTGTGTATTTTTTTTTTTTAAGAAAAACTGGATTGCAGCAATGGACATTTATACTGAGAATCAGTTGAAATTTCTGGGTTACATAAAGAGAATGAAGGGCTTGGAGAAATTAACACTAACAGAACATATTAAATGCAACAGGGAGAGCCAAAATCCTCCGCTTGTTGGAAAAATTGCCCTGCATGTATGTCAGTAATCATATGTATATAGATGATTGTCTGAATTTATCATTGATTTTTTTTTCCCTGCTCAGACATTTGGATTTGCTTTGACCTTTTTATCTTGACAAAAGTGTCACCATTTCTTTTTCTTTCCTCTCTCCATCCTCCTGATTGCTGCACAAAAACATTGTTACCAATGCATTCACTCTTACACTCATTCAGCCGATAATATCAGTGCAGTTGTCTGCATAGTATATCGCTTAATTTTGCTGCAGCTTCTACATTAGTGACGAGAATATTAACTGCATTAATCCTCTGTCTACTAAGAACACTGACTTCCATTAAATCACACGTCGGTCCAATGGACTTTTTTTCTTTTATTTTTTTTTATTATTTTCTTTTAACTATTCAGTTTCTGCATTTATTTTTCTTTATAATATTAGATATGTACAATTATAGATGGACAAAGAAATAACACTTTAATCAAAATTTATTCACTGAAACAAAAAAATTAAAATACATTTTTGAATTTAGTTTGAAATGATAAACTTAATTCAAATCACATTTAAAAAAAAAAAAAATACAATTCATCATTGCATTTTGTACAGAATACTTTCAAATGGCTTTGACAGACATGTTTTTACCAAATATGACACAGTTTGTGTTTTTTCTCCTCATTTTAGGACAATACAAGGTGCACCCGTTTTATTTTTTCTCATTGGCTGGTTCCTCGGCAGTGCATTTATTGCTTACTAGATTTTGTAGTTGTATCAATACCTGTGAGACTCAAATTCCTTCAGCATTTGTCTATTTTTGTGAAGGTCCAGGCTTTTGATATAAAATATTGTAGGATGGATTTCTTTGTTTTATCCTTTCAATTTCTGTCATCATTGATAACCTCATCCGATTCTGAAAAAGAATATAAATGAAAGAGCTGAATCACAAGATCTTCTTGTAAAACATGAAGGTCCAGACTTTTGATGTAAAATAATTTAGGATTGATTTCTTTGTTTTATCCTTTCAATTGGTTAAGAAGACCAAATTTCAGACTTGTCCTTCGAATAATACTTTTCATTCATCATTGAAAGGTTTAAAAAAAATCATTTCTATCAGTTTCATTGTCATCATTTATATCCATCATCCAAAAGCCTTGTAATTAAAAAAAAAAAAAAAACAAAATTTACATAATGGCACCTATTTATAATGAATGATATTTTTTATTTAATTAAAAATTTCAGCCATGTGTTCAATGGACCTATTTGGTAATAGGTGGAGAAATCACCAACCAAAATTTAATTTTTGTTCTAAATTTATTTACTTTAGGTAGATCAGAGGTTGGCAACTTCCAGCCTTCATGCCACATCCGGCGTGTGAAGGATTTTTGTCTGGCACACCAGCTTAACACCTTGACACTAATCATCTAATTCATTTGCTGAATAAGTGGCAGAAAAATATCAATTTAACACTAACAATGCAATGAATTTTTGAAATCAAAATTTAATTCTAAATCCACTGCTGACTTCTAGAAGAAATGTTTTACCAAATGGAATTGAAATCTGTTGAATAATGTGAAAATGATGGTGTCATTATTTGGAAGTACATAGGCATGTGAACAACTTATTTTTTTGAGAAGGAAATAGACTAAAAGTCATTTAAAAAAAAGGTTTGATGACGACTACCTGGATAATATTTTACTCCTGTCATTGACAAATAGTTCACATGATGTGGTGAAGTTACTGAACAATAAGCAGAAACATGTCTCCTTAAATAATTCACCATTTCTAACTGTATTTTATTTGTAGTAAGGTATTGGCATTTTTAATTGTGTTGTTATCCTGTTAATCCTGCATTAAAATAAGGAACCTTGCTTAAATAATATAGCATTTAACTTCGTTTTAAACCTTCAGACCAAGGCAGCCTTCTGGATAGAGAAATCTGATTTGATATCATGGCCCTCTTCTAAGACACTGGATAACTTTCTGGCACACTTTCTCCAAAAGTTTGCTGAACCATTGGTCCAAAATAAAAAAGTCAAGTTAAAGGGAGAGAAATACTTGTTGATTATGGAAATATTTATAGCAGAATTATTGTTAAACCTTTGGTCTATAACAGGTGTCGGCAACCCCCAGACCACATTTGGTCCACAAAAGATTTTTATCTAGCCTGCCAGCTTAATACCTGAACACTAATTATTTAATTCATTTGATGCAAAAATGATGGTCACATTATTTGGAAGTACATATGCTTGTGAAGAATCTTTTTCGAAAATGAAATATATTAAAAGTTGTTTAAGAACAACGTTGAGTGATGACAACATAGATGATGTTTTTTACTCTTGTCATTGACAAATATTTCACATGATGAAAAATATTTATCGAAAAATAAGCAGAAACTAGTGTATCATTCAATAATTGGCCATTTCTCATTGTATTTCTTTTGTAGTAAAGAATTTGCATTTTTTGTTGATTCTGTTAGTTGTTAGCCGGTTATTCCTGCAGTAAAATAAGGAATCTTATAAACCAATATACCAACTGTCTCTCAACCTTCAGTACCACTCAAATTGTTTCGATCATTATCAACAGTCGACACATCTATGACCAACAGTCAACTACCTACATTTGTAACTGAACAGGGTTTAGGAGAGATAACAAATAGACAAAATTTATTAAGAGCTACAAAGGACAGGAAATTGTGAAGAGCCATGATCACCAACATCCTGAAGGGACAAAGTGCATAGAAGAAATTTTAACAGAAACCTTAATGAAAGTGAAAATATCAGATGAAAAGTATTAGGCAACAAATTAAAAAAATGTAAAATATCAGTAAAGTAATAAATTTTGCTTTTTTTCCTTGCAAGGAAAATACCTCAATACCTTATATAATACTTTGTTGCTTTTTCTTTAAACCTCCAGACCAAGGCGTGTCTGTCCTGGATATGACAATAAACTACATTCATGTCCAGGCTAAGATAGTAAACTACGTCCAACAGCAAGGCTTCTGATCAGGAGGCTTTGAGGAGCGTGGAACCACTTCTTTATTGCTGTGGGCACCTTGGCGTGGTGTAATGGTTAGCATGCTTGTCTTGCTATGTCAGTTACTACTGAAAAATGAGTTCGATCCTCACTGGGTGCCCCATGCTTTCAGCCTTGTGCCACATCTAAGCAATGCTTGGAAAATCTTTCAACTTGGCTAACTTGGCCAACAGTCTAACTCTCTGCCTTCGAGCAGAGAGGAACCCGGGTGGTTGAACCCGTTTTATGTGGGTTCAAAGAAGGAATATTTTTGGCCGAGTCTACGGGTTTGGAGATCCCACGTTAAACCTGGCCTTGTGCCACATGTAACCCTCGTGGGTGGGTAGCTAAATATCACCTCTTAATTGCTGGTGTTCCCAGGTCCACCCTGACCCGGGGTGGTATCACCTGTTAGGATCCCAGCTATGGGCAAATAGTTAACCCTGAAACTGAGGTAAAAAGCATTATAAAAGTGTAAAAGTAGGTTTTAATACCAGAAATAATTTGTAAAATAATATTACCAGAATAAATTTGTAGTCACAGATGTCAAGTGGAACTCCTGTGCAATCCATTTTTAAAGAAGCTAAAAATGTCCTGGGTATGACAATAAACTACATCTGACAGCAAGGTCTTTGATCAGGACATTTCAAGGAGCATGGAATCACTTCTTAATTGCTGTTATTCCCAGATCCACCCTGACCTGGGGTGGTAGCACCTGTTAGGGTCCTAGCTATGGGCAAATAGTGAACCCCAAACTAGGGTCAAAACACAGTGAAAGTATAAAAATACATTTTTATAGTAAAAATATCAGCATTACATTTTCATAATAAAAAAACAATTTACCAGCCATGAATTTTTGTAAAAGGAATTATTAATGCTCCCAAGAAAATTAAATTTTGGCATTAAATGATCCATAAGGTGTTGATATTCCGTTAAACAGACAAATCAAATCAAACCTCACAAGAAAATTAAATTTTGGCATTAAATGACCCATGAGGTGTCGATATACCACTAAACAAACAGAAGCTGAAAAAATGTCAAGTTCACTGTATTATTCCAGGAATTATTTGATGCCGTGTTGCATGTTTACAAATATCAGATTTTTTTTCTTAATCATTTAACCCTATGCAAGGCAATAAAGCCACTAAGATCCAGTGGGTTACTCGATTGTGGGAGAATGAGAAAAATAAACCTATTAAGGAGCCGGAAGATAACAATTGACATTGCATTTGAATTATTTAAATCTTTGAAGATCAGACTTGACTGGAAAGCAAAATGCTGGAAGAGAAGAAACTGTTATAGAACTTAGTTGTATCAAACCATTTTGACTGAAAATGGTGAGAGGCCTTGCCTCCAAAACATAGATGAACAGTTCAAGTGAAGAAACTAATATCTTAGAACTTGTGGTTGCATTTAACAATTTTGACTGTTAAATGGTGAGACCTTGCTACCAATCTAGTACTGTGCTTAAAGTCTAAGTACTAATGAGGAAAGTAATATTTATTTTGAAAAATAGAAAAATGCAGCACAAGGCCAAAGAGGAGATCGATGAAGGCTGATCTTATCTTAAACTTAGCTAGCCAGGTAATTCAAATTCAAACCCCTTTATTTCCTCCACTGGGGAATATTTTTCTAGTGTCATGCTTCTTCCAGACATCTCAGTTATCCCCCTTTAACTCAGCTCTCCAAAATTTTGTTCACCACTGCAGTGGCGAGGTATTGAAGTCACAACTCTTTGGCTCAAGTCACTAGATCCAACCAATGCTTTTATCCCATTCATGTAATCATTATATAATAACACTGTACTTCACAGATAGAATAGAATGGCTGAAAGGAAGAGGAATGACAAACATGCTTTGTTTTAGGAGAAACTTTTATAACACTAAGAAAAGCACAAGACTATATATACACGTGTCCCACACAGAAAAATACATCACATATATCTACACAGTGACCAGAATGTAAGGAGAAACAAAAGGAAGGGTCTTACATATATGGAGATACTCCTGTATCTGGAGAAGCCATGTTTAGGACTCTATATTCTAATTGTCTGGATCCGTTAACTATGTACCAGGTGAGGACATTTTACATGAATGGGAATATATTCCCAAATGAAGACAGCACCATGGACTTGTGGGGAGGCAGATTTAGCCCCTGCCTGAGATAAAGAAAGTAACCTTTAGGTTTGGTTACTGTAAACTGACTGAAATTGACTGCTGTTTTGTCACTGTTTAAAGTGACATCACTAAGTGGCTTTCATGTGACTTATCTTCATGAAAGGGTGATAACTGTCTTCTATATCCTTACATATGGTTTAAACATTTTTGTTTTTCCAAAGAAACAAACAAAATAAAAATCAAACATTTTGATTGTTTCTAAATATTTAAGTGTCATGTTCTTAACAATTATGGTTCATATTTGAAATTCAAAGTTTATGGTTAGCATTTATTTTGTGGAGTTGATGATATTTTAATAGATTTCTTGGACCACCTGACTTTGATTAATAATATTACATGAACCTCTGGAGTTGGTCAAATTAGATGGAAATGGAAAATTTATTGAATATTAGAAGAATCATAAATTTTTTAAAGACCTAAAGAAAAGAAATGCTAAATAGTCTACTTCTGGATAAAATTAAAAATTTATCTTCCTCTTTATATAACTACTTAATGATTTTCCTAATACTTGTAACTTTTAACTGAGAAATTGGTAATCATTCTTTGATAAAGTTGTAGATAATCCAAATGTTATTCAAACAAAAGAATAAATTCTTGGTTTTACTTGTTACTATAATTTGCCTAGTCAATCATCTCGCCTTTTCTGACTCATGTCATTCTAGCCTTTGTTTAAATGGATGCCTTCTTGATTGTGGATTGTGACCATTTTGCTTAAAGTTGGCATTTTCTTGATTTCAGGTCAAAACCTGAAAAGTTTCTTACCTATTTCAATGAAATCTTCTTTCCAAAATAATAGTTTATAATTAGCATATAAATATATAGAAAAAAAAAAAAGAAGGTATCATTTTAAATTGACACCAGAGAAATATGAGTCAAAGTAACACTTTGTTTTTTTTCCATATATTGCCTCCATTTTGCTTAGCATTTGTATTTTTGTTGTAACCTATGGAAGGTTACTGAATAGAATAATCAAACGAAGGTTGCTAATGAGCAATAATGCTTAGGACAAGAACAACACATATAAGAGTCGCCAGCAGTGTGTAGAAGTAATAGTCAACTGCTAGAAATGAGTCAAATGAATTTTGCAATGAATCTCCAACTGCAGGATATCTACCAACTTCTCCACGTGGTCAGATGTGGCACAAGGCCGAATTTAATGTGGGGTATCTGAGCCCATAGGCTTCCCCAAAAATTCTCTGTAGATTCTGTATAAAATGGGGTCAGGTATCTGTTTCCCATGACGAGACTCTGCCCTTTGACATAGCCTTGTCTGGGGATCCTCTCTGCCGGCAGAGAGTTTAACCAGCACAGCTGGAGGCGAATTTCCAATTGCAGACCAACATACAGTATTTACTACTGTATTTATGTGAATGGGGACATACCGATTATTGTCTGTAGGTATGCTATAACAATT
>CAHIKZ030003537.1:2995000-3000000 GCA_903632075.3 Acanthosepion pharaonis
AGACATTTGTGAGAAAAAGGCAAAATAAAAAAAGACAAAATAAAAAAAGACAAAAGAGGGTGATTGTAGTTATCAGGGAAGAAAGAGTTCCACAGGTGAGAAGTTTGAGAGAAAAAAAAAAACTTTTCGAGTAGAAGTAGTGGTTGAATTTAGCTAGTTCAACAGTAAAACAATGAGAGCTGGTTACCAATCTAACAGCAAGCTTAAATTCATGTATTTGGGGCATCAAGGAAAAATTCTCATTAGAACAGTTCCTATGTAAATGTTTGTAGAAAAGACTGGGGAATTACGTCACATTGATAAGAAAGTGATGAAAGTTGATGCCTGCCTGGATTGATTACATTACAGATCCTTCTTTGAATTTTGTCATGAATCTCAAGATATATAACAGGATCACCAGATCAGATATGGCAGCAATATTCAATGCATGGATGAATGGTAGATTTATAAATGTGCAAGATGGATTCTGATGAGAAAAACTTTGGCTGTGGGAAAGTAAAGTCGTGATTCTAGGTGAGGACAAATAACATTACATTCTTTGGATTTAGTTGAGAATCTCAAGATATATAACAGGAGCACCAGACCAGATATGGCAGCAATATTCAATGCACGGATGAATGATAGATTTATAAATATGCAAGATGGATTCTGATGAAAATTTTCTGACGTGACATGGTGAACCAACATTCTTTGATGCAGACATGGAAGTTAATTCAATATAGCTGTTCCATGTCAGTGGAAAATGTGAGGTGAAGAAGGTGTAGAGTGTTGTTCTCCTGGAATTTAGCATCAGCCATGCTGGTGGAAGGCAGAAAAAGGTTCTGTTATGATTAAATTTGTTTTGCAGGCATTAAACTTTACAAGCAATTTCTTGCTTCAGTTAACCATGGATTGGAAGCCATTTTCAAGAGCAGCTGCTAGGTTTACTTTGTTGAGTTTATTAGATGTAGTAAGACAGGTGGATATGCTTGGTATTAGGTATGCAATAAATTCAAAACAACTAATTTCCCACTGTAAAAATATTTGCAGTTGTGTTTAGAATTCCGAAACATTTTGAAACTCGCATCTCAAGTGGAACTCTTATATACGGTCTATCACTGATGTTGCAGATAAACTGATCAGCTCCTTGTATCACTCCCTGCTCATGACTCTTCATGCTATCTTCTATGTTTTTAAGAGCCAGATCAGGCCAAAAATGTACTGATACCTTATTTGGCTGCCCTGTCCTCATTTTCCAGTTTTGATAGACTTCAAAAGCATCTCTGAGTCCTTGTTAGAGAAAAATTATTTTCCACACTCCAACCTCTCTTTCACAGACAAGTTGTAGTGAGTTTCTCACTGCTCTATCACTTCTCCCATGGAAAGTACTCAGATTAACTAAATTCCTTGGTTTCGCCAAGCCTAGCTTTCACAGCCACTTACATTGTAGCAAACTGCCCTCATTTCCTCCATATTTCATCGGCAAGAAGTTAGTTCTGCTGAATTCTTCCCACAGACCAACCACTGCAGTGGATGTTTCCTGGTTACTACAATCTTAACCTGTTCAAGTCTAGAGTCAACTTTTATCTTCTCCTTGTATCTATATAAACTACCTGTTAGCTTAACCTTAGAACATTAACCATCAGTTAAAGTTACACCACTACTAACTATTGGTATATCATACCCGATTTTGAAAATATCAAAAAAAATATCAAATATAAATCTTTATTTGAAATATTTTACATGCAGGCAATTCAAACTTTGTACTTTGAGTTAACATTAATAGGAACTAAAAAACATTATTTAGGTAAGAAAATCAGGTACTGAAAAATGTAGTTAAAAATAGGAAAATTTGCGCTGGGTACTATATACCCATGGTTAGTGTTCTAGGGTTAAGCTTCTACCTTGAGTGGTTCCTTGGCCTTGTACAGGGTGGACCTTACTGTAAAAAAAAAAAAATTTAGAATTGCTTGAAATTCAAGTACCTTACAATTTGTTTTTTTTTTTTTTTTTCAAGAGTATACATTTGGAAGTTGTTGAAACATTTCCACTTTTGAAGTGCCAGCATCTGCATGTTGGGTCATTTTTATGACCCAACATTTTCTACAAGAATAAATGCCTATATTCTATTTTGTTATTGTTTTTAGTACCCAGGCTGATCACTAGATGGCAGCATGGTTCAAAATGGAAGCAAAAGGAATATTTAAAAATAAAATAAAAAGCAAAAATTTTTGAAACCAACTTTAAACAAATTTTCTTTTTCTAGGCTTGCTCTTGAACGAGCCAAAACTTCCCGAGAAGCTGTAGAAGTCATCACAACATTGTTGGAGAAGTATGGGCAGGGTGGAGAGTGCTATGAGAACCAAGACTTTCAAGACTGGAAACACAATAATAGTTTCTTGCTTGTGGACCGAAATGAAGCATGGGTCTTGGACACTGCAGGACAACACTGGGCTGCTAAAAAGGTCACAGGTAAGTTTCCTACCTATAAAAGAAATTAATATTTCTATTTCTCTTTTTTTTCATCTTCAACCTGAAACTTTACTGACCTTCAACGCCAGAGATTCCTAAACTTTTTCTACTTGCCCCTGGGTCCCAGGCCACACCCCTAGCACCCTCTTTATCATTCATACTATATACTCAACTGATAAATGTTTTCACATTGCTATAGATAATATATTTTGGATAAATTCCCAAAGTACAAACACTATTGCCAGTATATCAGATATCAATTACAATAGTTGAAGTGTTTAATCAGCAAATATTTAATAAAATGTTCGAACACTGTAGTTTAAATAAGTCTATATTGCTGTAACGTCACTTGTACAAATCACAATATCACTGGTTCAATTCCCCATCCTCGCTTTCTTCATACCTTACTACGTATAGCCGACGTTTCTTTCCCCCTTTTTCACTGCTCCAGCACTTATCAGGCCAACACCACAGTTCATCAGCCAATCAGTATTCGTCGCTGTTATTCTCGGTTACACAGGCAAATTGCCTCCTCCAGTTCGGACCAATCAGCACATGACTTGCTATTGGTGGAAGCATTCCAAACTGTACAAAAAACCCTCATCCTTGCACATACTGCTAGAATGGCTGGATGGGAGAGTAATGCCATTTTTCACAAAGCAACCTTGCTGATGTCACGTGTCACACGTTAAGGTAAAACCCTTATTTTCCTATACACCAGATGCAAGCCACTCTGGCTCACTTGCTTCTATGGGGCTGTTCACCACAAACACTCACATCTCCCAGACAAATGTGTTATATAATTCGATATCAAATTCTAATCTACAAATGAAATCACTTGTATAATATTGATAAAGCATGACTCTTGCCAAGTGGGTCACTTTGACATGGTGTAATGAGCTTGTCTTTCTATGTCAGTTATGACGGAATAGTAAGTTCACTCTTTACTGGGGGCCCCATACTTTTGGCCTAGTCCTACATCAAACCTACATCTAGAAATTGGGCACTTTGATATGGTCTAATGGTTAGAAAGCTTGCCTTGCTTGATCAATTATGACTGAATAGTGAGTTTTAACCTTATGCCATATCTAAGTTAGAAAATCATTGGGCACTTCACTGTGGTCTAATGGTTAGCAAGATCAATTATGACTGAATAGTGAGTTCACCCTTCACTGTGTGCTCTATACTTTCGGCCTTGTGCCACATCTAAGATACGCTTAGAAAATCACCATGACTCTACCAAGGGCTGCATGGTTTACAAGATGTACTTTTTTTTCCCAATCATGCTAATCCTGTACAAGACCCAAGAGCCACTCAAGCTAGAGGGTTACAGAATAAAAGGCACAGTTTATAGGGATATGTGGGGACCCTAGACTTGAACAGGTTATGATTGTAGTCATTGTGGAAGCATCCACTTGGGAGTTGGTTCTGCACACCAGTGCTTCATGGGAAGACGCTGCTTGAGTGGAACTTAGACTTCATTGATGAAATCTTAAGGGAATGAGAGGTTCATGACAATGTGTGTGGCATGGCAGGTCTTAGCTGTGAAGGTTAGAACTGCTGGGACTAAGGAATGTCATTCACCTGAGCACATTCAATAGATATAAGAACAGTGGCGAGAGACTTGTAACATTTTGTATGTGGGGAAAGTGGTTGTAGGGTGGAAAATAATTCATCACCTACAATGATGTGGAGATGCTTTTCCTTTAAAAAAAAAAAAAAATCTTCCAAAACCCAATAGAATTGGAATATCAAAATTACTGTAGACCAGTGATTCCAAAATTTTTTTCAAGCTGCTACCCCTGTTGGCTCCCATGCCACATACCTAGCACTACTTTTCTTCATCTATATAATGGCACTTCTTTGATTGTAATTTAGTACTTCGTTTCATTTTGTAATTTAGTACTTCGTTTCATTTTGTAATTTAGTATTTCATTTTGTAATTTATATTTATATATATATATATATATATATATATATATATATATATATATATATATATATAATTTTTATTATTTGGGTCTATTATTCTCATTTTGGTTAATGAACTTATAGACAATGTTTCAACCAAGTACACACTGGATATCATCAGGAGCCATTTTTTTTTTACAGTGCGGATCACCCTGTACAAGGGATGGTGAGACATTTGAGGCAGAGGGTTACATTAAGAGTCAGTTTGTATGGATAGCAGGGGAAGATAACAGTTAATCCTAAACTTGAACAGTTTATGAGTGTAGTGATTGGAGGAAACATCCTCTTGGGAGTTGATTCCACAGAGCAGTAGTTTGCAGGGAGTTGTTGTTTTAGTGGAACTTATTTCTCACTGATGGAATATGGAAGGAATGTGAGTGGTTTGCTACAGTGTAAGTGACAGGCCCTAGCTGTGAAGGTTAGGACTGGACGAACTGAGGAACGTCGTTCGTCCGAACACTTTCCATGGAAATAGTGATAGAGCAGCAATAGGGCAGTAATAGGCTTGCCACATCCCACCTGAGAGAGGTTGGAAAACGATTAGATCAATGGTTAAAAAGACTTTGAGTGAATGAAGT
>CAHIKZ030003537.1:3005000-3095000 GCA_903632075.3 Acanthosepion pharaonis
TTCCATATACTGCATCTAGCTTATATGCTGGTAAAATCTGCAGTATTCAAAAGTGGAATTCTGAAACTGAAGAAAGAGGAAAATATCAAATTGGAGTGAAATAATTGCTTCATTATTGCTTGCTTTATGAGGAGGAAGCTAAAATTTGAAAAAAAACAAAAAAAAAACAAAAAAAAAACATGAAAAAAAGCATTAAACAGAATTATTTCTTAGATTTTAACCAGTGATGATAGACTGTTCCTTGAGTATTGTTTAATTTAAATTTTTGTTTTTCAATTTCATTTTCGTTAGCTATGGTTTTTCTCAAGTGAAAGGGCATTTTTGTAAACTGGATGTGTCTGTATATTTTTTTTTTTACGTGGCGAATATCTCTCGAGGGGGAAAAATAATTTAAAAGATAATTATTGACAGAATGCACAAAAGCAATCGGTCAAATAAAAAGAAAATTTATATTTAAAATGAACAAAAAAAAAAAAATAGGAACATGGTCAGTGTTCTAGAACAATATGGAATGAGAAGAAATTTTTTGGACTTCCATGTGCAAGTGATTTTATTATTATTATTAAGGGTCAGCAGTAAGTTGCTTGCCTTTTGCGCAGATTAAAGATACTTGTTTTCTTTCAATAGTATGTGTTCATATGTAAGAAAAGTCAATAGAAAATGTTCATTTTTCTTATTTTCATTAGTAGGACTATTTTAATTTTACTCAAAGCTTTTTACACACACACTGATATAAAGTATTCATCAATTTATCCTCTTATAATTAAAAAAAAAAAATATACTTATATCTAATGCTTGTATAAGAGAAATATATTAGCTCACACACACACACACACACACACACACACACACATATATATAAAATATATTATAAAAATAGTTTTAAAGTATGTTATATTATGGATAAAAGTACTTATTGTTAGGGACCAAAACATACCACAGTATTTTTTTACACCAAAACAATTCTTATTACCATTCTTACTGCAGTCACTATAATACCTCAGTCTCTATGTAGTCCTAACTAGTTCCCGTATATACAATTTGTCTGTGTGTGTAGTGGAGAGTGGGGGTGCAGATATAAATAATATTTAAAAATGAAACCCCAATGAATATTTACACTGAATACAATTTATATACAAGTAAACAAAATAGTATTAGTACATAAATATGAAAGTGGACACTGGTATAGTAATTGGTTTTAAATAATGCTTGTTTATATGCAAGGAAAGTGAATATAAAATTATTTTATTTCTATTTTTTGCTCTTTTGTATTTTTGTTAGCAAGATTATTTGAATTTTATTCATAAAGATCTACACATATAAATGCAAAATATTAGGTTAGCCAGAAAGTCGTGACTCATTTAGGAAGTGGAAAGAAAATAACAATTTCATGGAGCAACACCGACATTTCTTCTTCAAAATAAAATCCATCATTCTCGGCGATCTTCTGCCAGCAATAAGCCAGCATCCAAATCTGTCCCAGATACCATACCACTGGCTTTAAATATAAAAAAAAAAAACCCTGTAAACAAGCTTCCTTCATTTCATCAAAAATGTTGAATCTCTGGTCACGGAGGAAGTATGCCATTGAGCAGAATTAGGTCATAGTCAGTTGGAGCAGTATCAGTGCTGAATGGTGGATTTGGGAGAATCTCAACACTATCCATCTCTGTCAACCTGGCATTATATGGCCTTGCATTGTCTTGGTGAAACAAAGCCCGACCTCAATTGACCAAAGCAGGATACTCCTTCTTTAGCCACTTGCAATACAGTTTAGCATTGATGGTGCAACTGTGTGGAACAAGCTCGAAATGCAGTACTCTTTGGAAATTCATAGTCACTCGAAGCAGCTTTGGAAATCCATAGCCACTTGGAGCGGCATCAGTGCTGAATGTTGGATGTGGTAGAATCTCGGCACCGTCCATCTGTCTGAGCTTCTCCTTAGTCAACCTGGCACAGTGTAGACTTGCTTTGCTTTGCGGAAACAAAGCCAGACCTCGATTGTCCAAAGCAGGATACTCTTTCTTTAGTTTGTTGTACACCTGGTCTAGCTGCTGACAATACACTTTAGCATTGATGGTGCGACCGTGTGGAACAAATTCAAAATGCAGTAATCCTTGGAAATTCCACCAGACAAAGAGCAAGATTTCTTTTCTTTCTGTTTCTTAAGTGAGTCAGGATTTTCTGGATCAACTTAGTATTATATAAAATGAACATATCTACACACACCCACACATTGATATAAAAGTTTCTATGAATTTGTTAAGTTTTAATTTAAACTGATTTTAAAGTCTGTTTCAAAGAAGGAAATATAATTATAAAGAGAATAAGGTACACACACACACACACACACACACATATATATGGCAATAAGATTACAAGATAGTGCAGGTGTTAATGAAACAGAGCAAATATTATATATATATATATCTGTGCGCGCGCACACACACACCTCTCTAGCATGACACTTTTTCGTGCATGACGCAATATCTGAAGATTGCGTTGTGCATGCAACTCATTTGTGCTAGAGGTGTGATATTATGTATATTTATTAATATATATATATATATACACACACACATATATGGAAAAGTTTTCTTTACCAATCTATTTCAGCCCCTAAAGGACTTTATGAAGGTAAATTTAGAAATTTTTATTTTGTAACTTATAATTAGAAAAATTTCCACATTTACCTTGATAAAGTCCCTACGTGGACAAAATGCATTGGCAAAGAAAAGATTTCCTTTTATCTTTTATTTATATCTGAATTTTGAGAGACACACACTCTGAGATTTTATATATATATATATATATATATATATATAATTCATTTAATCTATTAAAATAATCGTATAACAGAAAATATATTAAATAATTGTTGGACTGAATCCATTTCATTATATATATATATATATGTTAGTAGGATATTTAATCCGAACAAGATTGATAAATTAGACAAAGTGGAAATCTGTTTTATACACTACGTGCTTCATTTTTGTTAGATTTCTTCAGGTCAGAATAAAAAAATCTGTGCTCTGTTTTAATTTATTATCTGTCTGGCATCTTCTGGTCAGAATGAAAGAACAAAATTCTGTGATATTTTTATTTTTTTTGTACTAACACACAGGCATTAATATATTTAGTAGAAAAAAATCTCAATTTTTCTTTTTTCCTTCTAACCAGAAGATTCCCGCTTAACAAAAAGATATTAATTATTTAATATTAAAACACATCCACAGATTTCTTTCATTCTCACCCAAAGAAGCCTAAGAGTTTTCTGCTTTGATTTATTAAATATATGAACAACTTTTTTTATAAAAATGGACATCAAAGTCAACACCTTGTGATGGCATTTAAGCATGAAACAGACTCACTCCTGCATGTTGACCTCAGTGTTCACTTTTATATTTACATACGCTCTATCCCTAATACTGAGTACTTTAAACCCTTCCCTGACAATTATTTTGGAGAAAAAAAAAAGGTTCATTTTCAGATGATTATTTTTATTTGTTTTCAATATAGTAACTAAGAAACTGAGGTACCTTGAAGAACCTGAGTGGTGGCTAACACCTCTACCATATGTATGAGTTGACAATTGTACTCATTTCAAGCTCAGAAGGCCATAAAAAGAATCATGATTGATGTATAAACATGTCTGTAGCTGATTTTTGAATGTTATGTTTTGGATGTGTTTATTTGGCCATATCTGAATAAGACATTTGCAGTAAAATTTATATATACGTCTATGCCACTGAAGGGGTTAATCCACAGATATAGCATATCTTAAAATTATATTTTATCACACACACACACACAGACACTGTGTGTGTGTGTGGCCAGGTGAATTTGCTTGTTTTTTTTTCCAAGAGTAAAGATAGTAATTTTAAATAATCCTATAAGTATGTTTTTTGTTTTGTTTTAAATTTCAGAAAAAATGGACAGAAATGCCTGCAATAAGACCTAATGGAAATAAAAGGACAGTTTTCCCCATGAGATTGCTTTTTTAACTACATTCACTCTTCGGCAATGTTTATTGATATAAAAAGCGATGATTAGAATTGGAATAAAACTTAAACATATGATGAAAGTGAATTTATACATTTAATTTTTCTTGGAAATTTCCATCAAAAATGTTTAAACACTACTTATTTATTAGATTGTTTATTTACAAGAATAATTTTATGTTAACAACATTAAAAAAAAACTAATATAATTAATTTGTTACTTTTACTCACTCACATGAATCTGACAATATTATTTGCAAGATAAATGTTTCTGAGCTCATAAATATTTAATACTAGCAGTAGAGCCCGGCGTTGTCCGGGGATGTAACAGTAAGAGATAGATCAAGTATCGACCATCATAAAGACTGAAAAATAAAATTGACAAAGATTATTATTTAAGGTTGACAGACACGCATGTCTTAACTAGTTTTATATTTTTAATTTTTTTTACGAATTGGTCAAACTCAAACAAAAACATTGTTTTCAATCGTTATGAATCTACCGATTGAATAGAATTTTATTATAAACAATTGTCTTGTAAATGGAATTTTTAAAGCATTCTGAATGTAAAAATAAATAAAAAAGTGTGCAAGACAATAAGAAACACTACTTGCCAAAAAAAGTGAAGTTTTGTTGAAATTGGTTGGAAAATGTAGCAAATCCGATCCCATATATAAATGAACACACACAAACAACCAACCTGGGTTTTATAATAAGTATGACTGTATATTAATAAGTATAACTCGATATGAGTTGTCCCCCTTTCATTAATGCCTCTTAATCGTGATTTTAAATTGATTTTGTGCAAAAACAATTTTTGGCACTGTCAGAACCACCACAAGGTAATTTTACGTAGTCCTGTGAAGTTTTGTTGAAATCGGTTGAAAAATGTAGGAAATCCGATGCAAATATAAAAACAGACAGACACACACACACACACACACACAATTTGCGTTTTATAATAAGCAAGATAAAATGCCTATACACATCACAAGAAGATGATACCTGCAATATAATGGTGGATTATTTTATCCTAACAATTAGTTTACTCTTGCAACAACTATTTTTTTTATTAGATTTTTTGTTTTCATATTTACAACAATCTAAAAGCTAATACAATTAAAACTAATGGAATCCAATATTTATCATTTACTAATTTATAAAGAAATAAATGTGAAAAAAAAATTTATACATAAATTTAAAAACATTTACTAAGTTATTAAAGTATGTGAATGAACTATAAGGAAATTTTTATTTACCATTTTTGTAAAGTTTGAATCAATTGGCAATTAGCCAATGTTTTGCCAACCATTCAATAAAAAAGAATATATATACATAGTGTAAATAAACAAACTAGTAAATTATGTTTATTATTGTTGTCAATTCTGAAGAACAAAGAAAATGTATAAATTGGCTTTCATATGTTTAAGTTTTATGTCAATTCTAATCATTGCTTTTTAGAATAATAAACATTGCCAAGGAGTGAAGTTAGTTAAAATAATACCAGTGTCATGGAAAAACTGTCCTTTTGATTCAACCAATTTTTTTTTCTTTTTTTGCAGGTGCCTTTGTCCATGTAGGCCAACTTTTTCTGTCATATTTTGGTTAGTAAACTGTTTTCATTTTATTTATATAGATTTACACACACACACACACATAAAACGAACACATCCATGCATACATATTGATATAAAATTTTCTTGTAAATTTATTCAGTTTTATTTAAAAAAAAAAAAAAAAAAAAAAAAAAAAAAAAAAATAAAGTATTTGTCTTGAATGTCTGTGTAAGGAAAGAAAATATAACTATAAAGGCATACACCAAATATCTATATACAATATATATATATATATATATATATATATGATATTCCAAAAGCCTCCTGATGAGCTCCTTATTACAAATGGGTGCTCAATGACGATTAATATATATGTATATAAAACGTTTATATATATATATATATATATATATATATATATATAGTGTGTGTGTAGACATATGAACATTATATCTGTATGTGTATGTACCAATATGTACATGAAGACACACACAAAACTTATGTATTTACAATATACAAGATTCTCTTTTAAGCATATTTTATTGAATGTGACTCACCAAGACATCTTAATGACAATCCTCTCATAATTTCACACTGCTCTCCGAAGTGTCTAATATATCTTTAAAGATCAAGTGCTTTCAAACATTCTTTTGCTGTTATCAGGACTTCCGTTTAAGGAAATTTGGGTACTTTTTTTTCCCATAATTTCTTTAAAGAAATAAAAGATCACTATTATCTGAATGTTTTGGTCAATCGCATTTAAAGAAATGTAATTGTGAGAAAACCTGCTGTTTAAATATCCAGCAGTACATGAGATTATGTATTTTCCATCAGGTGGTGCTGGGGCCACTCTTGTAGTAAAAACTGTTCCTGATTTAGGCCCCTACACAATGTACAGGTTCAGTTGTTGATGGTAACATCTATCACCTGTATGAAACCATCTATATATTCATATATTGTTATATATTCAAAGATATATTATTCTTGAGGTAAGTTTTTTTTTTTTTAATTTTTTTTTTTTTTTTATAATTTTCTTTTTAAGTCTTTAAATAGAATGAATCAATATTGTTCTGCTTTGAAAAAAAAATAATGAAAATTCAACTAATTTGTGTTATTAAATTATTTTGCAAAACATCAATTATTTATAGTTTTTCCAATTTAACTCTTTCAACCAAGATAATTTTATGGAAGTGTGAATGTCACATTTAACAGCAGGGGAAAATGAAAATTGTTAAGCCAGTATCAAATTCTGGCTGTGTTATTTTTTTTTCTAATGCTCTTGGGGTAAAGGCATGATTAAATTCATTCTCTCTTGAGTTACAGGTAAAATAACAGGGTAGACTGGACTCTCTAGCCCTGGTTGGTAACCAATCTATGAAAAGCACAACTTAAAATCAGGGAGTGGAATTGGTTTAAATTGTTCAAGTAAAAGTCATTCATTCATTTATTCCGTTAACAAATTTGGCACATCTGTGATCACCCCTCTCTCTCTCTCTCTCTCTCTCTCTCTCTCTCTGATGTTGCCCTTACAGCTTTAGACACCATCATTCGAATTCACCTCTTAATATCATCAAATTGATTCATCAGTGGTCGTGCCTGGCACCACTAGGCACAGCAGTATGTCTTCATTGAAGCCGCCTTGTTGCATAATATGCCCAAAGTAACGGAGCTTACTTAGTGCTATCTGCTCTCTTGATATGTACCTTCTTTTTTTTTTTTTTTTTTTTTTTTCTGATGGTATTTAGTACCCACTTATTAAAACATCTTGAAAACATCAATCTGGCATCTTTCCCTCGTGCTCAGTGACTGTGACTTGCATCCATAGCGCAAAAGTAAAATAACACATACAAACATAAAACACAAAAAATTCCTTCATGGCACATTGTACTAAAAGTAGGCATATTTTTTTATTATTTTTATTTTTATTTTTGTACAAGGCTCGGGAGCCACTTGAAGTAGAGCATTACAGAGTAAGAGGCACAGCTTATGCAGATATGTGGGGAAGATACCAGTTAACCATAGACTTGAACGGTTTAATATTGTAGTGATCGGGGGAAACATCCTCTTGGGAGCCAGTTCCATAGAGAAGTGGTTTGTGGGAAGAAGCTGTTTGAGTGGAACTTACTTCTTACGAATGGAATAGGGAGGGGATGTGGGTGGTTTGCTACAATGGGTGTGGCATAGTGGGTCTTAGCCACAAAGATTTAAACTGGGGGAAGGAAGGAATGTAGTTCATTCGAGCCCTTTCCATGGAAATGGTGATAGAGAAGTGAGAGCAATACACACTGTTTAAAGTAAAATATGAAAATGGACCATTTATTTCAAATACAAGTGTCCACTATGACGCTGTTTGAAGCATAGCAATTCCTCTGCTTAGCTTTTTTCTGTTGTGTCCCGAATACACAATTTAAGCATACTATGATACTGGCATTTATGTCCCACCATTTTATTGTTGAAATAGTTAAATGCAACCACCACTTCCTCTCGAACAGAACCGTTTCAAATCTCGCACATCCCCCTTGTTGTTTACTTCCTTCCCTGATAGCTATAATCTTCAAAAATTTAAATGCAATGTTAATTGCCATCTTATGTCAACTTGAATCATATTCATACTTTGTCCTTTACTCAATCCTCCCTATTCTCAGTCTTCTCTTTCACTTTCACTCTCTGTAACCCCCTGCGTACTAGTGGCATTCCCGTTCATCTTTTGTCCTGTCCTCAATCCTCCCTATTCTCAGTCTTCTCTTTCACTCCCTATAAACTCCTGCATACTAGTTGCATTACCACCTTGCTTTGGATGAAATGTGTATAAAAAAAAAAAAAATCGGATATTTATTAATCTGAAGACTTTCTGTCTAGGGCCAAAACGCATTACTTAGGGTTTTTTTTTTTTTTTGTCTCACTCTGTCATTACTTTGAAATTGGTTTGCAGCAGAGATAAAAATGGAGGGTGTGAAGATTTCATGCTTGAACTCTCTATAGAACCACATCGACCACCAGATAAAATCCCTACAAAATCTGATTATCTCCCAACTTGTTGATTTCAATATGTGATAGCCATGAAGATCCAAAGTACTGCTAATTCTTCATCTTAATGTGCCATGTCTCTTCAGGACATTGACAATCATGGCTCTCCACAATCTCCTGTCCTTTATAGCTCAATAAATTTTGTCTTTTTGTTATGTCTCCTAAACACTGTTCCACCATCCATTTACTGAAGCTCATTTTTCTTCTCTGTGCTGTGTCCCTTCAGGATGTTAGCGATCATAGCTCTCCACAACTTCTGTCCTTTGTAGCTCTTAGTAAATATCTTTTTGTTATCTCTCCTAAACTTTCTTCTATCATCCATTTACTCAAGCTCGTTTGTCTTCAATGTGTTGTGTCCCTTCAGAAAGTTGGTGTACATAGCTCTCCACAACTTCCTATCATTTGTAACTCTTAATAAATGTTGTCGTTTTGTTATCTCTCTTAAACCTTATACAACCATTTATTTCCTCAAGTCCATTCTTCTATGTTCCATGTCCCTTCAGGGCATAGGCAATTATGGCTCTCCACAACTTCCTCTCCTTGGTAGCTCTTAATAAATTTTGTCTTTTTTTTTTTTATATTTCTCTGAAAGCTTGTCCTGACATCCATTTAGTCAAGATTATTCTTCTATGTCCCATGTCTCCTCAAGATATTAGCAGTCATGGCTCTCCACAATTTCCTGTCTTTTGTAGCTCAATAAATTTTGTCTGTTAGTTCTCGTAAACCCTGTTCCTCCATTCATTTACTTATGCTCACTAAGTATGCTATGTGTTGTTTTCCTCTGACATGTGAGTATCAAATTTTCCAAGCTCTCTTTCCTCATTATGTGCCCTAGTGATTTCAACTGTCTCTTCCTGATGCTGAGTATAAATGTCCTTTTTGTTTTCATGTTCTCTAAAGCTTGTCACAATAGAGGATATTGAATAACAAAAGTAACAAAAAACAAAAAAAAACAAAATAAAACTACCTAGACTATATATGTAAACACATATTAAAAAAAAAAATGTAAATTTAAAAGGTTAAAATTTCAGGATCCCTGCCCATCGTGCGCATATGTAGCTCTTCTATGTGCCATTTTCCTTTAGGATTTTAGAGATCACAACTCTCCACAATTTACAGCCCTTTGTAGCTCTTAATAATTATCGTCATTTTTGCAATTCTCCCAAACCCTGCTCTGCAATCTATTTACGCAAGCTTGCCAGGTATTGCTTTCTTTTGTCTTTCTTACCTCTCAGTCCTGTGAGTATCACTTCTTCCAAACCCTCTTTCCTCATTATATGCCCCAGAAAGTTCAACTGTCTTTTCCTTATGTTAAGTATCCTTTTTGTTTCCATTTTCTCCAAAACTTTATTGTTACTCACATGTTTGGTTCATAGTATCCTCAGAATCTTTCTGTAGAACCACATTTCTTTTGTTTCATGTGTCTTTGAGATTTCCCAGCTTTCACTGCCATACAGGAGGAGAGATCATGTAACAGTTCAGTACTCTTTTTCTTTGTTTCTAATGAAGCTTTTGGAAGACATCTTTGACTTTCCCAATATATCTTCAGATTTCAGTATTACACTTTCCATCCTTTGTTTAATCATTTCCCAGATATTTAAATTTTTGTACTTGTTAGATTTTGGTATCTCAGATTTGTAATTTACATATTGGGCTCATCTTTTTGCTAGTGTTATTGACAAGTGTATGGTTGCAAGAAAGAAATATGGCGACAACAGAATAGATTTACGTGATTTATTTCAATAGGAACGAGTGGTTTTGGGACAGCTACCGTGTAGTATAGTTCATAAGCCGGCTGCCGATCGGGGTTGATCTCTCATAGTAGTTCTCACTTGTTGGCGTGGCGCTCCTGTTGCTGACTGCCCAGACTGACCATGGCAGATCTCTTCCCTGGCCTCCTGTTGACTGCCCTTGTACTTCCCCATGTGACCCCTTTTATGGCGTTTTTTATGGCTTAACAGGCTCAAAAAATGACATGAGTATAATTAGGAGGGAAGCATTTTTATTGGTCGAAAAATAGAAACACTTTAAAATATTATTTTATTTTTCGACTGGAACTCGTGCATTGGGCTCATGCATAGATGACGATAATGGTCATTTTGTGATGGGGCCTTGTCCCATTCACATCCGGCTCTCGCTCTTGAGTATGTTAGTTTATTTGCCTGCAAATCAGCTGAGATATGTCTTATTTTATTTTATAACACTAGCAACCATTCATTCTGTCTTCTTGCAGTTGATGTTTAATCCTTTCTTCTCATTTTCCTTCATTACCTTCTGTTGGAGTGTTTGTAGTTTTCTTTCTGTGTCAGCTATCAACATTGTCTCATCTGCATATCTTTTGTTGTGAAGATTGTGGCTGCCAATAATAAATGCTAGTAGAACTTCTAGTTCTCTCAGAATCACATCATCTGTTTGCATCTTCTGATACAAAATAAAACTTGTCTTTTGATGTCTCTGGTTTAAACTTGGAGGTAACTCGTATTATACAAAGCCAAGGCAAAACATTATAATGAATTTTGCTGAATAAACTGTCAGGGCAAACAATCTCTCACCTCAGGTGACATATTCAGAGGTGGACGGATATCATGTAACAGTTCAGTACTCTTTCCTTTGTTTCTAATGAAGTTTTTCTGTTTCTTAATACTCTGCTTAGCTTTTGGAATGCATCTTTGACTATCCCAAATGTACCTTCAGATTTCAATATGACACTTTCCAACCTCTGTTAAAAAACACTTTCCAGATATTTAAATATTTGTACTTGTTTGATTTTGGTATCTTTGATTTGTAATTTGCAATTTTGGTTTATCCCTTTGCTTAACAACCATCCATTCTGTCTTCTTGCATTTGATGCTTAGTCCTTACTTCTTGCTTTCTGTAGGGGGTTTGTAGCTTTCTTTCCATATCTGCTATTAACACCATGTCGTCTGCATATCTTATGTTGTTGAGATTGTGGCCACCAATAATAAATCCTATTATGATTTCTAAACAATAACGGTGTCCAAAATACTACGTTTCATTTGGTTTGGTTTATTTTGTTTTATGGTATATCAACACCTCAATGGGTTATTTAATGGTGACAAGATTTTTAGGATAGGTTTGTATGAAAAGAATATGAATTTTTTGTAAGAGATCAGGTTTCATTGATATATTTTAGTAAAGAGGGTTTTTGTCGAATCAAATCTATTGCTGCTAACATTTTTTTCTTTCAAATATGTATTGCTAATATTTCTAGTATAAAAATCTATTTTATACTTCCATAGTGTTTTCAACACAGTTTGGAGGGGGGTTTGCTGGCCCTCTAACAGGTGCTACCACTCTGGGTCAGGGTGGGCCTGGGAACCACAGTAATTAACAGATGGTTCCACACTCCTCAAAAGCTTCCAATCAGAGGCCTTGCTGCCGGATGTAGTTTATCATCATACCCAGGATGCACTATGTTTGGTAGCACTTGTAGAGGGAACGATAGATCAACAAAACCAAAACAAAGCATCAACTGGTTATACAATTGATGGTCCTTTCTTTTTATGTGCTGTGTCCTCTCAGGACATAGACGATCATGGCCCTCCACTTCTCCCTATCCCTTGTGGCTATCAACAGGTTTTGTGTTTCTGCCAACTCCCCCAGACCATGCACCACCATCTGCCTGTCCAAACCTGCCACATATGTTATGTGCTGCTTTCCCCTGTCTCTTTTCCCCTCTATTCGTCCCGTGAGTATCAGATTCTCCAAGCCCTCCTTTCTCATCACGTGTCCCGGAAATTTCATCTGCCTCTTCCATATGGTAAGCATAAGCTTCCTCCTTGTTTGCATCCTCTCTAAGACCTCATTGTTGCTCACATGTTTGATCCATGATATCCTCAGCATCCTTCTGTAGAACCACATCTCCGCCACCTCGAGTCTTGTCTTTATCCTTGAGGATACCATCTGACATTCACTGCCATATAGGAGCTCAAATGTCACATAGCAGCTCATTACTCTTTTCTTTGTCACCATAGAAATCCGCAGGACTTTCCCCAGCTTTTGGAATGCATCCTTGGCCATCCCAATCCATCTTTGGATCACAGTGTTGCACCTACCATCCTCCATCAGAACACTTCCCACAAACTTAAACTTCCGCAAATGTTTGATTTTAGTGTCCCTGACCTACAAATTGCTTTTGGGGCTCATCCTTTTTCTGATGACCATGATGATGTAAAATGATGTAGACATCCAAATAGAATTGAGACAGCAAAAGATGTCATCCAAAAGTTAAAAAAGTCACACTCGTTCAAGACCTGCCAATATTTGCATCCTATACACTGTAGGTATACATGCGAGTAAAGATTTCATGAGGAAAATAAATGATATAGTAATTAAGTCATTTAATATATTTGTAACACAGTGGATGGGTTTGAAGATGCCATTGTTAATCTAGAAAATATTACAGAATATGACAGGCACCTGAAGACTGGAGAGTACATCGGTTGAAATATTGACACTACAAAAGATAAGCATTGTGACGATGCAATTCTCCACAAGCTGTGATGACATCCAATGTCAGCTGTACGTGAATACAGCAGGTTCTCTCTGTTCCACAGGGTTGTTTTAATATTAGGTTAAAGTCAGCAATGAATAAATACAAATGCTTTATAAGACACTGATTGGAAAATACCCTCCCCCCCCAAAAAAAATTTCTCACTTAATTGGCAATGTCTTCATTCTGTTTGAGAAAGTGAGATTCTGGTATCTCACTAACTTCCGGCCACGGAAAACGGACCCCTATACACTCCTTGCCTGACCGTTTCACTCACAGACTTCCGGTCTTTACACTGACCACTCATTATATGGATGCTGACTGGGGAACCAACCACCCCTACCATCCACTTTTGTTCAACAAGCCAGACAGTTTTTGCATGGGCAGTTTTTTTCAAAGGACTCTACTTTTATGGCTATCTAAAATCACTAACAAAATTTTATATTTACCAATTTGAAGTTGGGATGGAGACAGGCTTCCTGAAAAACTCTGGCCATTAAATTTACTCAAAGATGGGCTGGAGACAAGATTCATGAGAAACCCTAGTCATTAAATTGACTTAAAAGGAAAAAGAATCCATCTCTTAATGATGTGTGAGAAATTATATTGCTACAGGAGACTAGTTGAAATAAATCAGTGTAAAATTATGACAATCTCTTATCTCAGAAATTCAGACAAAAAACCACTTTGTTTTTTGAATTTATAAAAGTGGTTGACCCTAGTAAATTCTGTCTGCTACATACTAGAGTTGTCCTTCTCTCAGACTGGTTGCCATCCAAGGCGACAGGTAGCTGGGGGAGAGAGATGGATTCATACCTTTCCCAGCAGTATTTGCGTATAAGTGAAAGTGTAACGACCTCGACTGGAATTCGAACTTGACTCTCTGATTTCTAATTTCAAGCTGATGTTCATCACACCACTGCGCACCCTATAAAACTATTGATTTTAATAAAAGTACCAGAATCCAAATATTGATGATTACGAAATATTGAAAAAAATGCTGATTTGAATGATTTTTAATTGGGTTGTGTTGGTAGGGCTTTTTTATTTTTATTCCGTGCGTGTGTTATTTATTTTATCTCTCTCTCTGTATATGTATATATGATATGTCTCATTGAATAATTTAGACAAGTTTTGTCTACTTATTTTCAATAAGATCCTCTCATATTCACGGACAAGCTTCTTGGTATCCTCATTAAAGGAAGAGAGAAAATTACTGTGTTGATACATATTCATTAATTCCGAGAACTTTCGACATTAGCACAATGTCATCATCAGTGTTTTTTTTTGTTTTGTTTTTTTCTTCTCTAAGACAAAATTGTTCTGTTTATCTGAAAAATAATTTTTTAACTGAAGTGAAAAACGATAAGGTTATGTACCGTATGGTTTAAGTCAAGGAAGGCAACTAAGTTTGAAATGTCTATTTTTATTTGAGGTGTGTGTGTGTGCATGTGATATTTGACTGCAATATTATCATTTTTTAACTAAAAATGAAATATTAAGAGATTAACAAAAATAAAGAAAAAGGCAAACCTATTCCACGCCCAAAAGATGACACTCCCAAAAGTCATTTTTTTTTTTAAAACCAGTTTGTTTTGCAGACAATTTATTTTTAGCCAGACATTTTGTATCAGAACAGATCCATTCAGTCTCGTATTTGTGATCGGATTTTTAACCATGTTCGTCAGTTGTCGAGATCAAAGTGCTATCATTAATCGACTTCATTTTATGTTATTTTATTTATTTAATTATTTTAGGTATTTTTAATCCTGTTTTCACTCGTGTCACGATTAATAACTTTAAGTCATTTAACTTGAAAACGGTGAGACCTAGTTGCAAATCTAGTAGTACACTTAAATTCATGCAGTTTAAAGCAGCAAGGAGGAAAGCTCATCGAAATAATTACCATGAAAATATTTGTAAAGACACGTCGGTTGGAAAGTAACTGAAGTCGAGATGCCAGATCAAGATCGATTACATTGCACATCCTTCTTTGAATTTTGTCAAGAATCATGAGATATAAAGCAGGAACACCAGACCAAATATGTCAGCGGTACTCAATGTATGGATGAATGGTAGATTAATAACTGTGCAAGATGGATTCTGACGAGAAAAAATTCTGCCACGACACAGTGAACCAACTTTTTTTTTTTTTTTTTTGAACTGTAGTGTATTTATAGAATAGAGAGACAGAAGCCAGGTCACAGTGGTATATTTTTTTTATTTGAGGTGTGTGTATTGACGTGTGTTTTATTTGAGGTGTGTGTGCTTTTTTTTTTTTATTCCGTCTCGTATGTTTGTGATCGGATTGTCACCATGTTCGTCAATTGTTGGTCAGGAGATCAAAGGGTTATCATTAAGTTGACTTTATTTTATGTTTATTTAATTATTTTAAGTATTTTAATCCTGTTTTCACTCGTGTTATGATTAATAACTTTAATGCACTTGAACATCAGAGTAAAAAAAAAAAAGCCTTTTTTTTTTAGCTAGATTAGTCGTACGCTTAAATTCATGCAGTCGAGACACTAAGAAAAAACTCATCAGAAGAGATTTCATTAAAATATTTGTAGAAAAGACAGAGGGAAGTCATGTCGTATTGCAGAGAAAGTGACTGAATTCGAAATGTCAGATCTGGCGAGAAGTACGAGAAATGAAACTTTTAGAATAGGACTGATAGTTGCATCTTGCTATTTCAACAGTAAAACGGTGAGACTTTGTTGCCAATCTAGTCAAACGCTTAAATTCATGTAGTTGAGGCACTACGGGAAAAAATTCATCGTAACAGTCGACATGCAAATATTTGTAGAAAAGACAGAGGGCAGCCATGTCATGTTGGTGAGAAAATGACTGAAGTCGAGATGCCTGATCAAGATCGATAATATATTACAGAACCTTCTTTGAATTTTATCAAGAATCTCGAGCAGAAGCACCACACCAAATATGGCAGCAGTATTCATTGTCTATTTTTTTTGTGAGAATTTCTTCTCACACAGTTTAATTGCAAAAAAAGATTATGCCCTTTTTTGCCCCTGTGAACAGGGTTGGGTAGTTTCTTCTTGAAGAGGTAGTGATTTTTTTCTTCTGTAGGACTCAATTGGTCTCTACGCGGTTGGAGAAGTAGGAACTTACTGGTCGTTGCAGGAGCATTACCATTTCGGTTGCTGAAGTTGAAACTCGGCAATTGTCGAGATCATGCAGAAAGTTCTTCGTGTTGAAAGTACATATTAGACGACAGTCAATAAACTGACTGAATTATACAGCCTTGAAAGTATTGAATAAGCTGGAACATGACGTCGTCGCAGGAGCATTACCATTTTGGCTGCTGAAGAAGAATCATAGCCTAGTTATTTGGCTTAATTTTGGGCACTAAAGGCCCTGCAAAGAGATTCAAATACGAGTCCTGACTTTTCCACGAATTTGCTGCAACTCCAAAAAGGGCACGGGCCGTTAAAAATGCCCGCGAAAAGCAAAGTCAAATTCAACCAATGAGATTGGTCGTTACAAAATACTGTGTGGCATAAATTAGCCAATAGGATCTTAAATTGCAGAATTTCTCACATTTTATTTGAGGTGTGTGTATGTGCATGTGTGCTTTTTATTGTATGTGCATTATTTCTAGTCCGTGTGTATGTGATATTTGACTGCAAGATTATCATGTCAAAATGAAAAATGAAATATTAAGCGATCAAAAAAAAAAAAAACAAAAAAAAAAAAAGGCAGACCTATTCCACGCCCAAAAGATGACACTCCCCAAAAAGTCATTTAATTTTTTAAACTAGTTTGTTTTACAGACATTTTATTTTTAGCCAGACATTTTGTATCAGAACAGATGCATTCAGTCTCGTATTTGTGATCAGATTGTTACCATGCTCGTCAATTGTTGAGATCAAAGGGCTTTCATTAATTGACTTTGTTATTTTATTTATTTATTTTAAGTAGTTTTAATCTTGTTTTCACTGGTGTCACGATTAATAACTTTAAATGCATTTAACTTGAACATCAGAGTAAAAAAAATCCTTTTTTTTTTTTAGTTAGATTCATCTGTCTAGGCTTAATTAGAGAACTACTGATTGTTTTGTTTTTTTTCTTTGCCCCTTAACCCGGATTACTGAGAGAAATTTGTATTGATTATCTATTAGGGATCAAAGTTACACTGAGCCACTCCCAATGTTTCACCCAATATAATCATTAATAATCCCGCCTAGAAAGAACATTAAACCGCAGGTTTGATGATCTCTCTCTCTCTTTCTTTCTCCCTGCATTCACGCTTATTATGGAGATTTTCAGTTGTACATGAACGCACACACATTAATACCAGTGGCTTATTTAGGCGCACAATAAAATAAAAAAAGTAAAACAAAAAAGGACTTTGAATGTGAAACTGAAACAAAGAATTTATTTACAAATAACTTATTGCCTGAGAGAAGCCATTTTGCTTTCTGATGCTGACCTCCATTCGAGTTTTTCGCTGAAATGAAGTGAAAAGATTATATTGAATTAGGTCTGCTCCTAGGAAAGCTGATTCATTGTGTCGCACTAGACAATCTTTCTCGCCAGAATCTATCTTACACATTTATAAGTCAACCATTCGTCTTTGCTTTGAATATTCTGTCTTATTGCTACGTACTTAGGGATTCTTTAAAACTCAAAGTTATAAGTTCTGATGTGGCATCTCGGCTTCACTGCCGTAATGTAACTTCCTTCTGCCTTTTCTATAAATATTTTCATTGTAATTGTTCTGATGAGCTTTCCTCTTTGGTACTACGACTTTACGGATTTAAGCGCAGTACTAGATTGGCAGTTCGGTCTCAAAATTTTTGCAGTTGAAATTGCTAGATGTAGCCGTAAGTTCTATGCTAACAATTTCTTCTATCGCACTTTTAGCCCGTGGAAGTTTGATCTTCAGCAATGTTAACATAATGTCAATCGTTATCTACTGTTTTCGTAATTCCTCTTGCCATATTTTCTATCTCCTTACTAATCTTTTTTTTTTCTTATTTCATATTCTTTAGCACAGAGTAACCTCTTTGCATCTAGTGGCTTTAGTGTCTAGCTTTGAGTGAAACGATAAAAAAGGAAGGTTGTCGAGGCTTCTTGAAAATATTCTTTCGAGCACAAAAAAAAAATAAGAAAATTAAACTAGCTAGAGAACAATGTTAATAATCTAGCAGGGATTTACATTAATTGCTAAACTTTAAAAAAATTGGCAAACATAGATAAACGTGACCGCAATAAGACGTATTGCTATGATTTTTCCCATGACACCGCTTTTTTAACTACCTTCAATTTTCGACAATGTTTATTGATATAAAAAGCGATGATTAGAATTGGAATAAAACCTAAACATATGAAAGTGAATTTATATATTTTCTTTGTTCTTGACAATTAAAAACAAAAATAATAAACATTATTAGTTTGTTTTTTACACTAGTATTTCTTTATTCTTTTTTATTGAATAGTTGGTCAATTGATTCAAACTTTATGAAATGGTAAATAAAATTTCCTTATAATTCGTTCACATATTTTAATAATTTATGTTTATAAATTTATGAATAAAAATCTTTTTCACGCTTATTTCTTTATAAATTGGTAAATGATAAATATTTCCCTTAGTTTTAAATTGTATTATTAGCTTTTAGAATATTTTAAGTATGAAATTATTATTGTAAATAATAAATAAATATTTGTAGCAGGAGTAAAAAACTCCGGTTGTTAGGATAAAATGAGCCACCATTATGTTACGCCGTACGGGTATCACCTCTTTGTGATGTGTATAGCAGGTATTTTATTAAATGTTTCTGGGCCCATGAATAATATTGGCGGACTCATGTGAGTGTGGGTAAAAATAAGTACACGAAACAATAAGTTAAAAAACCAAAACAAACGACAATGCTTGCTATTAACAAAAGGAATTACACGTGTACACATTTGAAATGAAAGGTAAAAAAAAAAAAACTGAGACTAGCTATGACGATGGACTTGTATGTCATAGACACGTGTGCGTGTTTATGAGAAAGAGAAATTTGCCTTTTTATAGGCTTAACTAACGAGGCGCCTTGGCAAATCCAACTTAGATAACCCACTTAGTGTTTAATATTTTTGTTGTAAATCACTTTCATCATATATTTAGGTTTATATCAATTCTAATCATCTCTTTGTAAAACAATAAACATTGCCAAAAAGTTAAGGTAGTTACAAAAAGTGATGTCATATGAAAAACCGTCTTTTTAACACGGCGTCTTTTTGGCTGGCACGTTTATCTGTTGCTATGATAAACATTTAAAAATCCTCCTTTATGAAACAAAAAGTATGGAATTTTACAGTTCATTCATTCATTCATTTAACTTATTAAGAAATAATTGCTGTCAGGTTAAAACTGGGAACACTAAAATATCAATGTATATTTGTTACAATCTTTTAAATTAGGACACAAGGGGTTACTGGGAGTGAAAGAGAATGAGAAGACTTTATTGAGGAGAAAGGACAATAAAAGAACAGAATTCAGGAGGACAGAAGATGGAGATAAAGCCACTAAGACGTAAGCAGTTACCGAGAGTGAAAGAGAATGTGAAGACTTTGAAGAGAAAGGACAATAAAAGATCAGTATTCAGGAAGACAGAATATGTAGATTGGCGTTGCATTTAAATTTTTAAAGGTTGTAGATGGCAGGCTAATAAGAAATCGAAAGGGAGTCCCACAGGTGAGAAGTGCGAGAAAAGAAACTAATAGAATAAAAAAGAGAAACAGTTGTATCTAGATAATTCGATATTAAGATAAGTTAGACTTAGTTGCCAATCTAGTAGCACGCTTAAATTCGTGCAGTCGAGGCACCAAAGAGAAAAAGTTGGCATGAAAATATTTGTAGAAAAGACAGAGAGAAGCCATATCACGTTGGTGAGAAAGTGACTGAAGTCATAATGCCATATCAGGATCGATTATATTACAGACATGTCTTTGAATTTTGGCAAGAATCTCGAGATATAGATAAGAGCATCAAACCAGATATGACAGCAATATTTAATGCACGGTCGAATGGTAGATTTAAATGTGCAAGATGGCGTCCGATGAGAAAAATGTCTGTCACAACACAGTGAACCAACTTTACAAGCAGTATTCTAATCCTTTTACATATGTTCTAGTTTACAAATATGGTCGATAAGAAACATTGTTGTAACATGTTGAATCAGAATATTTATAATTTTAAAGTGTCTAAATATTGTAGTTTTAGGGCTTAAGTCTACACATACACACAGTCAAATTCCCTTTGTTCCAGAATAGCTTAACAGTACAAGGAAGATAACTCTATGAATCGCCAATTGTAAGGGAGATAACTGCAGCTCAGTAAAAGTAATTACTGTATTCCTCAGAGAGATATATTTAATTTATAACTTAAGATCAGGACTAGACATAATATCCAAGATCATCGCAAAAGCAATATAGCACAATACGGTATACGTGCTAGGAGAGAAAAAAAATCAGACCCTCCGCCAAAAAAAACAGGGATTTAATCGGAGTGGGCTGTTTTAAAATCCAGCAGACATCAACGGCTCTAATATAACAAACAAGCGAACAAACCAGAAACCATAATATCAGGGATAAAAAGCATGCCGTAAAATTAAGAAAAGCTATAGAAAAAAAAGGCTGTAATATATAATGTATGTATGTATGTATGTATGTAACTATAATAAATTTAGGTATGTAATCCCGACAGAGTTATATTGACATTTGGAAAAACGTTCATGAAAGTATATTTCGAAAATAATATTTGATAATATATTTCGCCTATATGGCTTCATCAGATCGTATACGAAAAATGTGTTGTGTGTGTATGCATTTGTGTGTGTGTTTAAAATAACTTATAACTATATCGGGATTATATACACAAATTTATTACATACTAGCAGGAGAGCCCGGCGTTGCCAGGGGATGTAACAGTAAGAGATAGATCAAGTATCGACCACCATAAAGATTATTGTTTAAGGTTGACTGACACGCATGTCTTAATTAGTTTTATTTTTTATTTTTTTATTTTTTTTTACAAATTGGTCAAACTCAAACAAAAACATTGTTTACAATCGTTATGAGTCTACTGATTGAATAGAATTTTACTATAAACAATTGTCTTGTAAATCGAATTTTTAAAGCATTCTGAATGTAAAAATAAAGAAAAAAGTGTGCAAGACAATAAGAAACACCACCTGCCAAAAAAAAGTGAAGTTTTGTTGAAATCGGTTGAAAAATGTAGGAAATCCGATCCCATATATAAACGAACACACACACACACACACACACACACACACACACACACACACACACACAACCTGGGTTTTATAATAACTATAACTCGATATGAGTTGTCCCCCTTTCATTCTGGCGACAGAATCGTGTTTTCAAATTGATTTCGTGCAAAAACAATCGTGTTTTTCCATTTTTTTAGCGCTGTCAGAACCACCGCAAGGTAATTTTACGTAGTCCTGTGAAGTTTTGTTGAAATCGGTTAAAAAATGTAGGAAATCCGATCCAATATATAAACGTACAGACACACACACACACACACACACACACACACACACACACACAATCTGCGTTTTATAATAAGTAAGATTGTTGACCTGGAAAACGCATGGATAAAAAAATTCTTTTATTTACTTTCTATTCATTCAGAATGATTTCTGTTTCTCAGGCACTTAAGGCGGAGAATATAAAATGTTAAACGATTTCTTTTAAAGTCACTCATTTTCGTTCGCTTTTTTTTAGTGTCAAGCATCACCAGCTTGGGAAAAATAATATAAAATTTAATTATTTTAAACACGCATCATAATACATACATTTGCGCTTATTCTACAAGGGAAGTAACTAAGCAAATTCATTCAAGAGTTATTTCCCTTGTATCAGTAAATGTGATCTTTCTTGAACCTTTTTCTTTTCAAATATTTCATGACAGGATAATCGGGTTGTCTTTGGCTTTTCGGCAATGAGAAGGATTACTTGATAGCGCTCATCTCATCTTTATCGAACATTTAAATAGGCTTTATCACGTTACCTGATACTGGCAAAAGGAATAATCCCTTCGATTTACTTGAACTACAGGGCGAACTAAATTCATGCCTTTAAAACACGAATGCTCACTACTTCAGCTGGATTCAAAAACGTTTCTGTTATAATCATCGACCATGCTTTTGTAGGAAATGTACTGGACCCAGTTCAAGGCATCGTTATATTATATGTAACAGAGACTGTTTAGCGCAACAGTAGATTATATATATATATATATATATATATATATATATATATGTTAAGAAATGGACAAGGTCCGACAATTTATTTATTAAAGACATTTTTTATGTTTAACGTTGTTATTTTTATAGAAATTTTTACAAAAATTTAAGCAAATGCTCTTTTCTATGAAAATTAAATAACATTTACCGGCCTAAATGTTATTTAAATTTTTATAGAAAATTTATCATAAACAGAGCATTTGCTTAAATACTTGTATCTATAAATAACAACGTTAAAACATAAAATGTCTTTAATAAAAATATATATATATATATATATATATATATATATATATATATATATATATATATTATAAATTAATTGATTTAAAATATGTTTTTTCCGCTACACAGTTCTAACCATGTTTCAAAAATGGAAGCTAAAAAGCCCTGAATCAATTAATTTATAATATTAATGCTCTGTAAATTTACATTGAGCACTATTTTGTAAAAATAAAAATATCTATAAGAACACCGGATTATATATCTTACTGTTCTTTCTTTTTATATATATATATATATATATCTCATAAACAAGATGAAAATATACTAAAAAAATAGTAAATAGCAATACATCTGCAACAGATCCTAGCAAAAAACTTAAGTTTATCATATACTACACTAAATCTAGTATATCCAACTTAATTATTCGCAATGATTCTTCTCCCCCAGTTAGCGATTTGCAAAAAACCAACATAGTTTATAAATTCAAGTGCCCTTTGGGAGATTGTATCGCCAACGAATTAAATAATATTTATGTTGGTCACACCACCAACTCGCTTTCACGACGCTTGACACTACATCTGAATGATAATTCTAACATTTTTAGGCATTTAGAACAACATGCCTGGCCACATATACAATTCCGGAAAATACTTGTTGAAAACACAACTATACTTAAACATGAAAACAATAAACAAAAACTAAAAATTCTTGAAGCTATATACATAAAACAGTTGAAACATAACCTAAACAGAATAAACTATGAAATCTCCACAAATATTCTTAAATGCCTATAATTGGTAACAGAAGCCAGTGGTTCATACTAACGGTTTCCCATATTTAATACTTCTCGTTTTCTCTCTCGTGTGGTCATGTGTGACGTCATGCTCTGCGGTGCGATTTTCGCTTCCAGCGTCTTATATGCACGAGTTTGTTTCTGTTTACATGGAAGATTTCCAAGCAACGACAGACTGTTTTGTCCGTGTATTGCTTAATATATTGTAATAAAATTGTCATCCTTGATAATGGCTTATGTAAGCCGAATGCTTAGATAGGATTAAAAAATATGTATCAATATTGTGATTTTCTTTCTTCGTTTAATGATAATGTTATTAAACTTATCAGACGATATGAAAAGAATTTACATAAAATAAATAGACAACACTTGTCTATATTATTTAATGAAACATATGAATGAAAAATGCTGCCTAAAAAAAATATATATAAATATATATATATATATATATATATATATATATATATATATTAGCTGTATTACTGATATTGAGCGCTTTCCTATAAGTACCGCGCATATATAATATATAAATAATATATATAAAAAATTGCACATATATATATATATATTTAAAATTATATACATACACATTTATATATATATATATATAAGAGATTGTCCAGGGCATCATTAGATGATGTATATCATACATTGTCCAGGGCATCAATAGATAATACATAGCAGAAATTGTTTAGGGCATCAGTAGAAAAACTTCTAATCCTGTCCAAAAGACCGGGGAAGAGTGTGAACCGGACGATAGCTGAAAAGCTGATATAAGGGTGAGATTCTCAACTACCTCAGACATAAATGTTCTTGATATATAAGTATCCTTTTTGTTTCCCTTTTTTCATTCTACAGCAATTTTCATGGAAGATCTTCGGGCGATTTACATTCCTTGGTCTCACCAGTTCAGACCTTCCCATCTAGGACCCGCCATATCATGTACAATGAGTTGACTCATCTGCAACCCCTTCTAATTTCATTGGTAAAGAGTAAGCTTCACTTAAGCAGCTACTTACTCAGAATTGCTGCAATGTGGAATGGACTCTCGGGAATACGCTTACTTGTTCACTATAATCTTCTTAACCTATCATCATAAGGCACGACTTAAATAGACTATTCCATTCATAAAAATAGACTGTTCCATTCATAAAAAATAGGGAACATATTTTTAGGAAATCATTTTTTTACAGACTTTACAGCTTCCATAGGCCGTGAAAAATACTGATTTGTTATTGTTTTAGAAGTAGGATTCTGCTTATAATATCGATACCAGTTTAAAATTGATCCCAGAAGAGTTCTTGACCCTTGCCTAAGTCACTTAGCTGTTACTTACAAACGCCAAGTTTGAAAATGTGCTAAAATTGTTTTGTAGGGGAGTAGATAATTATAAATCTCCTAACATTTATATATACAAAAATACTCGTAGAAAATGAGAAACAGCTAGACATGGAAACAACAAAAGCGTTAATTATTATTTGGTTGTTATGTGATTTTGACAACATGAGAGACAGTAATACTGAGTAAAATTGTGAATTTGGGATCAAATGTAGACCAAATATGGATCGGAATCCAACTAATAAAATAAAGAATGAGTAAACTGTATACTGCCTTTCTCATTTCTTTCTTTTAATTTTTTTTTTATACACGTGTGTAATGAGTGACCAGAAAATTTAGTTGGAAAATAAAAGAAGTGTCTGGAGTTTTCTTACCTCGAATTTTTGTTGAGAGTTAAGGAATGAATGTTAACATTATGGTCTGAAAAAGGAAAAGGAGCCGAACTATTTGCTGACCCACGTGTTGATTACCTGTCCGAGTTTACTGCCTATCCGATAGTGAGGATGTCAAATGTTTGTGTGTGTAGAGGAGAAAAGTAGAGTTGATTAGAAAGAGTGAATTAATGATGAATATAATTGTTATCATTATTTTTGACTCTATAACATTTTTTTATTTATTTTATAGACACGGCAATTGATTTTTGCATATTTTTAAGGAGTGCCAGAGAAAAGCGATAATAGCAACAAAAATTGCAATATGAGCACTGGTAAAAAATGATTGCTGAAGATATTATGTTTATAATACCCAGAAATTCATACACAAGGACACATGTCACAGTGGATAAAGGCGTTAGTTAGATCCAGTGACAGGACCCAAAGAGCGTGAGTTCAATACCTGGTTAAGAGAGGGGAATTAACAGGAAATAACTGATAACTGACATCCATTAAACATGGCACGTGGAACTAGAACAGTCTACACCAGTGAGCGAAATAAAGGGTCCAGTTCGTCATTCCAACCATCTGAAGAAGGCCGGAGCGTACAACGGCCGAAACGTTCTAATAAATATTGAGGACAATAGTCGGAATAATGTAAATAGTGTACATAATACCTCATCTCAGAAATATAGACAGATACTGAATGGTGATAAATATGGCAAAAAAGATGAGGACAATAGTCCGAATAATGTAAATAGTGTACCATCTCAGAAATATAGACAGATGTATATGTGTTCGTTCTTTAAGCGAAATCTTTTACCAACTCACCTAAAAAAAAGATTTTTTTTCGTACGAAAAATCTCTGTAAAAATTAGGGATCGATTTGATATTTTATCGATATTATAAAGAGCACCCCGCCTTCTAAATCAATATTTTTTTTTATTTTGACATCTGTCGCGGCCTAAGGAAGATCTAAAGAATGCTCTACTCAGCAATGTCATGTGATCACCACACTGACCGCATACATCATTATGGAACTTTGTCTACCCCGTTGTGTTAGATGACCACAATAGGGTTCATCCGCTCTTTGACAGATCATTTATCTAATTCTGCTGCTACTCTCCTCTCCAGAAAAGCTTGATCGAGGAACCGGTTTAGTCGCCAGTAACCTGACCATGCTGCAGTCGAATCATCAATAACTAAACCGGTTCCCCCACCAGGCTTTTCAACATGGACAGATTCAGTTCTTTACTCAATCCACTGATTTTTCGTGCTGAGAACAGTGACCCCATTTCTTGCCGAATATTTTGTTTTCTCAATTAAATAAAAAAAAAAAAAACACCACAAACCAAATATTTTTTTTATTAAAACCTGTTTACACTTGACAAAACTCAAAAGTCCTTAATGTTGGTTTTTGTTCTTAAATTTTTTTCTTTATCAAGGTGCTGTAAGCGTGAATGTGCGGTTGATGTAATGGATACAGTTTGGAATTGGAAATCGGAGACCGGAGTTCCATATCGAGTGGATATACCCTTGGGAAAAGTATGAATCACTACCTTTTCCACCAGCTATAGGTTAATTAGTAAGATTTATATCACTAAAACCATTATTATCTCCAAATTTTTTTTCGTAAGAAATATTTAGATTTCGTCATTAAATAACCAAAAAAAAAAAAATAAAAAAATAAAAATCAACCAACCGTTATCACGTTTTCCAGTGGGAATTAAAAGTCATCTTTCTTAATTGATGACAAGCGATTACGGCTTAATATGATTCTAAAAATAACTTTACTTGTGAAAACATATTTAGTCTTCTCAAATGAGCTTTTTTCTGATTTTATTACGTCAAGTTTCATTACAAGTGCGTTAGCTTTATGTTGAAACTTGACTAATGCATGGAATAATAATGCAACACAAAATGTACTTAGAACAAAATGTATTGAAACAAGAAAGTGTACACAATATTTACATATAGTCTTTTGTATATTCCTGGTAAGACCGTTCCCGGAGAATGTGTTGACTGAGTCGCAGTCGGGCAGAGTCTCTGGATTGAATCTCTTGATTCCTCCCTCTCTTCCCGGTATCAACCATATTTATATGGTCGGTACTCCACTATGCAAATTAGGTGGATCCTAACACAACACTTTAGTTAAGAGAATAATTTCCATATCATTTTGGGGATATTTTTAGCTGTCAATGTTGATTATCAATGGATTGATTATTCTTTTACGGCTTTTCAACATTTTACAGGTTATTTAAAGCCAGAAAATATTCTAAGTTGTAAGGAATTTTTGGAGATAAGTGTAATTTACTGATAAGCGTCTTACTAATCTTACTAATCTTATCTTCTTAAACATCTTCTCTTCCCAAAGCTGTGGGGGAGATGTTCATGCATATCTTTGCGTAAGTGAATGGACCCAACTGGAATTGGAAATCCGCTTTCCGAATTCCAATTCCGAACCGTTATTCTTTACACCACATGCACATCCAAGCTTACAGTGCCTGGTGTTCCCAATAGGTTACCCATCTACTTACTGCCCAGGCTCAACGTTGCTTTACTTCGTAAGTCCAAGGTTGATATTAAGGGTATGTATCAATTTTAGTCATAGAAAAAATTTTTCATTTTTTTACGATGATTCTTTCTTCTCAGTCAAGGTTGAAAATAACGGTATCAGCTTTAGTTAGAGAAAACCCTTTTCATGTTATATTTATAATTCTTCTCAGTCATGGTTAACAATAAGGGTATCAGTTTTAGTTACAGAAATCATATTATATTTATAATAATTGTTTGTGGGCAAAGTTGACAATAACGATATCAGCTTTAGTTATGGAAATTAATTTTCATATTATATTATAGATCTTTTTAAAGCCCATTTTAACAAAGACTTTTAAAATTCTTCCAGCAGATGCCCGAGTACCTAATCTTTATTTTAATAGTATTATTTACACAATACAAGTCCCAAGAGCCACTCAAGTTAGAGCCTTGTGATTGTTGTAAGGGTGGAAAAGGCCTAGCCTTTACAAGCAGACATTCATTATTATTCATCTTTGAATAGCTTCTCTTTCATTTGTTTTTTTGTTACTTTTTATTCTTATACCTCCTACAATAAGATGTAAACAAACAATATATCGTAGAATGCTAATGGCGAGAAGACGTTTTTAAAGAAGAAACATAAAGTATTTACTAACCGAATCGTTAGCATTATTGTCGGTTGGGAATTTATAAAACCTTAAATATGGCCACCGAATTCTCCAGACTTGCAACCTCCTTGATTATTATGTGTGAGACGCAGTTGAACGAGAGACCAACAAAACACCTTGTAACGCCAAAGATGAAGGCAAGGATTATGTCAGCATTCACCAACTTAAAAGAGACCGTCCAGAAGAGTTGCAGGAGATTCCGAAGTCATCTCGAGGCCTTGTTTGAAGCCAATGGCGAGTTTATTGAATAAATTTACTCTTTAATATTTCAAGATATTTTTGTGTAATTTTGATAAATATATATGCTAAATTGAGATGTCAGTGTTATTTTCATTTCTGTGTCATTTAAACGACAATTTATACATCACACTTTGTATATCTGTTAAAATGAGATGTTAGTCTTATTTTCATTTTTGCTTAATTTGGACGACAATTTGTCAATTAAACTCTGATTATATGGCGAAAAAACATTATAAGGAGAAGTAAGCAATTGTGAAAATAACAACATATATTTTGCAACAAATCGGTATGAAATGGGGTTTATGAAATTACAACAAATTTTCTATTGTTCCTCCATTTTGTTGTATCACCAAAGTTGCATATTTGAACAAATTATTGACAGAATATCAATAACATCAGGTGTGCGCTCTGGTTCTAAGGAATGTCCCCCATTTGAAGGAACATGCTGTGTCTTTGTGGTTTCAAACTATTCTAAGTGATTGTTGCAAAAGGATTCATGATTCACGAGAGTAAGGCAACAATGATGAGCGATTCAAAACAGGATCCTTTTTTTTAAAGCTACCTAAAAAAAAAAGAAATTACTCATAAAAAATACATTTTATCATCAGGAGATTTGTTATTATAAATAACAATATAGTAATGAGAATTATTAAATTAAAATAAATTTCGCCGCGTAAAACAGAATCGAGGGAAAATGTTTCCGTTAAAAATTAAACGTAAAATATTATTAAATTTAACTCTCTTGATAATCTTTGTAGCATTTGTAAAATGAATGACCAGAAAAAGATCGGATTAATAAAATATTTATTTAAATCAAGTAGAATTGCATATTTTTCCGTTGGTCACACTGTCTTGTTGAGATTGTCAATTTTTTCCTTTAATTTTGCGGTGTAAAAAGTTACATTATGATTTATGAACTGTAGTAACATATTCGAGTCAAATCCATTACATTCACGTGCTAATATTCTTGGGAAAGTTATGAATCTTCCTCGTCTCACTGCCTCCAGCTATGGGTAAATAGCAGGACAGGCCGGGCTCTATAGCCTTAGACGGCAACTGGTCTATCGTAGAAAGAAATGTTAACCTACCGCGGAAAAAATCTGCCTCGTCAGTCATATATCGAAAGATACATGGTCGCCTAAACGTGTATCACGCATGGCACATAACTGACTGAGTAACATATTTTTACCTGTTAGAAATTGAAATAGAGAATAAACAAAAGACAAAAAAATAGAAAAATTTTTACTTTATTAACCTTCAGTGACTTAGTTAAAGTCTTTAGAGAAGACAGCCCTCTGTCACTTGAGATTAAAACCTATGATAAAGACGTGTAGTGGCATTAAGAGCAGAAACAGGAAGTTACCCCTTTTATAGCTTAAAACAAAATAACATATTTCGGGCTTTGCACAATTGGCTCCACGCATAACTTCCAGTTGCAGTTGATTAAATACAATCCTAAATAAATATATGTTGATCAATAAGAAATGAGCGTACCTGAAATAATCAACAACTGGAGCCTGTTTCGCTAGCAATATAAATGGACCCCTGTCTAAGAGAAAAAGGAAGAGATTCGAACAGGAGACACACAGAGAAGACCCAGGGAGACGAACACTTGCAACTGCGATCGGATACATCAAAGGCATCTTGGCTTCAATAACCACTACCGCTTTCTCGTTATTTCACGCCCGCTTTTACTTCTCTCATAAATTCTACTCCCTTTTACTTCTTCACAGGACATATTACCAAATGAAACTAGCATCTCTCAAAAGCACTTAAATACTTTTACAAACTTTTGTATTCATTGAATTATAAAAAAAAAAAATTATTTAATCTTATATAAATACCAACCTTGTGCCATCTATGAACTTTACTACTGATTTGTACAATACGAAACTACTTATTAATGCTTACATAAATTATTATTGTTATATACCAGGCTTGATTGTTCTTAAGATGTAGTTTATCGTGTTTTATTTATTCATACATCCCTTATAGTGGGCTAAAATCCTAATAAGGCCCAAATCGAACCCCACGAAAAAGCCACTATATATTCATCCACATCATTGTAATCTGTCACAGAGATAGAAATATTGTTGCCAAAACAACAAAGACGAGAAAACTGCTCCGATAAAAGCAATGTATAATAGTAACAATGTATTAAAATCTCATAACTCCAAACAGGAATCATCTGAGAGAATCTTTTCTGACTAATGCTTACCTCCAGGAGAATGACTCGTTCTGCCTTCTTGGGCAAACATTCTCAGCTGACATGATGTTATACCAGAACATTACCTATTCTATTGTAATAGACTCTCCCACACATAATAAGTAGTAGTAGTAGTAGTAGTAGCGGTCGCCAGTTGGGCTCATTAGAGTTGAGTGAGTCAGTCGATGTCGGACATTGAAGTATCAACGACCACAACTAGATTGCTGCGTCATTAACTATTATTGTCAGTTTTTGCACACAGGACCCTTTTAGGACCGACTTAGCGAAATACAAGCCCCCACTGTGAAAACTACTCTACAACACATGATTAGGAAAGACTATATTGAATCCATTGTTAGGTTAGTTGCTAAGAAAGTTTGTTCAATGTATTGTGTGAGACAATGTTTCTCTCCATATCTTACATATCTATAAGTCTGCAATCCGTTCATGTTTAGAATTATATGGCCCCGTGATCGCGCTTTATATATTTAGAGGTTCTTGATAACATCTAAAGAATAATCAGCGATATTATTTGCCATGTTCTGGTATCTCGGCTTCAGTCATTTTCCCACCGCCGTAAGGTTGCTTTCCTGTGCCTTTTCTATATGCCTTCATGCTAATTGTTCGGATGAGCTCTTGCCTATGATATTGTTGTTTGGTAAAAGTTTGTTACTTGCTCGTAAACTGACTTCATAATTTAGCAAAAAATGCCAAAGGGAGATAACAAATAACGCTGATTTATCCGGCGGCTGTTGCTGCTACTATATTAAAGAAAGAGAACTTGTCCATTGAAAACTATATATATATATATATATATATATATATATATATATATATATATATATCATTTCATCCCAAGCAAGGTGGGAGTACCCCTAGTACGCAGGTGTTACAGAGAGTGAAAAAGACTGTGTATAGGGGGGTGCAGGAAGGATAAAAGAGAAGAACCGTGATGAAGGTATTTGAAGATGACGATTGACGTTGCATTTAAAATTTTGAAGATTGTAGTTATCAGGGAACCAAATAAGAGGGAGGGTGTTCCACTGTCGGGAAGTGCGAGAGAAGAAGCTGTTGGTGTAGAAGTGGTAGTTACTACTTCAACAGTAAAAGGATAGGGCCTAGATGCCAACCTAGTAGCAAGCTCAAATTAATGTAGTTGGGGCACCAGTGAAAATAACTTGTCAGACAGTTGCCATGAAAATACTGGTAGAAAAGACAAAGGGAAACCACACCACATCTGTGAGAAAGTGACTGCAGTCGAGATGTCAAGTCAGGACCGACTACAATGCAGATCATTCTTTGGATTTTGTGGAGAACCTTGAGAGGAAGAGCAGGTGCAGCAGACCATATATAGCAACAGTATTCAATGCATAGACGGATGGTGAATTTGTAGATTTGTATCATGGACTGCTTAATTTAGTTTTATGTTCAAGGTTAGTTTTATGGTTAGGATTAGGGTTGCAAGTCTGGACAAAAGATTAAACCATTTTTTTTTCATAATCATAAAATTTATAACAAAAATAGACTCCTAAAAACGAATAAAAGAATCAGCAAATATTTTTTCATTGTTCTTGATTTTCCCTTATCTGATTTATAGCCGAAATATGTAGTTTCGTCTTAAGAAGTATTTGAGTCTTAATGACCATTACCAAAATGATATAAAATACTAATATATTCGTTGTTTGCGGGGATATTTATATCTTATCTAGGAAAGTGACCTGTCTATACATTTTAGAGAGGACCAGCCTTCTTCGAACCTCTTTGAATGGCGCTGCAGAATCACAAAGAACTGTACCAAATAATAGAAACTAAACCACCCGAGGACTCAAAAACAGCAATAACTAAAATTGATGGCACATCTAACTCGTTGGGAAAATAATGACATAATGAAGATGTTGACATTTCACACTACTTGGAACAAAAAGTTAGGAAGGAAACCCCCATCAATACTGGAAAGAGTGATAACAGCTACTGGGCTTGAGAAGAGAAAATAATGGCATAATCAAGATGTTGACATTCCACACTACTTGGAACAAAAAGTTAGGAAGGAAACCACCATTAATACTGGAAAGAGTGGTAACAGCTACTGGGCTTGAGAAGAGAAAATAATGACATAATGAAGATGTTGACATTCCACACTACTTGGAACAAAAAGTTAGGAAGGAAACCCCCATCAATACTGGAAAGAGAATGGTAACAGCTACTGGGCTTGAGAAGAGAAAATAATGACATAATGAAGATGTTGACATTCCACACTACTTGGAACAAAAAGTTAGGAAGGAAACCCCCATCAATACTGGAAAGAGTGATAACAGCTACTGGGCTTGAGAAGAGAAAATAATGACATAATGAAGATGTTGACATTCCACACTACTTGGAACAAAAAAGTTGGGAAGGAACCCCCCATCAATACTGGAAAGAGTGATAACAGCTACTGGGCTTGAGAAGAGAAAATAATGACATAATGAAGATGTTGACATTCCACACTACTTGGAACAAAAAGTTAGGAAGGAAACCACCATCAATACTGGAAAGAGTGGTAACAGCTACTGGGCTTGAGAAGAGAAAATAATGACATAATGAAGATGTTGACATTCCACACTACTTGGAACAAAAAGTTAGGAAGGAAACCACCATCAATACTGGAAAGAGTGGTAACAGCTACTGGGCTTGAGAAGAGAAAATAATGACATAATGAAGATGTTGACATTCCACACTACTTGGAACAAAAAAAGTTAGGAAGGAAACCCCATCAATACTGGAAAGAGTGATAACAGATACTGGGCTTGAGAAGAGAAAATAATGACATAATGAAGATGTTGACATTCCACACTACTTGGAACAAAAAGTTAGGAAGGAAACCCCCATCAATACTGGAAAGAGTGATAACAGCTACTGGGCTTGAGAAGAGAAAATAATGACATAATGAAGATGTTGACATTCCACACTACTTGGAACAAAAAGTTAGGAAGGAAACCCCCATCAATACTGGAAAGAGTGGTAACAGCTACTGGGCTTGAGAAGAGAAAATAATGACATAATGAAGATGTTGACATTCCAAACTACTTGGAACAAAAAGTTAGGAAGGAAACCACCATCAATACTGGAAAGAGTGGTAACAGCTACTGGGCTTGAGAAGAGAAAATAATGACATAATGAAGATGTTGACATTCCACACTACTTGGAACAAAAAGTTAGGAAGGAAACCACCATCAATACTGGAAAGAGTGATAACAGATACTGGGCTTGAGAAGAGAAAATAATGACATAATCAAGATGTTGACATTCCACACTACTTGGAACAAAAAGTTAGGAAGGAAACGCCCATCAATACTGGAAAGAGTGATAACAGCTACTGGGCTTGAGAAGAGAAAATAATGACATAATGAAGATGTTGACATTCCACACTACTTGGAACAAAAAGTTAGGAAGGAAACCACCATCAATACTGGAAAGAGTGGTAACAGCTACTGGGCTTGAGAAGAGAAAATAATGACATAATGAAGATGTTGACATTCCACACTACTTGGAACAAAAAGTTAGGAAGGAAACCACCATCAATACTGGAAAGAGTGATAACAACTACTGGGCTTGAGAAGAGAAAATAATGACATAATCAAGATGTTGACATTCCACACTACTTGGAACAAAAAGTTAGGAAGGAAACCACCATCAATACTGGAAAAAGTGATAACAGATACTAGGCTTGAGAAGAGAAAATAATGACATAATCAAGATGTTGACATTCCACACTACTTGGAACAAAAAGTTAGGAAGGAAACCCCTATCAATACTGGAAAGAGTGATAACAGCTACTGGGCTTGAGAAGAGAAAATAATGGCATAATCAAGATGTTGACATTCCACACTACTTGGAACAAAAAGTTAGGAAGGAAACCACCATCAATACTGGAAAGAGTGATAACAGCTACTTGGCTTGAGAAGAGAAAATAATGACATAATCAAGATGTTGACATTCCACACTACTTGGAACAAAAAAGTTAGGAAGGAAACCACCATCAATACTGGAAAGAGTGATAACAGCTACTGGGCTTGAGAAGAGAAAATAATGACATAATCAAGATGTTGACATTCCACACTACTTGGAACAAAAAGTTAGGAAGGAAACCACCATCAATACTGGAAAGAGTGATAACAGATACTGGGCTTGAGAAGAGAAAATAATGACATAATCAAGATGTTGACATTCCACACTACTTGGAACAAAAAGTTAGGAAGGAAACCACCATCAATACTGGAAAGAGGATAACAGATACTGGGCTTGAGAAGAGAAAATAATGACATAATCAAGATGTTGACATTCCACACTACTTGGAACAAAAAAGTTAGGGAAGTAAAACCACCATCAATACTGGAAAGAGTGATAACAGATACTTGGCTTGAGAAGAGAAAATAATGACATAATCAAGATGTTGACATTCCACACTACTTGGAACAAAAAGTTAGGAAGTAAACCACCATCAATACTGGAAAGAGGATAACAGCTACTGGGCTTGAGAAGAGAAAATAATGGCATAATCAAGATGTTGACATTCCACACTACTTGGAACAAAAAGTTAGGAAGTAAACCACCATCAATACTGGAAAGAGTGATAACAGCTACTGGGCTTGAGAAGAGAAAATAATGACATAATCAAGATGTTGACATTCCACACTACTTGGAACAAAAAAGTTAGAAAGTAAACCACCATCAATACTGGAAAGAGTGATAACAGCTACTGGGCTTGAGAAGAGAAAATAATGGCATAATCAAGATGTTGACATTCCACACTACTTGGAACAAAAAAGTTAGGAAGTAAACCACCATCAATACTGGAAAGAGTGATAACAGCTACTGGGCTTGAGAAGAGAAAATAATGACATAATCAAGATGTTGACATTCACACTACTTGGAACAAAAAGTTAGGAAGTAAACCACCATCAATACTGGAAAAGAGTGATAACAGCTACTGGGCTTGAGAAGAGAAAATAATGACATAATCAAGATGTTGACATTCCACACTACTTGGAACAAAAAGTTAGGAAGTAAACCACCATCAATACTGGAAAGAGTGATAACAGCTACTGGGCTTGAGAAGAGAAAATAATGACATAATCAAGATGTTGACATTCCACACTACTTGGAACAAAAAGTTAGGAAGTAAACCACCATCAATACTGGAAAGAGTGATAACAGCTACTGGGCTTGAGAAAAGAAAATAATGGCATAATCAAGATGTTGACATTCCACACTACTTGGAACAAAAAGTTAGGAAGGAAACCACCATCAATACTGGAAAGAGTGATAACAGATACTGGGCTTGAGAAGAGAAAATAATGACATTATCAAGATGTTGACATTCCACACTACTTGGAACAAAATGTTAGGAAGGAAACCACCATCAATACTGGAAAGAGTGATAACAGCTACTGGGCTTGAGAAGAGAAAATAATGACATAATCAAGATGTTGACATTCCACACTACTTGGAACAAAAAGTTAGGAAGGAAACCACCATCAATACTGGAAAGAGTGATAACAGCTACTGGGCTTGAGAAGAGAAAATAATGACATAATCAAGATGTTGACATTCCACACTACTTGGAACAAAAAGTTAGGAAGTAAACCACCATCAATACTGGAAAAGAGTGATAACAGCTACTGGGCTTGAGAAGAGAAAATAATGACATAATCAAGATGTTGACATTCCACACTACTTGGAACAAAAAGTTAGGAAGTAAACCACCATCAATACTGGAAAAGAGTGATAACAGCTACTGGGCTTGAGAAGAGAAAATAATGACATAATCAAGATGTTGACATTCCACACTACTTGGAACAAAAAGTTAGAAAAAGTAAACCACCATCAATACTGGAAAGAGTGATAACAGCTACTGGGCTTGAGAAGAGAAAATAATGACATAATCAAGATGTTGACATTCCACACTACTTGGAACAAAAAGTTAGGAAGTAAACCACCATCAATACTGGAAAAGAGTGATAACAGATACTGGGCTTGAGAAGAAAAAATAATGGTATAATCAAGATGTTGACATTCCACACTACTTGGAACAAAAGTTAGGAAGTAAACCACCATCAATACTGGAAAGAGTGATAACAGCTACTGGGGCTTGAGAAGAGAAAATAATGACATAATCAAGATGTTGACATTCACACTACTTGGAACAAAAAGTTAGAAGTAAACCACCATCAATACTGGAAAGAGTGATAACAGCTACTGGGCTTGAGAAGAGAAAATAATGGCATAATCAAGATGTTGACATTCCACACTACTTGGAACAAAAAGTTAGAAGTAAACCACCATCAATACTGGAAAGAGTGATAACAGCTACTGGGCTTGAGAAGAGAAAATAATGACATAATCAAGATGTTGACATTCCACACTACTTGGAACAAAAAAGTTAGGGAAGTAAACCACCATCAATACTGGAAAGAGTGATAACAGCTACTGGGCTTGAGAAGAGAAAATAATGACATAATCAAGATGTTGACATTCCACACTACTTGGAACAAAAAGTTAGGAAGTAAACCACCATCAATACTGGAAAGAGTGATAACAGATACTGGGCTTGAGAAGAGAAAATAATGACATAATCAAGATGTTGACATTCCACACTACTTGGAACAAAAAGTTAGGAAGTAAACCACCATCAATACTGGAAAGAGTGATAACAGCTACTGGGCTTGAGAAGAGAAAATAATGACATAATCAAGATGTTGACTTTCCACACTACTTGGAACAAAAAGTTAGGAAGTAAACCACCATCAATACTGGAAAGAGTGATAACAGATACTGGGCTTGAGAAGAGAAAATAATGGCATAATCAAGATGTTGACATTCCACACTACTTGGAACAAAAAGTTAGGAAGTAAACCACCATCAATACTGGAAAGAGTGATAACAGATACTGGGCTTGAGAAGAGAAAATAATGGCATAATCAAGATGTTGACATTCCACACTACTTGGAACAAAAAGTTAGGAAGTAAACCACCATCAATACTGGAAAGAGTGATAACAGCTACTGGGCTTGAGAAGAGAAAATAATGACATAATCAAGATGTTGACATTCCACACTACTTGGAACAAAAAGTTAGGAAGTAAACCACCATCAATACTGGAAAGAGTGATAACAGATACTGGGCTTGAGAAGAGAAAATAATGGCATAATCAAGATGTTGACATTCCACACTACTTGGAACAAAAGTTAGGAAGTAAACCACCATCAATACTGGAAAGAGTGATAACAGCTACTGGGCTTGAGAAGAGAAAATAATGACATAATCAAGATGTTGACATTCCACACTACTTGGAACAAAAAGTTAGGAAGTAAAACCACCATCAATACTGGAAAGAGTGATAACAGATACTGGGCTTGGAGAAGAGAAAATAATGGCATAATCAAGATGTTGACATTCCACACTACTTGGAACAAAAAACTTGGGAAGGAAACCACCATCAATACTGGAAAGAGTGATAACAGCTACTGGGCTTGAGAAGAGAAAAAAATGACATAATGAAGATGTTGACAATCCACACTACTTGGAACAAAAAGTTAGGAAGGAAACCACCATCAATACTGGAAAGAGTGATAACAGCTACTGGGCTTGAGAAGAGAAAAATAATGACATAATCAAGATGTTGACATTCCACACTACTTGGAACAAAATGTTAGGAAGAAACCACCATCAATACTGGAAAGAGTGATAACAGCTACTGGGCTCGAGAAGAGAAAATAATGACATAATCAAGATGTTGACATTCCACACTACTTGGAACAAAAAAGTTAGGAAGAAACCACCATCAATACTGGAAAAGAGTGATAACAGCTACTTGGCTTGAGAAGAGAAAATAATGACATAATCAAGATGTTGACATTCCCACTACTTGGAACAAAATGTTAGGAAGTAAACCACCATCAATACTGGAAAGAGTGATAACAGCTACTGGGCTTGAGAAGAGAAAATAATGACATAATCAAGATGTTGACATTCCACACTACTTGGAACAAAAAGTTAGGAAGGAAACCACCATCAATACTGGAAAGAGTGATAACAGATACTGGGCTTGAGAAGAGAAAATAATGACATAATCAAGATGTTGACATTCCACACTACTTGGAACAAAAAGTTAGGAAGTAAACCCCCATCAATACTGGAAAGAGTGATAACAGCTACTGGGCTTGAGAAGAGAAAATAATGACATAATCAAGATGTTGACATTCCACACTACTTGGAACAAAAAGTTAGGAAGGAAACCACCATCAATACTGGAAAGAGTGATAACAGCTACTGGGCTTGAGAAGAGAAAATAATGACATAATCAAGATGTTGACATTCCACACTTCTTGGAACAAAATGTTAGGAAGGAAACCACCATCAATACTGGAAAGAGTGATAACAGCTACTGGGCTTGAGAAGAGAAAATAATGACATAATCAAGATGTTGACATTCCACACTACTTGGAACAAAAAGTTAGAAGTAAACCCCATCAATACTGGAAAGAGTGATAACAGCTACTGGGCTTGAGAAGAGAAAATAATGACATAATCAAGATGTTGACATTCACACTACTTGGAACAAAAAGGAAGTAAACCACCATCAATACTGGAAAGAGTGATAACAGCTACTGGGCTTGAGAAAAGAAAATAATGGCATAATCAAGATGTTGACATTCCACACTACTTGGAACAAAAAAGTTAGGAAGGAAACCACCATCAATACTGGAAAGAGTGATAACAGCTACTGGGCTTGAGAAGAGAAAATAATGACATTATCAAGATGTTGACATTCCACACTACTTGGAACAAAAATGTTAGGAAGGAAACCACCATCAATACTGGAAAGAGGATAACAGCTACTGGGCTTGAGAAAGAAAATAATGACATAATCAAGATGTTGACATTCCACACTACTTGGAACAAAAAGTTAGGGAAGGAAACCACCATCAATACTGGAAAAAGATTGGTAACAGCTACTGGGCTTGAGAAAGAAAATAATGACATAATGAAGATGTTGACATTCCACACTACTTGGAACAAAAAAGTTAGGAAGGAAACCCCATCAATACTGGAAAGAGTGATAACAACTACTGGGCTTGAGAAGAGAAAATAATGGCATAATCAAGATGTTGACATTCCACACTACTTGGAACAAAAAGTTAGGAAGGAATCCACCATCAATACTGGAAAGAGTGATAACAGCTACTGGGCTTGAGAAGAGAAAATAATGACATAATGAAGATGTTGACATTCCCACGACTTGGAACAAAAAGTTAGGAAGGAAACCACCATCAATACTGGAAAGATTGATAACAGATACTGGGCTTGAGAAGAGAAAATAATGACATAATCAAGATGTTGACATTCCACACTACTTGGAACAAAAAGTTAGGAAGGAAACCCCATCAATACTGGAAAGAGTGATAACAGCTACTGGGCTTGAGAAGAGAAAATAATGACATAATGAAGATGTTGACATTCCACACTACTTGGAACAAAAAGTTAGGAAGGAAACCACCATCAATACTGGAAAGAGTGATAACAGCTACTGGGCTTGAGAAGAGAAAAATAATGACATAATGAAGATGTTGACATTCACACGACTTGGAACAAAAAGTTAGGAAGGAAACCACCATCAATACTGGAAAGATTGATAACAGATACTGGGCTTGAGAAGAGAAAATAATGACATAATCAAGATGTTGACATTCCACACTACTTGGAACAAAAGTTAGAAGTAAACCACCATCAATACTGGAAAGAGTGATAACAGCTACTGGGCTTGAGAAGAGAAAATAATGACATAATCAAGATGTTGACATTCCACACTACTTGGAACAAAAAGTTAGGAAGTAAACCACCATCAATACTGGAAAGAGTGATAACAGCTACTGGGCTTGAGAAGAGAAAATAATGACATAATCAAGATGTTGACATTCCACACTACTTGGAACAAAAAAGTTGGAAGTAAACCACCATCAATACTGGAAAGAGTGATAACAGCTACTGGGCTTGAGAAGAGAAAATAATGACATAATCAAGATGTTGACATTCCACACTACTTGGAACAAAAAGTTAGAGTAAACCACCATCAATACTGGAAAGAGTGATAACAGCTACTGGGCTTGAGAAGAGAAAATAATGACATAATCAAGATGTTGACATTCCACACTACTTGGAACAAAAAGTTAGAAAGTAAACCACCATCAATACTGGAAAGAGTGATAACAGCTACTGGGCTTGAGAAGAGAAAATAATGACATAATCAAGATGTTGACATTCCACTACTTGGAACAAAAAGTTAGGAAGTAAACCACCATCAATACTGGAAAGAGTGATAACAGATACTGGGCTTGAGAAGAGAAAATAATGGCATAATCAAGATGTTGACATTCCACACTACTTGGAACAAAAAGTTAGGAAGTAAACCACCATCAATACTGGAAAGAGTGATAACAGCTACTGGGCTTGAGAAGAGAAAATAATGACATAATCAAGATGTTGACATTCCACACTACTTGGAACAAAAAGTTAGGAAGTAAACCACCATCAATACTGGAAAGAGTGATAACAGCTACTGTGCTTGAGAAGAGAAAATAATGGCATAATCAAGATGTTGACATTCCACACTACTTGGAACAAAAAAAGTTAGGAAGTAAACCACCATCAATACTGGAAAAGAGTGATAACAGCTACTGGGCTTGAGAAGAGAAAATAATGACATAATCAAGATGTTGACATTCCACAATTACTTGGAACAAAAAAGTTAGGAAGTAAACCACCATCAATACTGGAAAGAGTGATAACAGCTACTGGGCTTGAGAAGAGAAAATAATGACATAATCAAGATGTTGACATTCCACACTACTTGGAACAAAAAGTTAGGAAGTAAACCACCATCAATACTGGAAAGAGTGATAACAGCTGGGCTTGATAACAGAAAATAATACTCAAGATGGACTTGGAACAAAAAAGAGTAAAAACCAGATACTGGGCAGATAAGAAGAGAAAATAATGTAATCAAGATGTTGACATTCCACACTACTTGGAACAAAAACTTAGGAAGGAAACCACCATCAATACTGGAAAGAGTGATAACAGCTACTGGGCTTGAGAAGAGAAAATAATGACATAATGAAGATGTTGACAATCCACACTACTTGGAACAAAAAGTTAGGAAGGAAACCACCATCAATACTGGAAAGAGTGATAACAGCTACTGGGCTTGAGAAGAGAAAATAATGACATAATCAAGATGTTGACATTCCACACTACTTGGAACAAAATGTTAGGAAGGAAACCACCATCAATACTGGAAAGAGTGATAACAGCTACTGGGCTCGAGAAGAGAAAATAATGACATAATCAAGATGTTGACATTCCACACTACTTGGAACAAAAAGTTAGGAAGGAAACCACCATCAATACTGGAAAGAGTGATAACAGCTACTGGGCTTGAGAAGAGAAAATAATGACATAATCAAGATGTTGACATTCCACACTACTTGGAACAAAATGTTAGGAAGTAAACCACCATCAATACTGGAAAGAGTGATAACAGCTACTGGGCTTGAGAAGAGAAAATAATGACATAATCAAGATGTTGACATTCCACACTACTTGGAACAAAAAAGTTAGGAAGGAAACCACCATCAATACTGGAAAGAGTGATAACAGATACTGGGCTTGAGAAAGAAAATAATGACATAATCAAGATGTTGACATTCCACACTACTTGGAACAAAAAGTTAGGAAGTAAACCCCCATCAATACTGGAAAGAGTGATAACAGCTACTGGGCTTGAGAAGAGAAAATAATGACATAATCAAGATGTTGACATTCCCACTACTTGGAACAAAAAAGTTGGAAGGAAACCACCATCAATACTGGAAAGAGTGATAACAGCTACTGGGCTTGAGAAGAGAAAATAATGACATAATCAAGATGTTGACATTCCACACTTCTTGGAACAAAATGTTAGGAAGGAAACCACCATCAATACTGGAAAGAGTGATAACAGCTACTGGGCTTGAGAGAGAAAATAATGACATAATCAAGATGTTGACATTCCACACTACTTGGAACAAAAAAGTTAGGAAGTAAAACCCCCATCAATACTGGAAAGAGTGATAACAGCTACTGGGCTTGAGAAGAGAAAATAATGACATAATCAAGATGTTGACATTCCCACTACTTGGAACAAAAAAGTTAGGAAGTAAAAACCACCATCAATACTGGAAAGAGTGATAACAGCTACTGGGCTTGAGAAAAGAAAATAATGGCATAATCAAGATGTTGACATTCCACACTACTTGGAACAAAAAAGTTAGGAAGGAAACCACCATCAATACTGGAAAAAGTGATAACAGCTACTGGGCTTGAGAAGAGAAAATAATGACATTATCAAGATGTTGACATTCCACACTACTTGGAACAAAATGTTAGGAAGGAAACCACCATCAATACTGGAAAGAGTGATAACAGCTACTGGGCTTGAGAAGAGAAAATAATGACATAATCAAGATGTTGACATTCCACACTACTTGGAACAAAAAGTTAGGAAGGAAACCACCATCAATACTGGAAAGAGTGGTAACAGCTACTGGGCTTGAGAAAGAAAATAATGACATAATGAAGATGTTGACATTCCACACTACTTGGAACAAAAAGTTAGGAAGGAAACCCCCATCAATACTGGAAAGAGTGATAACAACTACTGGGCTTGAGAAGAGAAAATAATGGCATAATCAAGATGTTGACATTCCACACTACTTGGAACAAAAAGTTAGGAAGGAATCCACCATCAATACTGGAAAGAGTGATAACAGCTACTGGGCTTGAGAAGAGAAAATAATGACATAATGAAGATGTTGACATTCCACACGACTTGGAACAAAAAGTTAGGAAGGAAACCACCATCAATACTGGAAAGATTGATAACAGATACTGGGCTTGAGAAGAGAAAATAATGACATAATCAAGATGTTGACATTCCACACTACTTGGAACAAAAAGTTAGGAAGGAAACCCCCATCAATACTGGAAAGAGTGATAACAGCTACTGGGCTTGAGAAGAGAAAATAATGACATAATGAAGATGTTGACATTCCACACTACTTGGAACAAAAAGTTAGGAAGGAAACCACCATCAATACTGGAAAGAGTGATAACAGCTACTGGGCTTGAGAAGAGAAAATAATGACATAATGAAGATGTTGACATTCCACACGACTTGGAACAAAAAGTTAGGAAGGAAACCACCATCAATACTGGAAAGATTGATAACAGATACTGGGCTTGAGAAGAGAAAATAATGACATAATCAAGATGTTGACATTCCACACTACTTGGAACAAAAAGTTAGGAAGGAAACCCCCATCAATACTGGAAAGAATGATAACAGCTACTGGGCTTGAGAAGAGAAAATAATGACATAATGAAGATGTTGACATTCCACACTACTTGGAACAAAAAGTTAGGAAGGAAACCACCATCAATACTGGAAAGAGTGATAACAGCTACTGGGCTTGAGAAGAGAAAATAATGACATAATCAAGATGTTGACATTCCACACTACTTGGAACAAAAAAGTTAGGAAAAACCACCATCAATACTGGAAAGAGTGATAACAGCTACTGGGCTTGAGAAGAGAAAATAATGGCATAATCAAGATGTTGACATTCCACACTATTTTGCTATGGGTAAATAGCAGGACAGATCGGGTTCTATAACCTTGGTCTACCGCAGAAAGAAATGGCAACCTACTGCGGGGAAAAAATCTGCCTCGTCAGTCATGTATCGAAAGAAACATGATCACCTAAACGTGTATCACGCATGGCACATAACTGACAACTATGCCGGATCGTCAAGGCATTTAATGGTCGAGAAAGTCTAAAGTACATCTGATCTAACCACGATTTCTGCTGCCAAGAGGGACGCAGGTTCGGTTCCTTCTGTAGAGCACCTAGATTTCTCGAATATTCAGACCAACAGGAAAGGGGAAAAATAATGGAATTGTTTAAAATCGACACAAATAAGATAATTATGCCGTGTAATAGAAAAAAAAGAAAAAAAAAAGAGTTTCTACTCTAATATAGGTAGCCATTAAAATTATGTTTAAGTAAAAAAATCTATCGGATTAAAAAAAGAAAAATCTATAACTTCTTTAGAAATTGCTTTGTTTACGTTAGGAGTAAATATGAATGTTTCGCGAGTAGGAGAAAGATTTGCGTTTATAAGGCAATATTCATGTATGCCTGGTCATAAACGCACACCGTGGCCATTTCTCCTGTCCATGATACGGCGGTTCGAATCCTGCCTCAGAGCACATATTTTTTTTTCTCGAATATTCAGGAAATAAATAAAACTACTGTTTAATGAATAAACTTAAATATGGGATTCCCCTAAAAATATCGTTTAAGTCATAAAATATGAACATATATAAAACCGATTCATATATAAAAATGTACTTCTTGAGCGGAACTGTCAAATGAATTAAATAGATAATACTTGTATTATATAAATTTGAGGAATTTCCAATTGTTTTTTCCGCATCCTACACGTTCTTATTTGTGTCGATTTTAAACAATTCCTTTATTATTTTTCCTTTCAATATTTACGGATTTTCCTATCAAGCTTTTAATTCAATTCAGAAAATGTACTTCCGCATTTCATTTCAAAGAAAGAATTAATTAAAAATTTATAAGTATTTATTAATATTTCGCTAAGTTTCCGTTAACAGATATTTTTTTTTATAATTTTCCTGACATAAACTTTACACTGAAACAAAGAACCATAAAATGAATTCCGACCAACCACGTAGGTTGTCACGTTTGAATGAGGCGGGCATTTTTGACGACAGGGATGGGACATTAGGCACCTTAGATGACAAATGACAGTATAAATAATTAAAGGGAAATAAACGTTGATATCCATTCAAAGATTTATCAAACAAATACCTCCGTCTTTTCTCGCGTTTTATGGCAAAGATGAACATATTAAATTTGATATAATGTTTTTCACACGAATCAAGATCATCGACTACAAAAAAAAAAAAAAAAAAAAAAATCCCCGTTATTAAATTCTTGAAAATGTTTACTGCACAACTAATTAAAAAAAAAAAAAATGATATGTTTCCCTCATCTTTGAGCGTAAGGGATTAGGACGTTCCGAAAATCACTTCATTATCTGTGAATTGCTATGCATTCTTGGAAAAGAATAGATGAACGCCTATCGTAGCGGTTATCGGAGCTGAAAGTGGGATTGACACGCTGAGTTCAAATTGCTTTCTAAAAATACCATTGGAAAAATACGAATCCATCTCTTCCCCTGCTAGCAAGGTGTTGACATGGTAGACTGATTTCGCAAAAATATAATTTTGGAAAATTATGATTCCATCCTTCCCGGGACTAGATAGGGGGTTATTAAACATGCAGATCTATTTCTCAATAAATACACTTGAAAAAATATGAAGTCACCCCTTCTCCTTCTTGCTAGGCGTTATTATCAGAATAGAACTGTCTCATAAAAATACACTTGTAAAGTATGTCTCCACGCCTTCCCCTAATTATCTATGGGTTATAAACAGGGTATTACGATTTCCCAAAATTACCCTTTCCCTTACTATCTAGGGATTATTAACAGGGTAAATCGCTTATGCAAAAATACCCTTGGAAAATTGTGAATCCATCCTTTCCTCTACAAGCTAGGAGTTATTAACAAGGCAGACTGGGCTATCTGTGTTTCATTGCCAACTAGTCTTGGTCAAAAAACAACATTGAATTCAAAACTAGCTGAAAGAGTGATGGGCTCCTGCAGGCTATATTACCCTAGACACAGCTACAGTACATGTGCTGCTTTTACAACTGTAATTGGTTACAAGACTAGTGACGTCACTTGGGGAGATAGTGCAGGGGTTTCTTGTTGCCTGTGTCACGGTTTCGAAAATACAGTGTTCCTTCTCTTATTCTGGCCCCGTCTAGTCTTCTATTTAAAATGTAACTGTGGTTTGTAAATATGACTATTAATGTTACTTATTATAAAACGCAGATTGTGTGTGTGTGTGTGTGTGTGTGTGTGTGTGTGTGTTATATATTGGATCGGATTTCCTACATTTTCAACCGATTTCAACAAAACTTCACAGGACTGTGTAAAATTACCTTGTGGTGGTTCTGACAGCGCCAAAAATTGGAAAACACACAATTGTTTTTGAACAAAATCAATTTGAAAACCAGATAAAACACGATTCTGCCGCAAGGATGAAAGGGAGACAACTCATATCGAGTTATACTTATTATAAAAACCCATGTTGTTTGTGTGTGTGTGTGTGTGTGTGTGTTCGTTTATATATGGGATCGGATTTCCTACGTTTTTCAACCGATTTCAACAAAACTTCACTTTTTTTGGCAGGTAGTGTTTCTTATTGTCTTGCACACTTTTCTCTTTATTTTTACATTCCGAATGCTTTAAAAAAATTCCATTTACAAGACAATTGTTTATAATAAAATTCTATTCAATCGATAGACTCATGAGGATTGAAAACAATGTTTTTGTTTCAGTTTGAGTTTGACTAATTTGTAAAAAAAACCCCAAAACAAACAAAAAATAAAAACTAATTAAGACATGCGTGTCCGTCAACCTTAAACAATAATCTTTGTCAATTTTATTTTTCAGTCTTTATGATGGTCGATACTTGATCTATCTCTTACTGTTACATCCCCGGGCAACGCCGGGCTATACTGCTAGTAAATAATATTAGGTTGAATTGCAAAAATAATGTCGTTTTTTGACGTTAAGTTGAACGTCAAAAACGACATTATTTTTGCACCAACCTAATAATAATATCGTTGGCCGACCGTAGTCGTAGTTAATAGACATTGTGAACCCCAAGATCTGCACACAGGGCTAGAGGTCCGTCCCTTGTTTTCTGTTTAAGATCGAGTTCCCAGCTCCCTCTAAAATCTACTTCAACTCTAAACATTTAACGTGTCCGCACAAACACGGAAAGCTTATTTACTATTTATTTATTTATTTAATATTTAATATTTATTTTCCCCCAAGAGGGGTACATAGATTTACTTATCATCCTCCCCGGTAGTTTGAACAGGAGTAGAGGTTTATCCCGTGTTTCCTCTTTAGGAAAGCCATTTCCCATTGTCTTTCCCTTGAAGTAGATCCTTGCATCTTAGAGGCATTACCTCCTTACTTGGGATGAACTGATTAAAAAACAAAATCAGGAAGAAAGGGATTGTCATTGGTCAGGAATGAATGCAAGTATTACTGATAGAATAGGGCTATTATATGTATAATGGAAATGCATTGCTAATGATTTTACTATAAAAATTCATTGAAAATCAGGAAGAAAGGGATTGTCAGTGGTCAGGAATGAATGCAAGCATTACTGATAGAATAGGTCTATTATATGCATAATGTAAATGCATTACTAATGATTTTACTATAAAAATGCATTAAAAATCAGGAAGAAAGGGATTGTCAGTGGTCAGGAATAAATACAAAATGAATTGTGTGAGAGAGAGTCAATACGTTTGAGAGAGTGAATATATGTGAAAGATAGTGTGTATGCTTGTATGAGAGAAAGTATGTGTGCGTGTGTGTGAGAGAGAGTCAGTTTGTGTTTGCGTGGGAAAAAAAGAATGAGTGCGCGCGTGTGCAGGTGATAGATATGTGTGTGTGTGTGTGTGTGTGTGTGTGTGTGTGAGAGAGAGAGAGAGAGAGAGAGAAAGAAAGAGAGTGAGAATATGTGTGTGAGAAATAAATGTGTGTGTTGATGTATGGACGAGAGAAAGTTTGCGTGTGCGTGTGTGTGTGTGACGAGAGGGTCTGCGTGTATGGGTCTGCGTAGGAAAGGTGGAGTGTATATATGTGTCAGTGTATGTGTGTTTACGTGTGAAAGTAAATGCGTCTGAGAGAGTGAGTATGTGTTAAAGATGTGTGCGAGAAAGTATGTGTGTCTGAAACAGGTTTAGGGTTGTGTGTATATGTGAGAGCGTGAAAGATAAAAGAGTACGTGTGTGTTCGGGAGAGAGAAAGTGGGAGCGAATGCATGTGTATGTGTATGTGTGTGATAGAGGTTTTCTGTGATAGTATGTGTTAAAGAGAGAATGTGTATGTGAGAAAGAGTGTTTATGTGTGTGTGTAAGAGAGAACGCGTTAGAACGTGTGCGTGTATGATACAGTGAGTGCATGTGTGTGTGTGTGTGTGTGACAGAGAGAGAGAGAGGGAAAGAAAATAGAGAGAGAGAGAAAAAGAGAGAGAAACAGAAAGAGCATTGTTATGACTTCCTGGTTTGTACAATAACTATTAATCAAGTATCCATGTACAGTGTGTCAGTCATCAACTCTGTGGAAGTCACTGTCCGATGAACTGGGCTAGTGATTCAAGATGGCCGTTTAGGTGCGTCTCCTCATTTAATTAAAAGAGCTCTTTTTAAAAGGATTGGCCAATCCGGCAAACCTCCGAGAATTAAAACAATAATTCTAAAAAGGACTCCAGTCCGTTTAAAATTCCGTCTTTTACTATTTGAATATGTGTTTCGTATATTGTTCATTGGATGACTCAAAGAACACTGGCTCAAAAGAACAATGGCATTTATATATTTGCTGAAGAGTACAATATGTTCAGGAAGTTAAAGGGATTTGTATTACGTCCACAAAAAATAAGTCATCTTTGACGAATCACGATTCTGAAAAGCGTGTAAAGAATTTAGCGAATTAGCAGAATCTGTAAAGAATTTGTAGAATTGTAAATCGGAGTAGTGAGTCACAGACGACGGAAAGTGTGACATGGAAATCCGAAGGTAAATAGTAACATCGAAAGTGGCCTTCCTGAGGCTAAGACAGCGTATTAAAAGAAAAATGAGTGCATGAAAGGAAAAAATTAGTTACGTTGATTAATAACTTTGAAGGTTTTATATTTGACAGGGTTTCAAGAATAACAAAAAATCCTTCTTCATTTCCCAAGAACTACTACTCTGTGAAACAAACTCCCGAGAGGGTGCTTTCCCGATCACTACAATCTTAACATCTTCAAGTCTGTTATGTTTCCACATACCATAAACTGTACTTTTTACTTCTTATTTTTTATAGTTCATTCGACAAGCTTATTCAGTAACACTCTACCATGAGATGCTCTTGAGCATTGTATTGGTTGAACAAAAAAAGAATTTGATGGAAGTATATTCCTTATTTAAATATTTCCGTTTTTCAACTATTCTGCGTTATTTCAAAGGTGATTATTGGCCCAAGGCAAGTGGTTCCCAAAAAATATTTTCTGGACCGCATTTTCGGAATAAAAATTTGCTCGCGCCTCACCAAAGGGAAATCCCGGTAAAAAGCACAAACAACCTTAAGGCAGAGAATGCCCAGAAAAAAGGGTTAAAAGGAAGATAAAAGCGAATTCGAATTCAGGAGATTATCTTTGATAACTCTCTCCTACAATTTGCGGACCCTAGTTACTATATTCTTAATAACTGATATAATGCAAAAATGATAAAATCGGTCAATAATTATTTATAACTATTTATAGTGGGATTCATGCATAAAATTACAATTAATCCATAATAATATTTCAAATTTTGAAATCATATTTATTTTTGGCATATGAATTTTTTAAAAAACTGTTTCTAAATCTTTGATTGTCTTTCAATCATTCCGCCTCACCTGCTATCCTCTTCCGCCTCACCTGCTATCCTCTTTCGCCTCACCTGCTATCCTCTTTCGCTACACCTGCTTTCCTCTTTCGCCACACCTGCTATCCTCTTTCGCCACACCTATGAGGTGGGCCACACCGTTTGGAAACCACTGGCCAAAGGCTTGTTTAGATATTTTTCTCGCTAATTTTGTCCTTTAGTATTCTCTCGCATATTAATCTGACTCAAAACATATCCATTAAGTTTAGTAAATATTATCTTGGAATTTATTTTTTATCGTATTGTCTACTTTTAGTTTGTACGATCACAGCCTTTGGTTTAGAAATACTTCTAAGCGAAGGCGATGCGATCATTGTAAGCCTCTCTCTTCTTTTCCACGTCAAGCACAGAATGTCGGAGTGACAGGACGTGTCTCGTTTCCCATTCTGTAAAATTTTAGTCAGTAACCAAACCACGTGTTTCCAAAAGAACTTTTCGTTCACTTTCTGGCTTATTTGACATTTATATCAGTAGATAAATAGACACAAAAAATAGATATACGTTTGGTATTCAATAATTTAAAAAATATTGAAATATTTTATGCCGTTAAAATATATAATCGTTTTTTTTTTCGTCCAAATTCGTGAATTTCTTTTGCTCATGTCAAATCTCGAAGAAACACAATATAAAAATTAAAATACACTGTTTTTTATTCATAATGTTAAAATGAGTTTAAATTATTCAAATTTTAAAAAGAAATATCTGAAGTTGATGTTAAAAATTGCCATAAAACATCATTGATTTATTTAAGATGGAATGATCTCTTATGACATGTTTCTAATTTGTATTTAGATACATTGTATCTATTTTGAATTTTTCTAGTTGAATTATTGACCGATATTACATATGAATCATTATTGTATATAAGTAGGTTACAATAAAATTTCTATTTTATATGAAGACTATTTTATGAAAATTGAGTTGTAGTAGAGTGAGTGGGGTACGTCTCATAGATTCAACAGCTGTCTAAATTACAATGATTTATGTGCATATGTGCATAAATATATATAGTAGTCTTCAGGGCCGATGTGTACTACCCCCAAATCCCTGACTGAGGGAGCGTTCATGTAAGCCTCTACAGTGTTTTCTGACCCTTGCTATCTTATCAACATTTGCTTTTTTCTACTTATATTTATATACATTAAAAATTAAGTAAATTAAGCAAAACTGACTATTAATTAAAGTATGAACATTTTTTCTGGATTTTGATGTCATGCTGGTGCCTTTTGTTTCATCCAAATGAATTTGTTTTGCTCATGCTTATACACTATATAAAACACAATATAATCACTATATAAAATTCACTATTTTTTATCCATAACTAGCAGTAGAGCCCGGCGTTGCCCGGGGATGTAACAGTAAGAGATAGATCAAGTATTGATCATCATAAAGACTGAAAAATAAAATTGACAAAGATTATTGTTTAAGGTTGACGGACACGCATGTCTTAATTAGTTTTTTTTTTTTTTTTTTACGAATTACAAAGCATTCTGAATGTAAAAATAAAGAAAAAAATGTGCAAGACAATAAGAAACACTACCTGCCAAAAAAAAAAAAAGTGAAGTTTTGTTGAAATCGGTTGAAAAATGTAGGTAGCCTTTCTCTGTAATCTTTTACAATTTATGATTTTTACTTATTGAATACAGTAAAAAAATTGCATATTTTCCTTGTGGTGATTCATAATTAGAATTCTGATTTGAATATATTTTCCACTCGTTGTTTCTAATACAAAAAATATTAACTTTATTTGGGTTTATCAATTTATTACAAGTACTGTGTTCTTTCCTTAATAATTATCATCTTCGAAATATTGTTGTTTTTTGTCTATCAGATTTCTTACGTCGGCATTTTTAAATTATTTCTTAATACTTTCTTTTAAATATTGAATTAATTTCAGTTAGAACTAATGCCTTATTGATCTGCCTTGTAACGAATTGCAAAGGGAATTGTAAAAACGGCCCTAAAGTATGTGGAATTATCTTTCCCTAAAGATAAAGAATTATCCGATTTTTCGATTCGTACAATCAGTAGAGATCGTTAGATTATTGTTTAGGTTGACGGACACGCATGTCTTAGTTTTTTTTTTGTTTTTTTTTTTACGAATTGGTCAAAGTCAAACAAAAACATTGTTTCAATATCGTTATGATGAGTCCCCGATTGAATAGAATTAGAATTTTATTATAAACAATTGTCTTGTAAATTGAATTTTTAAAGCATTCTGAATGTATAAATAAAGAAAAAAGTGTGTAAGACAATAAGAAATACTACCTGCCAAAAAAAAAAAAAAAATACTGAAGATAACGATTGACATTGCGTTGAAATTTATGAAGTTCAAAGTTGACTGGAAAGTAAGAAGAGTGAAAGAGAATTAGAAGACTTTAGTGAGGGGGAAAGGACAATAAAAGTAGAGGAATTAAGAAGACAGAAGATAACGATTGAGATTGCATTGAAATTTATGAAGTTCAAAGTTGACTGGAAAATAGGAAGAGTGAAAGAGAATTAGAAGACTTTAGTGAGGGGAAAGGAAGGACAAAAGAAGAGGAATTAAGAAGACAGAAGATAACGATTGAGATTGCATTGAAATTTTTTGAAGTTCAAAGTTGACTGGAAAGTAAGAAGAGTGAAAGAGAATTAGAAGACTTTAGTGAGGGGAAAGGACAATAAAAGAAGAGGAATTAAGAAGACAGAAGATAACGATTGAGATTGCATTGAAATTTTTGAAGTTCAAAGTTGACTGGAAAATAGGAAGAGTGAAAGAGAATTAGAAGACTTTTGGGGAAAGGACAATAAAGAAGAGGAATTAAGAAGACAGAAGACGATTGGGAAAGGACAATAAAAGAAGAGGAATTAAGAAGACAGAAGATAACGATTGAGATTGCATTGAAATTTTTGAAGTTCAAAGTTGACTGGAAAGTAAGAAGAGTGAAAGAGAATTAGAAGACTTTAGTGAGGGGAAAGGACAATAAAAGAAGAGGAATTAAGAAGACAGAAGATAACGATTGAGATTGCATTGAAATTTTTGAAGTTCAAAGTTGACTGGAAAGTAAGAAGAGTGAAAGAGAATTAGAAGACTTTAGTGAGGGGAAAGGACAATAAAAGTAGAGGAATAAGGAAGACAGAAGATAACGATTGAGATTGCATTGAAATTTTTGAAGTTCAAAGTTGACTGGAAAATAGGAAGAGTGAAAGAGAATTAGAAGACTTTAGTGAGGGGAAAGGACAATAAAAGAAGAGGAATTAAGAAGACAGAAGATAACGATTGAGATTGCATTGAAATTTTTGAAGTTCAAAGTTGACTGGAAAATGAAAGAATTAGGAAGAAAGGACAATAAAAGAAAGAGAATTAGAAGATTGACATTTTGAAATTTTGAAGTTCAAAGTTGTGAGAAAAGGGAAAGGACAATAAAAGAAGAGGAATTAAGAAGACAGAAGATAACGATTGAGATTGCATTGAAATTTTGAAGATCAAAGTTTTTGAAGTTCAAAGTTGACTGGAAAGAAATTTTTAAGAAGAGTGAAAGAGAATTAGAAGACTTTAGAGAGGGGAAAAGGACAATAAAAAGAGGAATTAAGAAAACAGAAGATAACGATTGAGATTGCATTGAAATTTTTGAAGTTCAAAAGTTGACTGGAAAGTAAGAAGAGTGAAAGAGAATTAGAAGACTTTAGTGAGGGGAAAGGACAATAAAAGAAGAGGAATTAAGAAGACAGAAGATAACGATTGAGATTGCATTGAAATTTTGAAGTTCAAAGTTGACTGGAAAGTAAGAAGAGTGAAACAGAATTAGAAGACTTTAGTGAGGGGAAAGGACAATAAAAGAAGAGGAATTAAGAAGACAGAAGATAACGATTGAGATTGCATTGAAATTTTTGAAGTTCAAAGTTGACTGGAAAGTAAGAAGAGTGAAAGAGAATTAGAAGACTTTAGTGAGGGGAAAGGACAATAAAAAGAAGAGGAATTAAGAAGACAGAAGATAACGATTGAGATTGCATTGAAATTTTTGAAGTTCAAAGTTGACTGGAATTAAAAATAGGAAGACAGAAGATAACGATTGAAAGAGAATTAGAAGGCTTTAGTGAGGGGAAAGGACAATAAAAGAAGAGGAATTAAGAAGACAGAAGATAACGATTGAGATTGCATTGAAATTTTGAAGAAAATTCAAAGTAAAGAAGAAATTAAGAAAAGTTGACTGGAAAGATAAGAAGAGTGAAAGAGAATTAGAAGACTTTAGTGAGGGGAAAGGACAATAAAAGAAGAGGAATTAAGAAGACAGAAGATAACGATTGAGATTGCATTGAAATTTTTGAAGTTCAAAGTTGACTGGAAAGTAAGAAGAGTGAAAGAGAATTAGAAGACTTTAGTGAGGGGAAAGGACAATAAAAGAAGAGGAATTAAGAAGACAGAAGATAACGATTGAGATTGCATTGAAATTTTTGAAGTTCAAAGTTGACTGGAAAGTAAGAAGAGTGAAAGAGAATTAGAAGACTTTAGTGAGGGGAAAGGACAATAAAAGAAGAGGAATTAAGAAGACAGAAGATAACGATTGAGATTGCATTGAAATTTTTGAAGTTCAAAGTTGACTGGAAAGTAAGAAGAGTGAAAGAGAATTAGAAGACTTTAGTGAGGCGAAAGGACAATAAAAGAAGAGGAATTAAGAAGACAGAAGATAACGATTGACATTGCATTGAAATTTTTGAAGATCAAAGTTGACTGGAAAGTAAGAAGAGTGAAAGAGAATTAGAAGACTTTAGTGAGGGGAAAGGACAATAAAAGAAGAGGAATTAAGAAGACAGAAGATAACGATTGAGATTGCATTGAAATTTTTGAAGTTCAAAGTTGACTGGAAAATAGGAAGAGTGAAAGAGAATTAGAAGACTTTAGTGAGGGAAAGGACAATAAAAGAAGAGGAATTAAGAAGACAGAAGATAACGATTGAGATTGCATTGAAATTTTTGAAGTTCAAAGTTGACTGGAAAATAGGAAGAGTGAAAGAGAATTAGAAGACTTTAGTGAGGGGAAAGGACAATAAAAGAAGAGGAATTAAGAAGACAGAAGATAACGATTGACATTGCATTGAAATTTTTGAAGATCAAAGTTGACTGGAAAGTAGGAAGAGTGAAAGAGAATTAGAAGACTTTAGTGAGGCGAAAGGACAATAAAAGAAGAGGAATTAAGAAGACAGAAGATAACGATTGACATTGCATTGAAATTTATGAAGTTCAAAGTTGACTGGAAAATAGGAAGAGTGAAAGAGAATTAGAAGACTTTAGTGAGGCGAAAGGACAATAAAAGAAGAGGAATTAAGAAGACAGAAGATAACGATTGAGATTGCATTGAAATTTTTGAAGATCAAAGTTGACTGGAAAGTAAGAAGAGTGAAAGAGAATTAGAAGACTTTAGTGAGGGGAAAGGACAATAAAAGAAGAGGAATTAAGAAGACAGAAGATAACGATTGAGATTGCATTGAAATTTTTGAAGTTCAAAGTTGACTGGAAAGTAAGAAGAGTGAAAGAGAATTAGAAGACTTTAGTGAGGGGAAAGGGCAATAAAAGTAGAGGAATTAAGTAGACAGAAGATAACGATTGACATTGCATTGAAATTTATGAAGTTCAAAGTTGACTGGAAAGTAAGAAGAGTGAAAGAGAATTAGAAGACTTTAGTGAGGGGAAAGGACAATAAAAGAAGAGGAATTAAGAAGACAGAAGATAACGATTGACATTGCATTGAAATTTTTGAAGATCAAAGTTGACTGGAAAGTAAGAAGAGTGAAAGAGAATTAGAAGACTTTAGTGAGGCGAAAGGACAATAAAAGATGAGGAATTAAGAAGACAGAAGATAACGATTGAGATTGCATTGAAATTTATGAAGTTCAAAGTTGACTGGAAAATAGGAAGAGTGAAAGAGAATTAGAAGACTTTAGTGAGGCGAAAGGACAATAAAAGAAGAGGAATTAAGAAGACAGAAGATAACGATTGAGATTGCATTGAAATTTTTGAAGATCAAAGTTGACTGGAAAGTAAGAAGAGTGAAAGAGAATTAGAAGACTTTAGTGAGGGGAAAGGACAATAAAAGAAGAAGAATTAAGAAGACACAAGATAACGATTGACATTGCATTGAAATTTTTGAAGATCAAAATTGACTTGAAAGTAAGAAGAGTGAAAGAGTATTAGAAGACTTTAGTGAGGGGAAAGGACAATAAAAGAAGAGGAATTAAGAAGACAGAAGATAACGATTGACATTGCATTGAAATTTTTGAAGATCAAAGTTGACTGGAAAGTAAGAAGAGTGAAAGAGTATTAGAAGACTTTAGTGAGGGGAAAGGACAATAAAAAAGAAGAGGAATTAAGAAGACAGAAGATAACGATTGACATTGCATTGAAATTTTTGAAGATCAAAGTTGACTGGAAAATAGGACAATAAAAAGAGTGAAAACAGAAGATAAATTAGAAAATTTTTAGTGAGGCTGAAAAAAGGACAATAAAAGAAGAGGAATTAAGAAGATTAAGAAGAAGATAACGATTGACATTGCATTGAAATTTTTGAAGTTCAAAGTTGACTGGAAAATAGGAAGAGTGAAAGAGAATTAGAAGACTTTAGTGAGGCGAAAGGACAATAAAAGAAGAAGAATTAAGAAGACACAAGATAACGATTGACATTGCATTGAAATTTTTGAAGATCAAAATTGATTTGAAAGTAAGAAGAGTGAAAGAGAATTAGAAGACTTTAGTGAGGGGAAAGGACAATAAAAGAAGAGGAATTAAGAAGACAGAAGATAACGATTGAGATTGCATTGAAATTTTTGAAGATCAAAATTGACTTGAAAATAAGAAGAGTGAAAGAGTATTAGAAGACTTTAGTGAGGGGAAAGGACAATAAAAGAAGAGGAATTAAGAAGACAGAAGATAACGATTGACATTGCATTGTAATTTTTAAAGATCAAAGTTGACTGGAAAGTAAGAAGAGTAAAAGAGTATTAGAAGACTTTAGTGAGGGGAAAGGACAATAAAAGAAGAGGAATTAAGAAGACAGAAGATAACGATTGACATTGCATTGAAATTTTTTGAAGATCAAAGTTGACTGGAAAATAGGAAAAGAAGAGAAGAAAAGAGTATTAGAAGACTTTAGAAGAGTTGGGAAAGGACAATAAAAAGAAGAGGAATTAAGAAGACAGAAGATAACGATTGACATTGCATTTTGAAGATCAAAAATTTTGAAGATCAAAGTTGACTTTAGTGAGGGAAAGGACAATAAAAAGAAAGAAGAGACAGAAGAAACGATTGACATTGCAGAAGACTTTAGTGAGGGGAAAGGACAATAAAAGAAGAAGAGGAATTAAGAAGACAGAAGATAACGATTGACATTGCATTGAAATTTTGAAGATCAAAGTTGACTGGAAAGTAAGAAGAGTGAAAGAGAATTAGAAGACTTTAGTGAGGGGAAAGGACAACAAAAGAAGAGGAATTAAGAAGACAGAAGATAACGATTGAGATTGCATTGAAATTTTTGAAGATCAAAGTTGACTGGAAAGTAAGAAGAGTGAAAGAGAATTAGAAGACTTTAGTGAGGGGAAAGGACAATAAAAAGAAGAGGAATTAAGAAGACAGAAGATAACGATTGAGATTGCATTGAAATTTTTGAAGATCAAAGTTGACTGGAAAGTAAGAAGAGTGAAAGAGAATTAGAAGACTTTAGTGAGGGAAAAGGACATAAAAGAAGAGGAATTAAGAAGACAGAAGATAACGATTGAGATTGCATTGAAATTTTTGAAGATCAAAGTTGACTGGAAAGTAAGAAGAGTGAAAGAGAATTAGAAGACTTTAGTGAGGGGAAAGGACAATAAAAGAAGAGGAATTAAGAAGACAGAAGATAACGATTGACATTGCATTGAAATTTTGAAGATCAAAGTTGACTGGAAAGTAAGAAGAGTGAAAGAGAATTAGAAGACTTTAGTGAGGGGAAAGGACAATAAAAGAAGAGGAATTAAGAAGACAGAAGATAACGATTGACATTGCATTGAAATTTTGAAGATCAAAGTTGACTGGAAAGTAAGAAGAGTGAAAGAGAATTAGAAGACTTTAGTGAGGGGAAAGGACAATAAAAAGAAGATGAATTAAGAAGACAGAAGATAACGATTGAGATTGCATTGAAATTTTTGAAGATCAAAGTTGACTGGAAAGTAAGAAGAGTGAAAGAGAATTAGAAGACTTTAGTGAGGGAAAGGACAATAAAAGAAGAGGAATTAAGAAGACAGAAGATAACGATTGAGATTGCATTGAAATTTTTTGAAATTTTGAAGATCAAAGAGTTGACTGGAAAGAAAGAACGATTGAAAGAGAAATTAGAAAACTTGGAAAGTAAGAAGAGAGAGAATTAGAAGACTTTAAGGACAATAAAAGAAGAGGAATTAAGAAGACAGAAGATAACGATTGAGATTGCATTGAAATTTTTTGAAGATCAAAGTTGACTGAAAGTAAGAAGAGTGAAAGAGAATTAGAAGACTTTAGTGAGGGGAAAGGACAATAAAAGAAGAAGAATTAAGAAGACACAAGATAACGATTGACATTGCATTGAAATTTTTGAAGATCAAAATTGACTTGAAAGTAAGAAGAGTGAAAGAGAATTAGAAGACTTTAGTGAGGGGAAAGGACAATACAAAAGAAGAGGAATTAAGAAGACAGAAGATAACGATTGACATTGCATTGAAATTTTTGAAGATCAAAGTTGACTGGAAAGTAAGAAGAGTGAAAGAGAATTAGAAGACTTTAGTGAGGGGAAAGGACAATAAAAGAAGAGGAATTAAGAAGACAGAAGATAACGATTGAGATTGCATTGAAATTTTTGAAGATCAAAGTTGACTGGAAAGTAAGAAGAGTGAAAGAGAATTAGAAGACTTTAGTGAGGGGAAAGGACAATAAAAGAAGAAGAATTAAAAGAAGAAGATAACGATTGACACTGCATTGAAAATTTTGAAGATCAAAATTGACTGAAAAAATTGAATTAGAAGACTTTAGTGAGGGAAAGGACAATAGGAAAAAAGAAGAGGAATTAAGAAGACAGAAGATAAATTGAGATTGCATTGAAATTTTTTTCAAAGTTGACTGGAAATTGAAGAGTGAAAGATAAATTGACATTGCAATTTAGATTGACTTGAAAGGAAAGGAAACAATGAAAACAAGAAAGGGGAATTAAGAAGACAGAAGATAACGATTGAGATTGCATTGTTTATATATTGAGATCGAATTTAAGAAGACAGAAGATAACGATTGAGATTGCATTGAAATTTTTTTTTGAAGATTAGATTGACATTTTCAACGATGTGACATTGCATTGAAATTTTTTGATCTTTAAAAACTTTTGAGGCGAAAGGACAATGCAATGTCAGAAATCGGATGCATTGAAATTTTGAAGATCAATAATTCAATAAAGAAACTTCTTTTTTATTTAGAACTCTAGAAGACTTTAGTGATGGGGAAAGGAAAGAAATTTAGAACAGAAGATTGAAGAAATTTTCTTAACTGTTAACTTTATTGAGTTTTTTTTTTACATTCCAGATAACATCTTTTTTTTTTTAAAACGTTTATAATGCAATTTCAACGATTTTCAACATCTTTTTCTTGAAAAAATTTCAAAAATGTCAATCGTTATTTCTTCTTTTAATTGTCTTTAACGTCCCCTCACTAAAGTCTTCTAATTTCTTTCAGTTCTTCTTATTTTTCCAGCGAACTTTGATGTTCAAAAATTTAAATGCAATGTCAATCGTTATCTTCTGTCTTCTTAATTATTCTGCTTTTTTTGTCCTTTTCCTTTTTTTAGATGGAATAATCTATTATGGCATGTTTCTAAGTTGTATGTAAATATATTGTATTCATTTTCAATTTTTCTACTAATCACCTATATTGCATATGATTCATTATTTTATATAATTAGGTTAAAATAAAATTTATGTCATATATTAATACCACTGTAGTGTTTATGTGGGTGTTTACATGTGCTTAACTTCAGGTAACATCCTTTTTCCCACTGTCCAATAATTTTTGGCCTCTTTAAAATGAATGCGAGGGTAATTAGTACAAAGATATATATTCCAATGTACTGATAAAATTTTATATCTCTTAAAATAGAATATACAGAAAATTATCGCAGAGTTCTTGTATATGTATGTATCTATATATGTATTTATGTATTTTCTGACGATGAGACCCGGGTTCGAGTATCGCCATAGTCGATTTGTCAGGAAGAAGTCTTCCTGATGTTATCGGACTGGATCGAGGTCGATTCCAGCGTACGGCACCTTTGTAAAGTGCTTGAAAACCATACCACGGGTTGACCCAAGCTATGTCAGTGAAATTGGGTAGATGGAACTATTGGGGGGGGGCGTCGATAGCTGTGCTAGCACGAAGCCACAAGTCATCGTGGCTGAGGGCTTGAATGTGCTGGCCTTGTTCAAATTGTTGATCACGCAAGATAACACACACTCTCCCAGAACCTGTAACTAAGGTCTGCACAGGATAGTCGCAATATAAACCACACGTGAGTTCTATAGGTGTTGAGCAAACACAAATGTGCCTGAGCGAGCGTCTGCAATAGGGATTGGCTATCACCCTAGTTGACGGGTATCCTCGGATACGAGTCGCCAGCTATTATTTATTATGTATGATACAAGTAGTAGTAGTATAGCGAGAGTTATCTCTACTTGACCAATACAAAAAATAGCAATAAAAATGAATTATAAATATTCATGAGAATAGAAACAGTCATGCGATCTGACTAGACTCAGACGAGACATCGCTAGGCGGGAAAGACAATCTTCCTCTTTGTGCTTCTTGAAGTTATAGTAAGGCTCACAACAATCAGGCAGATAAGTACAAAATTTATATTGTTTTTTCTGAGTGTTTTATATATATATATATATATATATATATATATATATATATATATATATATATAGAAATGGACAAGGTCCGAAAATTTATTTATTAAAGACATTTTTTATGTTTAACGTTGTTATTTATAGATACAAGTATTTAATGTCTTTAATAAATAAATTGTCGGACCTTGTCCATTTCTTAATATATGACGTCATTTGTTTACATTTGATACGCCTGAGCAGTTATGAATGTACGAGATTCATGGAAGATTGAAGTTTATAAGCAGTAAATTTGACCTTATCTACCGAAAAGGTTCTTTGTAGCCCAGAGGTAAGGCACGTCAGCGTAAATGACGGTTCCGTATAGGATGCAGATTCGAATCCTGTCAAAGAACGAATATTTTCTATGAAAATTTCTCGGACATTCAGGCCGGTAAATGTTATTTAATACTGTTTATTATAAACAGAGCATTTGCTTAAATACTTGTATCTATAAATAACAACGTTAAACATAAAAAATGTCTTTAATATATATATATATATATATATATATATATATATATATATATATATATATATTTCTATATATTACTAGTTCCACGGGTCTGACGTTCACGTCTAGTATCCGCTATGTCACTTACATTGTCGCAAACCACTCACATTCTCTTTGTATTCCATCGGCGAGAAGTTCCACTCAAACAGCCCCTTCATGCGAACTGCAGCCCTAAGGAACATAATTCCTATAATCTTAACCTGTTCTAGTCAACCGTTATCTTCCACTCATGTCCATTATAAAGTAACCCTTAACGTAACCGTTTACCAGGAGAGGCCCTCGGGTCATGTACAGGGTGAACATTACTGTCAAAAATTCTTGATAGGCATGATCAAATGGATGGCAGGACAGCGTTTGGGAGAAATAACAAAAAGGCAAAACATATTAAGAGCTACAAGGGACAGGAAGATGTGGAGGGTCATGATCGCCTATGACCTGAAGGGACACGATACACAGAAGAAGAATGAGCTTGAGTAAATGGATGACAGAACAGGGCTTGTGAGAAATATCAAAAAGGCAAAACATATTAAGAGCTACAAGGGACAGGAAGATGTGGAGGGTCATGATCGCCTATGACCTGAAGGGACACGGTACACAGAAGAAGAATGAGCTTGAGTAAATGGATGACAGAACAGGGTTTGTGAGAAATATCAAAAAGGCAAAACATATTAAGAGCTACAAGGGACAGGAAGATGTGGAGGGTCATGATCGCCTATGACCTGAAGGGACACGGTACACAGAAGAAGAATGAGCTTGAGTAAATGGATGACGGAACAGTGTTAGGGAGAAATAACAAAAAGTAAAATCTTATTAACAGCTACAAGGGACAGGAAGATGTGGAGGGCCATGATCGCTTACGTCCTGAAGGGTCACGGCACATAAAAGAAGAAAGATAATGTAGGGCATAAAAGAATGGACGAAATGATTTCATCGACTTTCTGGTTATTTTGCCTCGTCGTCTCTGTGTTTATAAACTTTAACGAGACAAAGTGGGTACCCGAGTGTCTACACTCGGGTCGCTGGTCATAACTTGTCCAAGCTGGTCAGAGCTGGTCTAAGCTAGTCAAAACTGGTCTTAACTGGTCATAGCTTGTCCTAAGCTAGTCAGAGCCAGTCCAAGCTAGTCATAGCTATGATACTACCAGCACAGGATCCCTGTGACCAGTAAATATCAGAATGTGTATACCACTCGAGAGAGAGCGGTTTACACATTCTTCGGTACCTGATTGGTTTACAGATATGACTCATTTGACAATTCCTTTTTCCTCATCTACATTTAAGAATGATGACCTTTTGACCTCTTTTATTCATTTTTATTATTTTTTTTATCATTTTTTATCTATTTGTTATTATTTCTTTATGTCAAACCATTTTGCCAATTTCTGCTTTTGTCCATTTTTTTAAATAATGAACCTTTTACTTTTCTATCACTACACTACCTTATGAAAATTGTGTGGGCGGTATCATAGATTCACGGTGCGAGGGCAAGAGACCCTTGCATCTGCCCTGGTTATGTGTTCCTTCCTTGAATCATGCAGTGGGAGTAGTTTCAATCTGTTTTCACTAAACTAGCAAACCACAAGAACAAATTAACTGAAAAGCAATTTTCATAAGAAATTTTTCTCTAAAGAAGAAATATTTTCATTTTCAAATGAATTAGAAATAAATCACATGCAGCGACATGTTTTAATTCCACTGTCATCACTGTCAGTATTAGACCAAGACTTGAATGTTTTAATCATAAAAATATCTTTTCTGAAAAAATAAAACTTTCCTAACATTTCTAAGATATATACATCGCATATAGTCTTCTGTAGTGAAAATGGCTGGGGTACCTATTATGAAAAATTACCTTTCAGAGTTTAATTGGGGGAGGGGCGTGTAAATCTATGTCGCTCATGAGCTTGAGAGCCGAACACAATGTTTTACCTCATGCAGCCGTCTTCCAACCTTTCATTTTTGAAATGCATTATTATAGGTGATGCAAAACGAATTTTGTATTCAGGTGATGAAAAATGAGTTTTGCTTTACAGGTGATGAAAAATGAGTTTTGCATATCAACAGAAATCTGAAATGATAACGGTTAGGACATAATGAGAAATCTGTTCAAACATCAAACCAAGTTTCCATCCACTGATGATTGTACTTTGTGCCTGGTGGAATATGAAGACTGCTGTCCATTACAACCTACTGGAATGTAGAACTACCATCATTGCAGTTGTTTATTGGTAAAAAGATTCAGAAAAAAAAGTTGAGAGGAAAAATCTATGTTTATTTGAAAGAATCTGACACTGTTTCCTACCATTCAACTTTGGATCTGTCTTGCTTGGTAGACTCATAATTCATAGATGGGAAATACGTAATTACTTTCCGAACACTCTCATGGAAGTGATGATAAATTACTTCCAGACAGTTTCGAACAATTCAACTTTGGTTCTTGCTTTGGTTGGTTGAAACATCGGCTTTATTTACAAAGTGAATGAACACACGACAACATAAATATATGAAAGTTCAAATAAAACACAAAAGTCATCGTATAAAAACACCAAATAAATATATATATGAATTTTTGTACTTATCTGTTTGGTTTGTTACGAGACTGAATTTTATGTGTCCTGATACATTGACTTCCAGGAACTAAAGAGGTTGATTGACTATCCCGCCTAACGATGTCTCGTGCGGGTCTGGTAGGGTCATGTGACTATTTTTTTTATTCTCATGAATATTTATAATTAATTTTAATTACTATTTTTCTTTAGATCAAGGGGAGATAACATTTTTCTATCGCTACAGGTTCTTGCTTTGTTTGTTTGACTTATAATTCATAGCTCCGAAATACGTAATTACTTTCCGAACACGTCCATGGAAATGATGATAAATTATTTCCAGACACAATTTCGAACAATTTAACTTTTGGTTCTTGCTTTTCTTAGTTGACATTATTTCGAGTTTGAATTCCTGTCGGATCCATTACATTTACTTATGTGTTAATACCCTTAGGAAAGTTATGAATCCTCTTCTTTTGTCCCTTGCTATGTGTAAATAGAAGGACATGCTGGGTTCTATAGCCTTGGATAGCAACCAGTCTAGGAGAAAGTCTAAATTCAAAACTGTATGTAGTCCTGGCGTAGCACATACTATACTGTTAAAAATTCGGAGTTGCAGCCCCTAACGCAGTTCATTGCTGATTTCAGCCTCGTTCTGGCAGCTCCTGTGATGGCGCTGGTGCCAAAATGAAATGGCCCTTTGGATCCATCAGCGACGTTGAGAGGGGTACATGCATCATGGGAAACATTTTGTCTTCTATACTATCCTGCATGAGGTAAAACATTGTGTTCGGTTCTCAAGCTCATGAGGGGCATAGATTTACACGCCCCTCCTCTGAAATGAACGATAAGTGATACTGTCTGTCGTATAAAAGTGATGACAAACTAATTTTAGGCCAGATATGGGCAACTTTTTTCGAGTGGTGTGTCGCATGACGTACGGCCCATCACAAGACGGACCGCATTACTAAAAAGATTCAAGGTAATTTTTTGTAATAAGTACCCCAGCCATTTTCACTACAGAAGACTAGATATTTACTCTGTCTCCCCACTAAGACGAGTTCTGACACAAGGTCTTTTTTGTAAGGTGGGGACCCAAGCGCGTACACCTGGGCCAGGAACATAAATTCCCCGAGCTGCCGCAACCGTCGGTTGCGCTGGCCTTGTTGCGTACATCGATCCCTCTCTCTAGTGCAATGAGAGGGCGCAGCCTCGGGCAGCTGTTCCCTAGGACCGGCACCTCTCAGTATAATTTTCCTCAGTTGCGACTCTGCGCTTTGATGGAGTCGCCCTTGAGTGAACTCTGCCTAAGGACAGAAACACAACTGAGAGATGATAAATAGATGTGTTACAAACCACTCCAAAGAAGGGTTTACACACTACAGAAGACTATATGTATTTACCTTAGAAATGGCAGGAAAGATATTTTTATTATTAAAAATTTCAAGTCTGATGACAGTGGAATTAAAATATGTCGCTGAGTGTGCTTTATTTCTAACTCATTTGAAAATGAAAATATTTCTCCTTTAGAGAAAAATTTCTTATAAACGTTTCCTGGTTCAAAAACGAAAGATATTTATACGTATGATCCTACCTTGGGATCAAATCCATGGTCATATGACCGGAGGAGACCCAAATAATTCATACCTGTGAAATACTTAATTACTTTCAGTGATGACAAATTGTTTCTAGACAAAGTTTTCAACACTTCAACTTTACTTCTGCCTTAGTTGACTGGCTCATAATTCATAGCTGTGAAATACTTAATTACTTTCTGTCACGCCAATACTTACGGCATTTGACGATTGAAGCAGCCGTTATTAATCTTCTAATTTTTGGTTTCATTGAGGACATGCGGGTCCGCACGAAAACTGAAATAAGTTAACCGTCTTCTAATTCCGGTTGGAGCCATTTTCAATAACATCCTTAAGTCATGTATAAATTCGTTTCTTTCTGTGATGTCTTAGATATCTCAAAATTCTTGATTGGGAAGAGAGTGGCCATGTGAACAATGGTGAAAACCAGTTTCCTATAACTCTTTTATTAATCTTGACAGGTTGTTACATTTATTGTCAACTTTGTTATGGGCTAATCACCACTCCTGACAAACCTAGCGAATGAAAAAAATATTGTTCTGCCAATTAATCTTACTTATTATAAAACGCAGATTGTGTGTGTGTGTCTGTACGTTTATATATTGGATCGGATTTCCTACATTTTTCAACCGATTTCAACAAAACTTCACAGGACTACGTAAAATAACCTTACGGTGGTTCTGACAGCGCCAAAAATTGGAAAAACACAATTGTTTTTGCACGAAATCAATTTGAAAACACGATTCTGTCTCCAGAATGAAAGGGGGACAACTCATATCGAGTTATACTTATTATAAAACCCAGGTTGTTTGTGTGTGTGTGTGTGTGTGTGTGTGTGTGTGTGTCGTTTATATATGGGATCGAATTTCAACCGATTTTAACAAAAGTTCACTTTTTTTGGCAGGTAATTTTTCTTATTGTCATGCACATTTTTTTTCTTTATTTTTACATTCAGAATGCTTTAAAAATTCCATTTACAAGACAATTGTTTATAATAAAATTCTATTCAATCGATAGACTCATAAGGATTGAAAACAATGTTTTTGTTTGAGTTTGGGTTTGACCAATTCGTAAAAAAAACAAAAATAAAAACCTATGCGTGTCCGTCAACCTTAAACAATAATCTTTGTCAATTGTATTTTACAGTCTTTATGATGGTCGATACTTGATATATCTCTTACTGTTACATCCCCGGGCAACGCCGGGCTCTCCTGCTAGTTCTATCTAAAACAAAACTTACAACACAAAACAAAACAACAAGCCAAAACTTAAAGGAGGAATTTACTCTATCACGGGTAAGGATTGCCAGAAAGAATATATTGGACAAGTCTCAAGGCGTTTCAATAAAAGCTCATATGAGAACTATATTTAAAAAAAAAACAACCCATTAGAAGCCTTATTTGCGCACCGAAACGAGAAACCACAATTTTAAAATAAAAAATGCTACTCTAATTTTAAAAAATGCAAGTTTCTAAGACGAAAATGTTGAGAAAATCATTAGTTCATCCACAGTAAAGTTTTGTCCAAGTTCTTACAACGTTTCACCATCTTCTGTTATTACAATATTTAATAACAAAAACAAAAATAATCTAAATGAAATTGCTTAGTGTTGTAGGATACCTATGGACGATAAGGGGTATATCCCCATTCACATCAATACAGTAGTAAATACTGTATGTTGGTCTGTAGTTGGAGATTCGTCTCAAGCTGTACTGGTCAAACTCTCTGCCTCCGGACAGAGAGGATCCCCAGACGAGGTTATGCTGAAGAGTCTCGTTTCGTCTCAGAAAGCAGCTACCCAACCCCGTTTTATACGGAATCTACGGGGAATATTTGCCGAGCTTACATGCGGCCTTGTGCTACATCTGACCACGTGGGGCGGTTGGTAAATATTCTGCAGTTGGAGATTCGCCACCAGCTGTGCTGGTCAAACTCTCTGCCTCCGGGCAGACGAGGCTGTCGAAGGGCCGAGTCTCGTTTCGGGAACCAGCTACCCGAATTTGTTTATACGAGGTCTACGGGGATTTTTTTTGCCGAGCCTACGGGCTCTGATACCCCACATTAAATTCAGCCTTGTGCTACACCTGATCGTGTGGGTCGGTTGGTAGATATTCTGCAGCTAGAGATTCGTCTCCAGGTGTGCTGGTCAAACTCTCTGTCCCCGGGGAAAGAGGATCGCTAGACGAGGATATGTCGAAGGACTGTCTCGTCTCAGGAAACAGCTACTCGATCCTGCAGTTGGAGATTCATTGTGGAATTCCCTTGACTCACTTCTAGCAGTTGGCTACTTTTTCTACATGCCGCTGGAAAATCTTATATGTGTTGTTCTTGTCCTAAGTATTATCGTTCATTACCAACCTTCGTGTGATTATTCTATTCAGTAACCTTTCCTAGGTTACAACAGTTAGATTATATACCAAAACATATATAAAAATAAAATGGAAAAATTATTAATTTTTTTTAATTTAAAATTCCCAGTGTCTCTTATTTGTACGTATGTATAGTGACATCAACGTAAACAAACCTTATGCAAGGAAATCGTAAAGGACGAAGCGCGTCACACGAAAACTTTCTCCACTTTATCTAATTTATCTTTCCTCCAATTACTACTATTTAAATTTTCAAACTACCTTAGAACTGTACACTTGCTCGGCAAGATGAATACAACTGTGTCTCACCGCAGCCCGGATTTTTCCACAAGTTCTTGTGTCGTAAAAAGAAAAGGAAATAAAAACTTCTTTATTTTGTAGCATTCATGTTAATCGTTTCATTCTATTAACATTACTACCACTACAAGGACTCGGAAATAAAAAAAAAACAAACTTGTTTTATTTCATGAAACCTGGGACATTGTATAATGTTTTTCCTTTAGTGAATTATCTCTACATGTACACATCACATAGAACTGGCGGCGTAGCATAAGCAATAACCTTATAGGAAAAGCTTAGTTGTAGAAATCAGTATCAGAATATTAGAAATCTGCAAATAGGGATTGTTAGGGTCAACACAAAAATAAAAAACGAACAATTAAATGTGAGATAACTTCGAAATAAACACGAGTTAGGTCACTTAGAGGATTTGTAATCTCCAAAATTAGAGAGTTCGTCTTGTTTTTTTCTTTTGCCTGTTCCTCTATGGCGAACTGAACTACCACACAATCACGTATGCAATTTCACTCCACGCTTAATCCAACTAAATCAATATTGATCTGGGTGCATTTTTAATAAATTTCATTCTATTAAGTTATGTGGGGTATCTCTATGTTGTTATCATTTCAATTTTTGCATTACTAATCGTATAGAGGAGGCAGGGTGGAGTAATGAATCGGAGGGCCGAGTTCGAATTCCAGTCGAATCCATTACATTCACTTACGTGCTAATACCCTTGGGAAAGGTATGAATCCTCTTCTTCTCTCCCCAGATATGGGTAGCCTTGGATGGCAACTGGTCTACCGCATAAAGAAATGGCAACCTACTGCGGGAAAAAAAAATCTGCCTCGTCGTATCGAAAGATACATGATCGCCTAAGCGTTTATCATGCATGGCACATAACTGACTGAATCGTATTAATGACATTCACTTTAGAAGCAACATTATTCGACCGGGAGGCGCTACTTCCACTCGGGCGATACTTTATTCGCGTTAAGCCCCTGTTTCTCAATTAGATTAGTTCATATCCCAACAGATTAATGAAAAGGTCTTAACAGGAGTCGGTATATATCTACAAGCAAGAATAAATAAGATTTTGATTAAATGCAATTTCATTTTCCCAACAATCTCACACATTCCCGTCTAATTTTAGTAGAGCCTAGCATCCTGTGAGAGTCTTATTGTATCATAAAACGAGATTTTTTTAATTCCATCTGTCAGTTGTCATTAAAATTTAATTTGTCGACCATAATTAAAACTTGCCAGTCACCATTAGAAATTGTATCTGCCAGTCATCGTCAGAAAGAGGCTGCTTCTCCGATCACTACAATCTTAAATCTAGGATTAATCGTTACCTTCTCGAAATATCTCCATAAACTCTGCCTCCTGCTCTGTAAAACTCTACCACGAGTGGCTCTTAGGCTTTGTACAGGGTGAACATCGTTGATTTTATATATATTAGGTTGGTGCAAAAATAATGTCGTTTTTTGACGATCAACTTCAAAAGATCATAACTCCTTTCATAATAAACTTTATTAATCGAAATAAGAACTATTAGAATCGACACATTTTTGCCAACGAGAAACAAGTTTATTTATCCCATTAGCATAGAAATCCGGAGTTCTGGAAGCGATGAAGTCATTGAAGGCCGATTCGGCATCATCTCGGCTTTTGAAGCATTTTTTCGCGCAGGAAGTTGTCGAGATGCTTGAAAAAGTGATAATCGGTGGGCGAGAGGTCCGGTGAATATGGTGGATGAGGCAGAGTCTTGTAGCCCAATTCGTTCAGCTTCTGCAGGGTCAGTTGAGCAATATGCGGGCGAGCGTTGTCATGGAGGAGAATTGGTCCTTCATATTGACCAATCTCGGGCACATACGTTGGAGCTTCTGGTGCATTTCGTCAATTTGTCGGCAGTACTTCTCCGCCGTAATCGTTTCGCCCGGATTCAAGAAGCTGTGATGGATAAGACCGGCCGCAGACCACCAAACAGTCACCATAACCTTTTTTTGGTGCAATTTCGGCTTTGGGAAGTGTTGTGGAGCTTCTCCGGCATCCAACCACTGTGCCGAACGTCGCCGATTGTCGTAGAGGATCCACTTCTCATCACACGTCACAATCCGCTCGAGAAATGGGTCGTTTTTGTTGCGCAGAAGGAGCGTAGAAGACACCTCAAAACGACGATTTTTTTGATTATCGTTCAATTCATGCGGCACCCATTTATCCAACTTTTTTGACTTCCCTATTTGCTTTAAATGGCGAACGACTGTTGAGTGGTTGACCTCGAGTTCAACAGCAACTTCTCGTGTGGTTTTGCGAGGATCGGCTTCAATTAAGGTTTTCAAATGTTCGTTATCAACCGCAGTCGGCCGGCCGCGACCGTCTTCATCTTAGAGGCTCTCGTCACCATTGCGAAATTTCTTTTACCACCGTTGTGCCACACGTTCGTTAGTGGTTCCTGGGCCAAACGCATCATTGATATCACGAGCTGTCTCGGCAGCTTTTCGGCCTAGTTTGAACTGGAACAAGAAAATCGTGCGGATTTGAATTTTGTCCATGCTGTCGAAAAGCCTGCAAAAAAATGAATGAAGAGATTGAGAACGGTAACAAATAACACGATTCGATAGAGCGAAAAACGCGCTTCAAAATGATATATAACATGGCTATATATATCAATGAATTAATTCAGAAATCATATATAAAAGTAATATATGTGAGAAAACGACATTATTTTTTGCACCAATATATATATATATATATATATATATATATATATATATATATATATATATATATATATATCCAAGTATAAGATTGGGGTATACGGAATAAATTCAATAAGCAAAAAATACAAAGTAGAGCAAATATAATTTATTTGAAAATTATACTATAAATATGTTATAAAATCACTACAAAAATAGCCATTTTGTTTCAACACTTCTGGTGTCTTATCAAGTGATGGTGTTGAATGTAGAATAAAGAGTTTTAAAAGGTTCAAATCGACCAAACAGCCCTCAATAGGGGAAACGCTGTTACATAAGCTACAATGACCAATCAAAATACAAGGAAATGAGAATTCAAAAAACTTGACAACGAACCTTAGTTATAATAATTAATACCTAAATGTTAGGGTTAGACTAAAATAGAAATCATTCTAAAGGATTAATATTAAATTTTACTATAAAATTGAAAATGAAAAATTACCAATTTTAAATTTAATCTGTATTAAGTTAAAAATATATAAAATTATTTAATTTCATTGTATGTATATGTTGTCTGTTTTTTAACGATCGTGGACATCTATTTCCTGTTTCGTTTGTGTTTTTGCGTGTTTATATATCTAAATATGTCTACGTGTTTGTGTATTATAATCAGATTGTGTATGTATTGTCTTTTTGCAAGATTTCATCCTCCCCTGTCCATATCACCACTTCAAATGTATCTAAGATGTAACGAAGCTTTACAACCACATTAGATTTTAACGTTTATTCTAACTGAATTTTTCGCTTTTCAGTTAAAACAAAATAAATAATAAAATACATGTATTTTTTCCTCAGTTTCTTCTTTAAAGAATTTTATATTTTAAACTTAATACAGATTAAATTTAAAATTGTTAATTTTGAATTATAACCAAGGTTCGTTGTCAAGTTTTTTGAATTCTCATATACTTGTATTTTGATTGGTGATTGCAGCTTATGTAACAGCGTTTCCCCTAATGTTTGGTTGATTTGAACCTTTTAAAACTCTTTATTCTACGTTTAACACCATCTCTTGATAAGGCACAAAAAGTGTTGAAACAAAATGACTATTTCTGTAGTAATTTTATAACATATTTATCTTATAATTTTCCAATAAATTATATATACATACATACATACATACATACATATATATATATATATATATATATATATATATATATATATATATATATATATGAACACACATACAGTAGGTGTTTCGATTCTAGTTTGGTGACCTTTATCGTTCTTTGCTTGTCATCTGTTATCGCTGACATTTCACGGTTCACTGCAGAGACATTTTGTTTTTTCACAAAGTAAACATTATCGGTCGTGTCAAAGGAGAACAGACGAAAGTTTCAGATTTATTTCTAAGTATAAATATATACCTGCATACACACTGTCTATAAAAAAAAAGGAGGAGGAAACACATGTAAGTAAACACACGCGTGCATATTTATATATCTAAACACACACTAAAATTAAATATGACTAACGTATATAATTTTATATTTTCATACATCCGCACGCGCGTGTACACACTGACACACGCACACACAAACATCATAGAATGAAAAACTATTGGTAGATTGCATGACTATATTTGTTGGAGATCATACACACTCAGATGCACGTGTACTCACAGATACGTGCGTATATTTGTGTGTGTTTGTGCTGGAGATGTCTACATTTTTCTGAAAAGAACTTAATATATAATAATATTTCGATTCACAAGTTTTTTACTGAATTGTTTCGAATTTTTTTCTGTAAAATTTATCAAATCATTTTAAATATCTTTGACAATAATGTTAATATTCGGTTGCTTATTTTCGTGAGAGGCCTCACACACACATAGATAGATAGATACATACATACATACATATATATATATATATACTCAAATTCCTTTTACACACACAGACATACACACACACATATATATGAATAATATCTATCTATCTATCTATCTATTATATAGCAAAAAATCCAAAATTCCCTCATGTGGGTATAGTCTATTTCAAACTGGCTCTGCTATGTGTCAGCTATACTCTGTTACAATAAATACATTGAGCTCTCTGTGGACCAGTTTTAATATTTGATATTACTAGGATCCACCTGGATTATATACCAACGGATCTATTATCTGTACTCTATATTCAAATTACTTTTGCACACACACAGACACATAATATGTATCGATACTATATATATATATATATATATATATATAAACTCCTTTTACGCACACACACATATACACGCACACACACAAACGAATATATATGTATTTATATATATATATATTCAAATTTTTTTACGCACACCACACACACACACATATAGATATATATATATATATATCGATATAATATATATATATATATATATATATATTCAAATTCCTTTTATACAGAAATACACACAAACATATATATGTATCGATATATATATATATATATATATATATATATATATATATATATATATATGTAAATAAATAACGTATTTTAAGCAGCAATACCTCACTAATGTATGTTTCATTCAAATGTTTGACAAGATACTTCTAGGTTTATTATTATGTTTTGAACAATAAAAAAAAAGTTAAAAATTTTAAATTTCGACACACTGGATTGTATATTAATATTTTGTTTTATTATTTAAATTAGGTTCTTCGACTAGTTTCGGCGGGCAATGGCCATCATCAGTTGATAAAAAATCATGCTTGTTAGTAGCAGTGAACTACAGGGGTGAATGACTGTCTCTAAAGAAAGTAAACTTTGTAATTTTCATTTGTTTTTTTTTTATCGTTAATTTTTGGTGACTCCTTGTATTGGTCAAAAGGCCCTTTACAAGTTCTTTTAAGGAGACGCTGGGAGATTCATGAGTCTCAGAATTATCTCCTTAGTCATTCTGGCGGCTTTATTGGTCGCTAGAAAGTGTATGTTTGTGTTATGTGTATGTTATCTTAGTTTTTTGGGTTGTGTGTGATGTCTGTATGTGTATATATTTGTTTTGTGTGTGTGTGTGTGTGTGTGTGTGTATATGGGAGACCTCAACACTCCTGCAAGCATGTCTGTCTAATGTGGTTGAGAGACATGGGTGGTGGGGGGTTATATATTACAGTGTGACCCGGATATAAGAAACCCGGATATAAGATTTTCTCTGGTTCCAAAGTGTTCCCATACTTACCTAAACAAAATAGACCAAACCCAGATATAAGAGAAATCCGGATATAAGAGACTTCTTCTCCGGTCCCGACAACTCTCTTATATCCGGGTTACACTGTAATTCTTTCTGTGCAGTTTAGTCTATTGTTAAGTCCACCTTGACAAAGTGTTTTGGGGCGAAAAATCTGTCTTCAAGTTTATATTTTGTGTCTATTTCAATTTCATTAATAGTGAATTTTTCATGGCTATTAAAATCATGTTTTTTCTAGGCGGAAATGTTGATACACAGAATCTTTCGTGGGGAGCCGACTTAATCCGATTCCGATAATTCTGTAGTGAAAGGGCCATTCAGATTTTCCCAGTAATAGTGTGCATTTTAAATTATATTATGATTTGTATAGTCAGAGTCGTGGTAGATTTTGAAAGTAGTGTGTTTGAAAATAAAATTATGTGATCTCTGTTAATGAAAATTTTAATAACAACGATTTTAAAATATATTATGGCCTTTTAGAATTTTTTTCATATAGATACTTGCTATTAGAATTAACTTTAGCACACTGCATTATTAATATTACATCCATTTTCTCTGCGTTCTTTTTCAATGTCCTTTAACTGCAGTATCCTTGTTAATTTCACTCAAAGTTGTTTTCTGTTACCATAGAAGGATATGACAACACAAGTATAAAATTCAAAAACACTATTATTCAGTAGCAGGATAAACCTTTTGTTCAGCAAATGAAGTCACATACAGAGTGATTAAGGAGGAATAAATTTGAATTGTTTTGTCTTGTATAATGTCTTGTCGAGGTGTAAATATTACAATTGTCTTGTTGAGGTGTAAATATCACAATTTTATAATGTTTCTTGTTGACGGTGTACATAAGGTTTCTTAATTGATGGTGTCTTGTACAGCATCATATTTGATGCTGTCTATCTAGATGCCTAGAAGGGTTCTGTAAAAATCTCATTTTTAATGCTTGAAATCTCTGGCCTAATTTTGCTGTAACTGTTCAAAATTAGCAGTCGTGCAGAAAGACTGAGAAACCAATGTACGTAACAGTCTGATCTTTAATTCAAATAGATGTTCTTGCCTTTCCATATGATTCGGGTAATTTTCAGTTTAAGCCCCGCGCTCAGTTTTTATTAAAAAAATTTCCGAATAGTTACATTTAGGTGTAAATTTACATGTTTAATTCGGAAATAACAAAGAAATTTTGATAAAATCTACCGTTTTGGAGTTATCGACAATAAAATTTCGGACTCATTCGCGTCGGGTCCATCCGCCATTACTGGCGTTGTTTACATACGTTTGCCTCGGAGTAGTCATGCGCGGAAGGTTGCTTAGTTAACGGCCTTTTTACTGATCTTACTCATCTCAATTACTGCGCAAGGTTTAGGGTTAGAGTTAGAGTTAGGGTTAGGACTTTTATTAAATTTAAGTTATTTAGAAAAGCAATGGCATGTGTTTCTTTATAATAAAACAAGTTAAATAATAAAACAAATAATAATTAAATAAATAATAAAACAAATTGTAATACAATTGAAATCTTATTTTAAAGTACTTAATGATGATACTTTTCAAAAACTCCAAAATTTAATAAAAAAATTTGAATCTTAAATTTGTTATTATTTCCTTTCTTTCATTTTTTTTATTTTGTAAATAGTCATTATCTTTTTAAATTTCGCGTAAACCTTTCGCATTGCGTGCGCATTAAAAAAGACAAGTGAGATAAACGTATGTAGACAACGACAGTAAATGGCTGTCGTGCTGTAGACGCGACGCGAATGAGTCCGAACTTTTATTGTCGATAATTCTAAAACGGTAGAATTTAGCAAAAAATTCTTTGTTATTTCCGAATTAAGCATGTAAATTTACATCTACATGTAACTAGTCGGGAAATTTTTATTAGAAACTGGGCGCGAGGCTAAAATTGCAAATTACCCAATAATTCTTTGTGAATTCTTAAGCATCAGCATTATAATTTGCAGAGTTGTTCACTAGTTACCGACGGAAAGATGGTCAAATTTCAAAATTAATTTGTTTCTATATTTTAAAAATGCTACAATTATTTCAAAATATATTTAGTTTAAATGCGGCAATCATAAAAAAATAACTTCAAAGTATGCACGTTTTGAATAAAAAAAAAACCCTTAAAACCTGGTATAATGTTTTTGTTTATCTATTTAAAATATAACATTTATTCGAAAACGTATTTAGTATAAATACAGGAATCATAGAAAAATAACTTCAAAGGACCACTCGTTCGGCTTAAAAATCTTAAAAACCCGACTAGTAATATTTTTGCTTCGTTTTTCCTGGATCGAAAATATGACAAAAATGAGGTCATCCTAAAAAGTGAAAATGGTATTATTCTGATCACGTATCTAAACAACAATACACATAAAATCAGCTTAGGGGGATAAAAAAATAGACAACTGCCATTGGCTATTTGATTGTCCATTCAAATGCAAGAATCTCAAACGGACACGTTATTATAATTAAGAAGGAATTAATTTGAATTCTTTGGTCTTGTATGAAGAGCAGTAAAAGATTTTGGAATCAATTTGAATATCTATGGTTGGAATTCTGTTATTTATATTTTGTCCAAAATCAAATTAGAGGAAAGAATAATTTGGAAAGATTATTGACTTCATTAAAGTTTTTGCCTCATTATCTGTCTATATTATCCGAGATGAGGTATTATGATTATTGACATTATTCGTACTGTTATCCTCATCTTCATTGCCATATTAACAACCTTTGGCCGTTGTACGCTCAGGCCTTTTTCAAGTGATAGGAATTTCGAATTGAACCCTTTATTTCGTCCACCGGTATAGATTGTTCTAGTTTCTGAGTATTAGAGAATATGAGAAAAACTCTATTAAGGAGAGAGAGAGAGAGAGAGAGAGAGAGAGAGAGAGAGAGAGAAGAGAGAGAGAGAGAGATAAAAGAAGAGGAATTAAAAAGATAGATGATAACGACTGATATTGCATTTAATTTTTTTAAGATCAAAGTTGACAGGCAAACAAAAAGCCGGAAGAGAGTTCCACAAGGGAGAAGTACGAGAGAAGAAACTGTTAGCATAGGATTTACGGTTACAGCTAATCTTTTCAAAAGAAAAATCATGTAAAATCATGAGACCTTGCCGTCAATCAAGTACCGCGTTAAAATTCATGGAGTCACCGAAGAGCGATATTTATTTGTAATTTATTTACAAAATGTGGCACAAGGCCAAAAAGGGGGAATGTGGAAAAGGACGGTCTTGTTCTGTCTTAACTTTAAACTTAACTAGCCACAAACACTGACCCAAACATACCACAATATTCCTTACGCGAAAATAACGCATTCTTACTTACCATTCTTACTTCATCCACCATAATACCTCAATGTCTCCATGAACGTCCTAACTAGTTAATATGTACAATACATTGTTTGTGGTGGGAGGTGAATAAAATAACAATTTAAAAAATCTAGCTCTAATGGATATTACAGTATGTACCATCACGAACAGGTCATCCGAACAAATACCATGAAAATATTTATAGAAAAGTCACAGGGAAGCTACATTACGGCGATGGGAAAATGTCTGAAGTCGAGGTGCCAGATCAGGACCAATAAAATCGCAAATTCTTCTTTTTAGTTTATCAAGAACCACTAAATACATAGCAGAAGCTCCTGACCATATATGATGGTTTACTACGCGTGGCTTAGTGTTATGGAATGATTTCACAGTGGAGGCTTGTATTTGTACTAAGTCGGTACTAAATAGGTTCGACGTACAAAACGTTAGGGACTTCATATAATAGGTATGACGCAGTAATCTAGTTGTGGTCGCTGATACTCTTAGTATCCGACTAACGGTCGTCTGGCATCGACTGACTGACCAACTCACTGAGCGACTTCTCGTTACTCTTACTACTCCTACTTATTATAGGTGGGAGAGTCTATTTACTATAGAATAGGTGAGTTCCACTATAACACTTATGGTGCAAGGTCCAACGTATTGAACAATCAGTGTGGATCGAACTCACTACTCAGTCGTAATTGATCTTGAGTGACTATATTGCTAACAACACGTTGTAGTGCCCACACCAGACCAGTTATAACAGCAATATTCAAATTATGTAGGAATGGTTGACTTATGAATATGTAAGATAGATTCTATTGTCTCGTATAACACAATGAACCAACTTTCCAAGTGGGAGACCTAGCAATTGATTCAATATAATAGACCTATACAAAAGAGGTAGTTCAATTAAATGCTGTTCCTCTCTGCTTAAATTTGGCACCCGATGGAAAACGTATTTGACTCATGAAGCAATTGACCTGAAATTTTTTTTTTAAAAGGTTTCTTTTTAATATTGTGAAGTACGCAATGTTAAAAACCCAACTCGTAATATTTTTGCTTTGTTTTTCCTGATTCGAAAAACTGACAAAAATGCGGTTAACCTAGAAAGAGAAATTCTCTTGACACTATTCTGATCACGTATCTAAACAACGTTACGCGTGATGAATTTTGTTTGTTATTTTGGGGCGATAAAAAAAATAAGAAATATGTAACTGTCATTGGCTAATTAGATATCCATTTAAACGCAAGAATCCACTTCCTGAAAAGTTTTAGAGAATCTACAATTTTTCCTTTTTTATTTCTTTCAATGTTAGGTTGCAGATTTTTTTTTTCCTTTTCTTTTGTCCATTTTTGATTTGAACTTTTTTTTACGAATTTGTTTATTTTGGGTTTAATAAAAACTGTAGAAAAGAAATCGTCATCATCCTTGGCCAGCTCTGATAATAGGGTCATTGTGCAGATTAGCACCTGCCTAGTTCCCTCCACATATCTCGCTGGGGTCTACGTGAATGATCATTCAAGTTCTTCGAGTTCAGCTCATTTTCCAACCTCTGCTCGCATCTTCTTTTGCCTTAGGTCGTACCTTGTCATACCTTTCTAATTCATTGTGTCTTCGCTGTAAATCTGCTCTCATGACTAAGATTGGAAGACGTACAAGAAAGATTGAGAAGGCCAATGCACGCAACTATCTGATCTTTGATTTTAGGCAGATGTTGTCTTTCCAAATGGTTCTTATGTTCTGCAAGAGATGCTACTCTTGAAATTATCTATCTATCTATCTATCTATCTATCTATCTATCTATCTATCTATCTATCTATCTATCTATCTATATTTGTATTATGCATTTCTAATTATGATTATTCAAATCTCCCTTGATATATATATATATATATATATATATATATGGTAATTTACCCACGCACGCATGGACTCTCACAGTATAAATAGGAGCAGGTACTGCCTTTTAGAGAGGGAAGTTTCCAACAGTCAGCTCTGACAGTCGGACCGAAAATTCTTGCTGTAACACTCTCGTTTGAATATGTTTGTATTATTGTTTCTGTTAATATATCTGTTTAACTCAATTCCTCTCTTTGTGTCTTTATTTCTGGCCCTAACAAGGCCACAAATATATATATATATATATATATATATATATATATATATATATATATATATAAAAATAAAAAAGAAAGAACAGTAAGATATAAAATTTAATTTAATTGCAAAATTAAATTCAGGTTTTTAGCTTCTATTTTTGAAACATGGTTGGAACTGTGTAGCGAAAAAAAAAACATATTTTAATCAATTAATTTATAATATATATATATATATATATATATATATATATATATATATATAATAAAATAAAATTTTGCCACTTAGCTGATTGATGTTACCGTCACCATTCTGACTCCAGAGTTTTATAGACGGGCATGCTCCGTCCACTCGTCAGGAGGTATCAGCCATTGACTGCTTATATTTTTCGATTTTTTCTTTTTTATGCACCTATCATTGGTGTAAGTTTTATTCCGTATTGTTTGTGATTGTATGTACATTTGCCTGCGTGCGGCCATGTGATCGTCTATGCTGGTGTGCGTTTGAATGCGTGCGCCTGTCTGCGAGCATGCGCATACGGGTAGGATGTCTTAATCATTTGTCCTTTTCTTCGTTTTCTTTTTTTTTTCTCACTTTCCTCTCGCTGCAAAGCTACCCCCCCTTTTCCTCTTTTCTCTCAATTGTAGCCAATTATTATGCTCTCGAGACATACCATCGTTTTTAATTTTTGATCATTCTAGTGCTCTGGTATAGGAAAGTTGTATTTCGTTTTTTATATAAATTATTGATATTAATGCATAAATGATAAACGCGCGCGCGCACACACACAAACATATATATATATATGCATTAATATGGTTAGATAAAACAAATGACCAGATATAAGCAACTGTATACACGCGTGTTGTTGTGTATACAGACAAATAAATAATCATCAAATTTACAGACAGAGCAAACATATATAAAGGTAGATACGAAAATACCTACATCTAGATCTGTGACTTAATGGATATTGGCTTGGATTGAGGAATCGGAGAGCCGAGTTCCAATCCAGTCGAATCCATTACATTCACTTACGTGCTAATACCCTTGGGAAAGGTATCAATTCTATTCTTCTCCCTCCAGCTATGGGTAAAATAGCAGGACAGACTGGGTTCTATAGCCTTGGATGGCAACTGGTCTAGGAGAAGGACAACTCTGAATTCAAAACCTGTGGAGGGTCGTTTTCGGACCTTGTGGCACAGTGCACCAGGTCTCTGTATTTGTCCCTTCAAAAACTGTGGATGGTCCTGCACGAAACCTTCACCACTATAATCAAATCTCATGTGCTGTTGTCGGGCTGTCGGTTTCCTGAGAACTGATCTGCTTGACTCTCATACGTCGGATTCGACGGAAGAGTCGCATATATATATATATATATATATATATATATATATATATATATATATGATAAATCTCGGTGTTTGAATTGGTGTTGGGATTATTTTAGCCTCAACGAAAAAAAAAAACAACAAAAAACAAAACAAAATAAAAAACGAGCTTACAACATCCACAAAAAAGAAACAAAGAAAACACAAAAATAAACAAACACCACTAATAACGCGTCTAACAAAAATTACACAAAATTCGTAATCCTAACCTTCACGAAACCTTCACCACTATAATTCTTAATTCTTAATTCTTCCTACTAAAATCGTAAAGAAATTAACCTTCCCAAATTCTAGGATCATTACAACTCCCTTCAAGACAATCGGGGATATAATTAGGAAGAAATGCAAAACCAGTACCAATTCAAGTGCCTGGATTTTAGGGGGTTTTTTTTATACAATTTCTCATGTGATCTTATAACTTTTTCCTTTTCGCGGGATAAATTATATAAAAAACTGTCCAACTTTTCTTTCTTTCCGACCGGTTTTGGCTATACATTTAGCCATTTTCAAGGTTGAAATATATTAACTGTTAACAAGAAATAAATTGTTGTATGTATGCATTTATGTTTTCATTTTCAAAGCACGGTCAAGATATTATGTCCATGTTCATAGTTGATCTTACTGAGTGTTGTTTTTTTTTGTATTTATTAATAAGGCTTCCATTTTTAAAAAAAATGTAGACTATGCTGTTATATTTGTGTTGTCAACAAGTATGTTACGAATAGGGCCCGGTAGGTCTCTATGAATATTTAAAAGAGATCTAATTGAGCTATGGTCAGAAATGTATAATGTGAGTCTTCTTGTCAAACATGTTGTAGTATGGCTTATATAATTATTTACGAGTTTTGATTGATCAGGAATACAATTCTTTAATGGACATTAAATAATTAGTAATTTTTTGTTACACATACACACACACACACGCGCGCACACACACATATACACACAAACACACACGTGTTTGTGTGTGTGTGTGTGTGTGCGTATGTGTGTGTGATATTAATGATATTGATTCTTAAATGTTAAAGTAAATCCGGTTACTGACTAGGGTTGCTGTTTAACTGAGGACCTGATTAGCTCCCTCCGCACGTTCCGGATACGTTCCAATTTTTGAGTCTCCGTGTAGGATTTTCAACTCCATTCAATGACGTTTTCATATCAATTATCCATTTAAACGCAAGAATCTTAACCACTTCCGCTACAGTTTTAGTGAATCTACACTTGTTTTTTTTTTGTTTTAATTCTTTCAATATTGTTGAAGTGTTGTAGATTTAAAAAAAATTTTTTATTGCCCATTTCTGATGTGAAATTGTTTTTACGATGTTTTTTTTTTATTTTGGGTTTAATGAAAATTGTAGAAAAGAAATCATCATCATCATTTCCTTGAGTGGGTGTTGTAGTCGGGTGAATGGTCATCCAAGTTCTCCGGGTTCACTCAGTGACGGTGTCAGCTCATTTTTTTCCCTCTGTCCGCATCTTCTTTGGACTCAGGTGGTATCTAGACGGATGGCAGCGGAATGATTGCTGGCTTTTATATCGTGTCCATCCTATTTCAACATTCACTCCTTAACGGTGCACATGAGATCCTCCAACGAACCTGTTTCTTGCTCAATGGTGTCCCGGACAATGTCATTTTTGATGCGGACTACGTAGCAGATGCCGAGGACGATTCTGTAGAATCTCATTTCTAATGCTTGGAGTCTTCACAGTAATTCTACTGTTACTCTCCAAATTTGACAGGCGTACAGAAAGACTGCGAAAGACAACAGTTTGATCTTCAGACAGTTGGTCTTGTGCTTCCAATTCTTCTTAGATTTGTGAATTCTCAATTCCCATTTTATACCAAATTTAGACCTAAAAGCTTTTTTATACAGCAGGGTTCATCCTTTACCATGACCGGGGGGCACTCGAGGTAGAGAGTTCCGTTATGGGGTAGTTTATACGGATAGGAAGATACGGTTAACAGGACCTCCAATCGGTTGTTAATTGGGGCAAGAATTGGCTGGTCAACTTTAACGCCTCAAAAACTAAGCTACTCTCTATTAATCACCATAGAGATCCTTCCCTGCCCCCCATTAGAATGTCTAATAGTCAACTTCTTGAGAGCAACTCCCTGCGTCTGCTCGGTCTGAAGTTGACTGCTGACCTGAGATGGAACAAATACATTGAGTCAATTGCTTCTTTCACCGCGAGGAAATTTGGCTCTCTGGGTCGCGCCAGGAAATTTTTCTCCCCGGAATCGATACTTCAAATATATAAATCAACCATTCGCCCTTGCATGGAGTATTGCTGCCATATGTGGTCTGGGGCACCTTCTGTTTACCTCGGAGCTCTTGACAAGATCCAGAGACGGATATGTAAAATAATTGGCCCTGATCTGTCGTCTCGTCTACAGTCACTCTCTCACAGACGCGCCGTCACCTCTCTCTGTCTTTTCTATAAATACTTTCATGGTAATTGCTCCGATGAGCTGCTTTCACTGGTTCCCAGACTCCATGAATTCAAGCGTCCTACGAGGCTGGCATCCCGCTCTCACCCTTTCACTGTAGAAACTTTTAAATGTAGCCGTCTCTTCTACTCCAATAGCTTCATACCTCGCACCTCTCGCCTGTGGAACACCCTTCCCAATTACTGTTTTCCTGAGAGCTATAATCTCCAACTATTCAAATGTAATGTCAATTGACATCTGCAGTTACCTTGATCTATCCACTATCCCTCTCCTCATCCTTTCTTCTATCACTCCTATCTGCTCTTGCTCCAAATCTTCTGCAACCCCCTGCATCCTAGTGGCTTCACGCCTTGCTCGGGGCGTAATGCTTAAAAAAAAAGGTTAACATTGTAATGATCGGGGAAACATCCTCTTGGAGTGGTTCGCGGGAAGAAGCTGTTTCAGTGGAACTTACTTCTCGCCGATAGAATACGGGGGGAATAAGGGTGGTTTACTACGATGTAAGTGGCATGGCGGGTCCTAGCCTTGAAGGTTAGACATACCGGAAGCAGGGAATATAGTTCTTCTGAGCACTTTCCATGATAGTAGCAATAGAGCAGTGAGCGACTCGCCACATCCCGAGGTTGGAGCGTGGAAAATAATAATTCTCCAACAAAGATTGGTAGACGCTTTTGAATTCTATCAAGAGTGGAGAGTAAGGATTGGGCGGCTCCCACATAGATAGATGTTTACACCATTCAGTCTTTATTTATTAAGTAATTTAATTATAAAAACAATCAATAAAGCAATCATTTGTTTCTAAAGATCACTAATTTAAAAGGTGCTGTAGAAATACCTCCCCCATATATCTCGCAGAAATATCTCCCACGTAAGGGTAAGAGATTAGTGGCATTGTGTCTTCATCTAGCTAATTTATTATCATTATTTGGGAGGTATTTCAACCGCAACCTCTATTTTAATGATGAAAAAAAAAAAAAAAAAAAACTAATATAAACCTCTGCGGTAGAAGAAGTCTATTTCGAAATTAAATATGTTCCGGTACAATGAGTAAAAATTAAAATTTCAATCGAAATTTTTATTTTAACATTTTTATTAATTTTTGAATTTCAGAATAGATTAAAATGTGCAAATATCATTGGGACCAGCAGAATTATCAGACAATTGGTGTCGTACTATTCAGCCTTATAGGAATTTTTAGCCGAAACTTTTGTATAATTCACTGAGTTAGTCTCTTCCTATTACCCTTTTTGTTTCATATCACTTAATAATCACCATGTGACCTATTCATCTTTGTACCTCTTATTTGTTTTCCCCCTGAATTAGAGTATGTCTTATCAATACTACCAAACCCAAGGATAGTGGTGTGGATTCTGTTATTTGGTATATTTCATTCTGTAGCACCAATCTACAAGACTTGAAGAAATATGGTCCTCATTAAGACCTACAGGCTTCATTTCCTCGAAGCCATTTTTAACCATTGATCTCAGAAAATGGTTGTATAGAGCTGCTTTGTTTTGTAAAAACAATCAAAATAACAATCACTTGTTTCTAAAGATCACTAATGACCAGAGATGAAAATAATAAGAAAAATTAAATTTTATTTTTAAAGATGAAAAAGCAATTTAGGTATCATCATCATCATCATCGTCATCATCATCCTGTCCATGAACGGGTGTGGTCGTAAGGTCACTGTGCAACTGGACACCTTACCAGATTCCTCCTTATGTGTCATTTATGTACCAATGTCCTTTTGTCTCTGTGAGGGATCTTCCTGTCTACTCAGTGATGTTGCCAATTCATCTCTGTCTGTAGCTCCTCTTTTTACTTAATGTCGTACCTTGTAGGATGCGAGTCGAAAGATTATTGGTTCTTTTTGATATGACCATACCATTTCAGTTTTATCTTCTTGATGCTGGTTATGAAGTTTTTGAGCCGCGGGGGAGGGGGCGTTTCTGGCCAAGTGTGGGGGCTTCTCCATCGCGCAGAGTTCGCCACTAAAATCAGATTCGTGTGAATGGCTTCGTCAAATTCTCTTTGATTCCCAGCCATCTCTGCCACCAGAGGAAGAGAAAGGGAATAGAGAGAGAGAGAGAGAGAGAGAGAGAGAGAGAGAGATGAAGATCCCGATGCTTGGATGTGAGCGGGTGCCGACAACAACAGCAACAACATGAAGTCTTTCAATGGGACTCTTTCTTGCTTAATTCTGTTTCGTATTACGTCATTTTTTATTCGATCTATGCAAGAAGGCCTAAGATGGTCACGTAGAACCATAATTTTAAAGCTTGGATTCTCCGTCATAATTATGCTATTAATATGCAAGATTGGCAAGCGCACAGAAAGACTGAGAAAGACAAATCCACCCAACAGACTGACGTTTCATTTGAGGTAAATGTTCTTGTCTTTCCTAATATTCCTTAGTTTTACGGCAACCGCCATTGTTTGTGCTGCTCTTGAAATTACTTCTGTTTTGAAGCCGTCTTCACTGAAGAAAAAATCTGAATGCGAGTTCAGTAGCTGTCGTTTTGCTGACAACAAACTTGGTCAGACTTCAAATATAAATTATTTGTCCATTTAAAATATAACATTTATTCGAAAACATATTTAGTTTAAATACAGGAGTAATAAAAAATAACTTTTCTTTCGGCTTAAAAATTTTAAAAATCCGACTAGTCATATTTTTGTTTCGTTTTCCGGATCTGAAATATAACAAAAATGAGGTCACCCTAAAAAGTGAAATTGATAGTATTCTGATCAAGTATCTAAATAACGATGACGATGATTATTAAATCAGTTTGTTGGGACAAAAATATGCAATTGCCATTGGTTAATTAATTGTCCATTCAAACGCAAGAATATGAATAGTTTTAGGGAATCTACTTTTTTTTTTATTGTAGCACTGTTGATGACATTATAGGTTATTTCCCCTTTCATTTTGCATATCTAATTCTTTTCGATTTTATTTATTGTGAATTTATTTATATCTTTATTTATATCTATATCTTTATTTATCTAATTCTTTTCGAATTTATTTATTGTGAATTTAATGAAAATTGTTAAAAGAAATCAATTTCTGATTAAAAAATCCAATCAGTTACGGAGAAATTTGATTGCGAGTTGAAATCATTATTACTTAATTGGTATAATTTTATGTGAATTTTAAAACTATGATGTTAGCATTATTGCATAGAATATTTAAGAAAAAATGACATAATTTCATAATATAATTTGACCAATCACGTATTCATCAAAATCAGTGGTAACTAAATTGGAATTGGATTTAAATTAACTAAAAATAGAAAGTGGTGTAATGTCGCATATCCATCATTGGGGGTCGGGCATTTGGTTGGTCTCATCTCGTCTGGTCGATCGCTGGTCGTTTTAGTTCAGTCCTCTTTTTCTCTTGGTCGGCGTCGCGAAATGTTCTTTGGGTTCAGAGGCGAAAAACATCAACAAAGAGAACTTTTAACTTTATTATTTTATTAACCAATTTTTGGTGCCGTCAAAACTTCCGCAGGACCTTCAGCAGTAACTGTGTCAAATTTGTTTGAAATCGGTTGAAAAATGGAGGAGATCCGATCAAACATATAAACGAACACACACACACACACACACACATTCTGCCTTATATATATAAATATATAAATATATATATATATATATATATTATTAAAACGAAAGATGGCCCACGTGTGCTTTTTATAGTATATAAATTCATTTTGTTTTCTTTTTATTCCTCAAATTTCAGATCAGTTGAATCCGCTATCTTGGTTTAAACCTTACGATATCCTCAGCCGATTTGAATCAATTGTCCAACGCTTTATTTTTAAAAAAATCTAATGAACGCAATATAACTTACGACATTGGTGGAAGAAGAAGAAGAAGAAGAAGAAGGAAGAAGAAGAAGAAGAAGAAGAAGAAGAAGAAGAAGAAGAAGAAGAAGAAGAAGAAGAAGAAGAAGAAGAAGAAGAAGAAGAAGAAGAAGAAGAAGAAGAAGAAGAAGAAGAAGAAGAAGAAGAAGAAGAAGAAGAAGAAGAAGAAGAAGAAGAAGAAGAAGAAGAAGAAGAAGAAGAAGAAGAAGAAGAAGAAGAAGAAGAAGAAGAAGAAGAAGAAGAAGAAGAAGAAGAAGAAGAAGAAGAAGAAGAAGAAGAAGAAGAAGAAGAAGAAGAAGAAGAAGAAGAAGAAGAAGAAGAAGAAGAAGAAGAAGAAGAAGAAGAAGAAGAAGAAGAAGAAGAAGAAGAAGAAGAAGAAGAAGAAGAAGAAGAAGAAGAAGAAGAAGAAGAAGAAGAAGAAGAAGAAGAAGAAGAAGAAGAAGAAGAAGAAGAAGAAGAAGAAGAAGAAGAAGAAGAAGAAGAAGAAGAAGAAGAAGAAGAAGAAGAAGAAGAAGAAGAAGAAGAAGAAGAAGAAGAAGAAGAAGAAGAAGAAGAAGAAGAAGAAGAAGAAGAAGAAGAAGAAGAAGAAGAAGAAGAAGAAGAAGAAGAAGAAGAAGAAGAAGAAGAAGAAGAAGAAGAAGAAGAAGAAGAAGAAGAAGAAGAAGAAGAAGAAGAAGAAGAAGAAGAAGAAGAAGAAGAAGAAGAAGAAGAAGAAGAAGAAGAAGAAGAAGAAGAAGAAGAAGAAGAAGAAGAAGAAGAAGAAGAAGAAGAAGAAGAAGAAGAAGAAGAAGAAGAAGAAGAAGAAGAAGAAGAAGAAGAAGAAGAAGAAGAAGAAGAAGAAGAAGAAGAAGAAGAAGAAGAAGAAGAAGAAGAAGAAGAAGAAGAAGAAGAAGAAGAAGAAGAAGAAGAAGAAGAAGAAGAAGAAGAAGAAGAAGAAGAAGAAGAAGAAGAAGAAGAAGAAGAAGAAGAAGAAGAAGAAGAAGAAGAAGAAGAAGAAGAAGAAGAAGAAGAAGAAGAAGAAGAAGAAGAAGAAGAAGAAAGAAGAAGAAGAAGAAGAAGAAGAAGAAGAAGAAGAAGAAGAAGAAGAAGAAGAAGAAGAAGAAGAAGAAGAAGAAGAAGAAGAAGAAGAAGAAGAAGAAGAAGAAGAAGAAGAAGAAGAAGAAGAAGAAGAAGAAGAAGAAGAAGAAGAAGAAGAAGAAGAAGAAGAAGAAGAAGAAGAAGAAGAAGAAGAAGAAGAAGAAGAAGAAGAAGAAGAAGAAGAAGAAGAAGAAGAAGAAGAAGAAGAAGAAGAAGAAGAAGAAGAAGAAGAAGAAGAAGAAGAAGAAGAAGAAGAAGAAGAAGAAGTTAAAGAAGAAGAAGAAGAAGAAGAAGAAGAAGAAGAAGAAGAAGAAGAAGAAGAAGAAGAAGAAGAAGAAGAAGAAGAAGAAGAAGAAGAAGAAGAAGAAGAAGAAGAAGAAGAAGAAGAAGAAGAAGAAGAAGAAGAAGAAGAAGAAGAAGAAGAAGAAGAAGAAGAAGAAGAAGAAGAAGAAGAAGAAGAAGAAGAAGAAGAAGAAGAAGAAGAAGAAGAAGAAGAAGAAGAAGAAGAAGAAGAAGAAGAAGAAGAAGAAGAAGAAGAAGAAGAAGAAGAAGAAGAAGAAGAAGAAGAAGAAGAAGAAGAAGAAGAAGAAGAAGAAGAAGAAGAAGAAGAAGAAGAAGAAGAAGAAGAAGAAGAAGAAGAAGAAGAAGAAGAAGAAGAAGAAGAAGAAGAAGAAGAAGAAGAAGAAGAAGAAGAAGAAGAAGAAGAAGAAGAAGAAGAAGAAGAAGAAGAAGAAGAAGAAGAAGAAGAAGAAGAAGAAGAAGAAGAAGAAGAAGAAGAAGAAGAAGAAGAAGAAGAAGAAGAAGAAGAAGAAGAAGAAGAAGAAGAAGAAGAAGAAGAAGAAGAAGAAGAAGAAGAAGAAGAAGAAGAAGAAGAAGAAGAAGAAGAAGAAGAAGAAGAAGAAGAAGAAGAAGAAGAAGAAGAAGAAGAAGAAGAAGAAGAAGAAGAAGAAGAAGAAGAAGAAGAAGAAGAAGAAGAAGAAGAAGAAGAAGAAGAAGAAGAAGAAGAAGAAGAAGTTTTGTAAGAAGAAGAAGAAGAAGAAGAAGAAGAAGAAGAAGAAGAAGAAGAAGAAGAAGAAGAAGAAGAAGAAGAAGAAGAAGAAGAAGAAGAAGAAGAAGAAGAAGAAGAAGAAGAAGAAGAAGAAGAAGAAGAAGAAGAAGAAGAAGAAGAAGAAG
>CAHIKZ030003537.1:3100000-3182500 GCA_903632075.3 Acanthosepion pharaonis
ATATATATATTATTCCAGGATCATTTTCCATCTTATTCAAGATGATCTTTACATTCTCTAAGCATCTAACTTTCTATCCTGGAGTAACAAGTTGCCTCACAGGTTTCATGTACGATTTCAATTTCAAGATTTTTCACTGCTCTTTGGACTATCATAGATGAAACCCCTGAAATTTGGATCTTTTCTAATTGATCTCTTTAGTTCTAAGTAGAAATGATGACCCCTCTTCCTCTTGTGACCCCCTGATCTAATTTTCCTCTCTACTGTTCTCGCTTTTGTAAATTATTCACCGTTCCCTTGATGGTTCATGAATTGACTTTGAAGATGGAAGCCAGAGTAATGAATGTTGGTACCATTACTGAAGGCCTTAATGATCTTTTTCCTCTCACCATTGTTCAATTGAGAAGACTGTGGGGCTGACACAAAGCTCTGACAGTCGGACCGAAGATTCTTGCTGTAACACTCTCGTTTGTATATATTTGTATTACTGTTTCTGTTAATATATTTGCTTTACTCAATTCCTCTCTTGAGTCTTTATTTTTGGCTCTAACAAGGCCACAACAATTAGTGTTTTTTTAGATAATAAACATTTTGCTGGAGGGACAATTTTGCTGTTACATCTCGTATATGAAGAATCAATAGGTTTTGTCTATGATCCGATACAGTTTGTTATTGCTTTAAACGTTGTATTTTGTGAATAGACATCATTTTGGGAAGATATCCCAGTCTTTAAACAGTGTAAATTTACATCTACCGATGTCTATCTATATTTTTGAGATGACTACTTAATTGCCATATTTATGACGTTTCAGCCGTTGTATGCTTCGGCCTTCTTTAAATGATTAGAAATTCGAACCGAACCCTTTATTTTGTCTATCGATTTTTCTAGTTCGACGTGCCATGCCTCTTCCGGGTGTATTGAACTCACAAATCTTTGGGTCTAGTCACTGGATCTAACCAACGCCTTTATCCACTGGGCAATCATTTGAAGAAGCCCGGAGCGTACAGTGGCCGAAACGTTGTGAATATGGCAATGAAGATGAGAAAAACAGTCCGAATAGTGCAAATAATGTAAGTAATCTACCGACTTGTACATTCAAGAATAAAGAAAATATTCGTCATCGTTCGCCTATGTGTCGCATTTTTATGGGAAACCACAATCAAACCTGGGGTACTTCAGCCCGCTCAGGCACGTGAAGCTTACAGTCAAGCGAAGTTTAGTTATCCCAAATGAAGAAATGCTTTCCAACGGTCTAAGACGTGCTGAGATTTACGATGCTTTCCCGGGCAAGGGGCAAGTGGAATGGTTTCTCTTTGCCTTCTCCACGGTTAAAAATTCAGTGTTTCTTCTCTTTGACTGGATGTCAGCCAAGGCTCAAGAGCTCAGTCCACACTAGTACTTAAAACATTGCTGGGGTTAGGGAAAGGGATGGATTCATGTATTTCCTAAGAGTATCGTGCGAAAGTGAATGCAACTATATTCGGTTACAATTTGATCTCGGCCTACCGATTCGACTATCCTCGCCGATAGCTTTTGCACTACCCGTGTACATTCCCAATATTTAACGGATTTAATTATATGCTTTCACTGGCCTTTCGTATTTTAGTTCGAATGACTAGCTAGCATGTTTTCGTCCTCATTGATTTTCTTAGCGAATTGTCGTCCACTTGCCTAGTCTCCTGTATTTTTTGTTTTAATTTTAAAATAGATAACACAAAACTGTTTGGTGACATTGCGTTTATTATCAGTTGCTGGACCTCGGAGAAAAGAAATAGTTACATGGATGGATTTTTGGGTTTTTTTTTTAGCCAATGTGTACCGTGTCTTAATCTGTAAAACAACATTAAACCAAACCTTCTTTATCTCTGTTTAATCTTTTTACGGAACGTCGTTATATGACAATATGAGAATTTGCGATAAAAAGCTTTTGGAATTAAAATGAAAGAAATACTCATCGAATTTAGTGTGTGCAGTATTTTCTACATGACTTCTTACATTCTTGCTTAATATCAGCTGCTATTTATCGCTAATACCCAGACTATAATTCTATTATTATTTTGTTACTAGAAAACCAAACTTGTAGGACATGGGCAATCGTGTCTCTCCACAACATCCAATCCTTTGTATTTCTAAGCAATGTTTGTCCAGTTACTATCTCGTCCTGGGTATGATGATAAATAACACCCGACAGCAAGATCTCTGATCGGGAGACTGAAGGTTTTCAGGGGCGGGGAATCACCTCTTAATGACTCAGGGTTCCAGCTATGGGCAAATAGTGAACTCCCAAACAACAACAAAACACTATGAAAGTATGTTTCTGTTTAGGTACAATGGGGTACTGAAAAGTTCATAGGCTGACTATGAAGGAGTGACGCTAGAGTTGTGAATTCTCCGATACATTAAATTCAACTACTGTTTTTAATAACTGCATTGTTTCTTTCCAGGTACGAGGCTGGGCTGAAATGTTCATAGGCTGATTATGAAGGAGTTATGCTAGAACAGTAAATTCTTGCATCCATTAATTTCAGCTCTTCTTATTAATAACTACATTGTTTCGTTACAAGTAAACTGACATTTGATTGTTCAAAGAAGAATTCATGTTATTGGTAGCGACTTCTCTTGAAAATGGACAAAATTTGCCATTGTGGTTCTATCAGGTACTCGAAGAAATTCCTATTCCCCTGAATTGGCCCTATCTGACTACCATCTGTTCCCCAACATGAAAAATACCCAGTATTGTAATGATGATAACGTCATATCTGTTGCAGTTTTTTGTATATATTATGTAACTAGGGAGCCAATTCAAATGCCTTGACTCGCTTTATAGTCTACCAATAGAAGGTTAACCAATCAGAAGACGTAGAATATTCTATCCGTTTTGACGGCCGTTTTGTCTACTCTACCCGAATGTCCAGTCCAGTTTGTCAGGCGAAGAGAAACAGAAAGACGAACTATGCTCTGCTACTTTTACCAAAATATCCGCTGCTAACCTGAACAACGCTTTCCTACTGTCTTCGAAATATTCACTGCTAACCTCTGGATTCTATACTCGAAGACGACCGTCATCATGAACAACAATATCTCCTGTTGATACTTTTTTTGGTTAAAAGGATAAAAGCTTCTTCTGTGACACTTCTTGCCGGCCGGACTTTGTTCAATGCTGGCGCTGGCCTTTAGTGTCGGTCTCTTCGATCTGCGCCTCGCTGGGCCCATGTTGTGTTGACTGATCACAGAGCTAGCAAAGATCAAATTATTATCAGAAATTGTAGCATTGGTTCGATTCCGGCAAAGTTATGTCACAAACGGAAAAAATATTTTTGCAGACGAAAAGACAGGAATTTCTTCAGGGTCTAATTTCTACACTTTGAATTCTATCGTGCCACTTTGCTCAGTTTAGCTAAGTTTGGAACAAGACCTAAGTCGGAGGTTCTCTCTGGGAGCAAGTCACGTGGGATTCGGCAGAGTGGTCATTTCTTGTCTGTCGTCTTGAATTCTTGTCTCTGGAACTCCTCACTTGGTCGCCTCAGTATTCTGCTTATATTGACTTTCACCCTAAACTGGAATGGGTGTCGTCGTGTTTAGGACGTCTCAGTTTTTTTTTCATATCTTAAGACAAGAGCCTCTTTGCTTTCTGGCCCTGGATAATTAATTATATCTCCAAATTTGGAGGGATCCCTTTTTCGATGAGTAGCGGTCACAGGATATCGATCCAACTAACTCCTTCTTTCTCTTATTTGTGCCTCACACTCAATGGGCGTAGACAATTCCTCCGTAACTTCTTAGTACTTCACCTGTCACCTTACATGTCCTTCGACCAATCTGCTTCTCAACTGAATGACGTGGCTTGGTTCATGATCATTAATTAAAATTATCATTTTAATTTCTTGTCAGCAAATTTTGTTTTTACATAAGGTAACTTGGCTTGTTTACAATTTCCAATTCTGTCTTGTCTTTAAAATTGCCAAATTTCTATCGCTCGATTTGTGTTTTAGCAATAGGCATTCTGTGCTAATATCTTGTAAACAGAATCACTTTTCTTTGGCTTATCTCTGACCTAAAAATATTGACTTCCAAAACTAAAAGAAACCTTTGCTTTCTTTCAGTCTGTCCATTGTTTTATTCTTTAACCCTTTTTGTCTTGTTCTAAGCTTAACCACTTTCTTTCCGCTTACCAGAGTCACAGGGCTCCAAACACTGCAACATCGATGGAAGAAGTGTGTTGAATCGCAAGGGGGAATATCTTGAAAAAATAAACTTTATTTAGTCACATTCCATGAGAGTATCTTGGTCAACCTATGAACTTTTCAGTTGCCTCTTCTCTGTAGGTACTATGTACTAAGTTTAATTATTAAAACTGTGTGTAGATATTTAGGGATATTAAGCACTCTGTTGTCAAAAAATATTCTCAGAGTTGGGTTTTGCAAGTTAATTTTCTATACTTTACAAAACATATATTTCCTCTTTTAATTTTAACTAGTTTACCCATGTTACCCAAGGTAGTATCATTTGTTAATTAATTTTATAGCCTTAATAATGATTTTTTATGCTAATTTATGCTGAGTTTACCTGCAGCCTCACAATATATATATATATATATATATATATATATATATATATATATATATATATATATATATATATATATATATATATATATATATATATATATATATATATATATATATATATATATATATATATATATATATATGTGAAAAGTGTATATAATATAAATAAATATATATATGTATAATTATTAATTTGAATTTTTATTCTGAAAATATACATGTATGGGTATTTATATATTTTGCATATGTATGTATATTTTCCACTAATATTATCTATATATATATATATCTACTTTGTATTGAGCACTCTTTTAAGAATAGTAATTGTTGGTTATTGGAATTCATTCCGTGTATACCAATTATATACCAATATTATATATTTATATATATATATATATATATATATATATATATATATATCAGTAATTTTCAATTGAATTGGAATATATTTTCTGCAAGTGTAATCTATGATTTTTATCTATAAAATTAACTCTGTAGTTTCATGTAAAAAACTGTTTGTTAAAACATTAACAGTAAAATGGTAAAAGAAAGTTCACACGACGACATATTCTGTCAAAAAATGACGACCATATTTAAGCAATTTTACAATTGGATTGGTTATATTTTCTGTGTGTGTAATCTACGATATTTATTAAAACAAATCTATTGTTGCAGTAAGAAAAAGAATTCTGCTTTTTAAATCATTAAAAATAATAAAAAAATACCCAAAGAAAAGCAATAGAACAATAAAAATATTAAAAAGAAAACCAGCCGTATTCTAAAAAATGACTGACATATTTAAGTATTATGGAACTAAACTGGTTTAATGGTGGTAATCTAGAAATTTTAAGTCTACAATTAACCCTATTGTTGCATGCAAGAAAGAATCCTGTTTTTATAAACAAAAAAAAATTTAAAATTCCCGATGAAAACAAGCACAACTTGTACAGTAAAAATAGTGTTGTTGTTTAAGTGATGAAAGAAATCCTAGTTAAAACACTACAAAAGTATAAAAATACATTTTCATACTAAAAATACTACCCACACAATTAATATATTTGTTTAAAAAAATATTACCAACAATCGTTCGCGAATCCCGTGGCCATGAGGGTCGTTGGAGCACCACATGTAATGCAGCAGAAATGGTGATACTTGGGTAAGATAGACTGATGGAGACCAACCATTTCCAGGTCGGTTTGAATTCAGAGTTTTCCTTGTCCTAGACCGGTTGCCACCCAAGGCTATAGAATCTAGTCTGTCCTGTTATAGATGGGGGAGAAGAAGAGTATTCATACCTTTCCCCCGTAAGTGAATGTAATGGATCTGCCTGACATTCGAATCAGAGACGTTTGCCCCCTGTAATAAATGTAGTAATACATTTTCTTTATAAAAGAAATTACTAATATTTCCAAGAAAACTAAATTTCGGCATTAAATGACCCATTTATAAGGTGTTGATATGCCGCTAAAAAAAAAAAATCAATTTAAAAAATATGAATGTTTTTTTTTTAAACATATTTCCCAATTTGGGTGTTGTGCCATTTGAAAAAATTAAACAATCGTCCTTTTTAAGCTGAGCTGATAATCTTCATTTCCATAAGAGCTATAAAAAAATTTAATATCAACTTTTGATATCTGTTTCGTAATATTCGCCGGAGAGATGCGAACTTTATCTAAACTATGAGCAAATTAGATTTACATTCTGCCTAATACTTGTAAAATCTTTGATAAAAATGCTTTCTCAATATCAACTCCCAATTTACTGTATGATGAGTATAGAGTCCAAACAATTATCTTTCTAAATTATTGTCAAATTGCATTCGTGAGCTGATGCGTGTTTTTCACTGAGAAAGGGAAGTCCTAAGCTTTCATTAGATTTTCAAAGGGGTCCGTGACCCACCCGACCCTAATTCTCTAAAAGGTTAAGAAACATTTAACTAAAGAAACACAAACGAACATATTCGAATTCAATTTGCATCGTTGTGCCCAGTATTACTGGCCTCCTGGGCAAAAGAAAGAAGACTGATTTTTGACTCTAGTAATTGTAAATTTTCTTTTCTTTCTTTTTTTTTTTTTGTTGAAAGCGACTGAGAGAAGGCATGCCACGTCGTGATAGTTCGACATGGAGTGCCATTTTTATTTAAAAAATAACCTTTACCAAATGACGAAGAAGCTTTTCTTCGAAGTGAGAATATATTTTTCCAATTATTACGATGTGGAATAAATGGTTGGCATAGAGAAGTATTATTTCTTCTTCTCTCTCCTCCATTTTTTTTTAAATATATTATTTCTTTCTTTTTCGCTTTTAAAATAAAGCCTGCTTGCATTAGAATAACGAGAGAATGTATTTATTAGTGTGAAAGACAATGAGAACGAAATCGAAAGCAAAAGAGAGACAACGCATGCAACCATGCATTCGTGAGTGTAAGTTGTGTGCGCATGCGCGTACGTTTATATGAGCCAAAAATTATATCTATTTTTTTTATTCATTAAATGTCTGCATGTATGTATGCTTTCATCCATTTTCTATATCATTTTGTATATATCTGTATAAACGCACACATAGATAATGAGATGTAGATATGACCGTGACTAATTTACACTTATTTTACGCATACTTGGATATATTCATAAGATCTATGCTTTGATCTTTGTGTCTCTTCCTGTGTGTATATATATGCGTTTATGGGTCTATTCTATTCTAGATGTAGTATTTAAATGTATGGATAAGCGTGTTTTCATATATGTACTTACGAACGTTCGAATATGCAGATTGTCGACTGGAGTTTTGTCTCTATATATTAGCGCATAAATATATTTTATGCTATTGAGATACGTTCGTCTGTTTACGTACCTACACACACGTTACTGAATCTGCCGTTTTGTGTGAGTGTGTATGTGTGCGCGTGTGCGTGATCTTCCAAGTCGATGAAAATTCATTTTGAATATACAGCGAATAGCTGCCTTTCTTTCTTCTCCACTTGATTTCGCTTATTCATTTCCACTTTCTTTCTTTCTTTCTTTCTTTCTTTCTTCAATAATTGATTTCATTTATTCTTTTCAACTTTCTTTCTTTCTTTCTTTAATACTTGATTTCGCTAATTCATTTCCACTTTCTTTCTTTCTTTCTTTCTTTCTATTATTTTCAACTTTCTTTCTTTCTTTCTTTCTTTCTTTCTTTAATACTTGATTTCGCTAATTCATTTCCACTTTCTTTCTTTCTTTCTTTCTTTCTTTCTTTCTTTCTTTCTTTAATATTTGATTTCACTAATTCATTTCCACTTTCTTTCTTTCTTTCTTTCTTTCTTTCTTTAATACTTGATTTCATTTATTCTTTTCAACTTTCTTTCTTTCTTTCTTTCTTTCTTTCTTTAATATTTGATTTCGCTAATTCATTTCCACTTTCTTTCTTTCTTTCTTTCTTTCTTTCTTCCTTTCTTTCTTTCTTTCTTTAATACTTGATTTCATTTATTCTTTTCAACTTTCTTTCTTTCTTTCTTTCTTTCTTTCTTTAATATTTGATTTCGCTAATTCATTTCCACTTTCTTTCTTTCTTTCTTTCTTCCTTTCTTTCTTTCTTTAATACTTGATTTCATTTATTCTTTTCAACTTTCTTTCTTTCTTTCTTTCTTTCTTTTCTTTAATATTTGATAATTCATTTCACTTTCTTTTTTCTTTCTTTTTCCTTTTCTTTCTTTTTTTACTTGATTTCATTTATTCTTTTCAACTTTTTTCTTTTCTTTCTTTCTTTCTTTCTTTCTTTAATATTTGATTTCGCTAATTCATTTCCACTTTCTTTCTTTCTTTCTTTCTTTAATACTTGATTTCATTTATTCTTTTCAACTTTCTTTCTTTAATATTTGATTTCGCTAATTCATTTCCACTTTCTTTCTTTCTTTCTTTAATACTTGATTTCATTTATTCTTTTCAACTTTGTTTGTTTGGTTGTTTCTTTCTTTCTTTAATACTTGATTTCGCTTATTCTTTCTCTCTCTCTCTCTTTCTTTCTTTCTTTCTTTCTTTAATACTTGATTTCGCTTATTCTTTTCCACTTTTTCTTTCTTTCTTTTTTCTTTCTTTTTTCTTTTCTATTTGATTGCTATTTTCTTTTTCTTTCTTTTTCACACTTCATTGGCGGTTTCCTTCTTTATTTCTTTCTTTATTTTTCTCCACATTAATCTTTTATTCTTTGTCTTTCTTTCTTTGTCACCTTCCATTCTTTGTTTCTTTTATACTATTTTCTTTAGTTTGTTTGTTTCTTTCTTCACCTTTCTTGATTTCTTCCTTCTTTCTTGGTGCTTTTTGCATTTTCTTTCTTTCTTTCTTTTTTTTTCTTTCTTTCTTTCTTTCTTTCTTCTCATTTGGCTTCAGTTTTTTTCTTTCTTTGTCACTTTTATACTTTCTTTATTTCTTTCTGCTCCATTTGATTGTTTTCCTTTGTTTTTCTTTCTTTTCTACTTCTTTCTTCTCTAGTTTGTTTGTTTCTTTTTTCGCCACTTGTTTTCTCCCTCTTTCTTTCTTTGGCGATCAAGGCTCTCCACAATTTCTTGTCCTTTGTAGCTCTTAAATAATTTTTTATTTTTTTTTATCTCTCCTAAACCTTGTTCCGTCATCCATTTACTCAAGCACACCAGGTAGGTTATGCGTTGTTTTTCTCTGTCCCTCTTGCCGTCAGTATGCCATGTGAGTATCAAATTTTCTTAGCTCTCTTTTCTCATTATGTGCCTTACAAATTTAAACTTTTCCTAATGTTATGTATAAATGTCTTTTTTGTTTCCATTTTCTTTTTACTGATTTACTCTTTTTTACATTTTCTATATTTTTCTCTTTCCGCAATTTTCTTTTTCTTTCTTTTTTAAATCCCTATATTCCATTACAAGTTCGGTTATATTAATTTTTAAAAAAATTTTTGTTAATTCATTTCTTTTCTGTCAAACACCGTATATTATTGGACATACTGTTTATACGTTATTATTTTTAATAGATACAATTTATTTAAGTAAATGCTCTGTTTTTAAATAAACAGTATTAATAACATTTGCCGGCCATGAATGTTCGAGAAATTTCGTAGAAAAAATGCGTTTTCCGACTGGAATCGAACCTGTGTCCTGTACGGAACAGTCAACTGATCTGATATGCCATAACATAGCGTCAGTTTAGCAAAGTCCAAATTACTGTTTATAAACAACAAATTTTCAACAATCTTTCCCGAATGACCATATCTACTCACGAAACGGACTTTAACGTAGACATTGACAACATATTGTGATTGAGTCCGACAGTTATTTAATATATTTTCTGTTTATACGTTATTATTTTTGATAGATAGAATTTATTTAAGTAAATGATCTTTTTAAATAGAATTATTTTCAGGACTCAGCCCAATGTTCTCCGGCTGGGGCCTTTATATCACAAGGGGGAAATGGCACAAAGAACTTTTATAAGGGTTTAGATTAACAAACGATAAATGCGTTCAAGCTTTATTTACTTTTTGTTTTTCACAATTTTCTTATATGCTTTACACATCCAGATCAAAATTGTGAGTAAAATTTCTAAAATTCTTGCTCTACCGTTTTTTTGTTTGTACTGTTCGTTTCATAAAATGTCCGGATATGGGCAACAATCCTTGCCTAAGATGCTGACAACATTTAATTCCTGATAAAGACCAAGTCGAAAAGTTTTGAAAAAAAAATGAATCAGTAAAATGCAATAGAAATGAAACCGGGAGACCATTTAGTAACTTGTTGAAATGAGTTCTTGCTGCTAAAATATACAATATGCATGTAAATATACGAGATCTGTCTGAAAAGTAACTGAACTTAGCGTTCTTCGATGTGAGAGGCAGTGAGTTTTCGCCATGGGGCCAGACGACCAATCAGTAAGTCTACAAAGAGATCTTGCGGCGTTTGCTTCGGTCAGTGCGCGAGAAGGGATGCGAGTTGTGGCAGGACAAATCAGGGCTGCTTTACAGCGACAATGCACCTGTTCAAAACGCCCTGAGCATTCGGCAGTTCCTGGCCGTGAAGAACATTGCCGTACTGGAACAACCTCCCTATTCACATGATCTTGCTCCATGCGACATTTTCTCTTTCCCAAGTTCAAGGGGATCATCAAAAATATCTGTTTTAAAGGCGTGGTGGCCATTAAACGGGACGTAACGACGGAGCTGAGAGTCATCCTAGAAAAATGCATAAAAGGATGGCAAAGAAGGATTGAAAAGTGCATTCGACTCAAGGGGGATTAATTTAAAGGGGAAAGCATGTAATTTGTAATTTGGAATTGAAATAAATTGTTTTTGACACCAGTCCTGTTACTTTCACAAACTTCATATATTCATATTAATATACAAGTATATGAGTATACATGCATATATATATATATATATATATATATATATATATATATATATATATATATATATATAACAATAACAAAGATTGTATTTCACCAAAAATTGCTTGATGAGAGCAATTCTGGAAGATAACTTTTTTTAGGTAAGCAGCCTTTGTAATTAGAGCGCTCGATATCATCAATAATAATAATAATAAATGAAATCATTTTCTTCTTTTAGCTGTTGAATATCTATATTCTGAGTTCTATGAAATCATATTCACTCTTCAAGAGACTTGATGGTGAGGTGGAATTATTTTTAGAAATCATATTTTCTTTAAAATACGTTATTTTATGAAATAATTGTTTTGTATTAATTGTCGTTGAAGTAGTTTATATATTTTTAAATCATTAAATTGATTTTCTTCATATATATATATATATAGATACACCTAGTGAGCCAGACAAACCTACCTAGGTTTCGCCTAAACGGAACGTCAGGGAAAGTTTGGCCAAACTATCCCTGACGATCCGTTTAGGTGAAACCTAGGTAGGTTTGTCTGGCGCACTAGGTGTATCTAGGTCTGCTCTACGGTTGTATTGAGCTCTTTTGTTAGTTAGTTGTTACTCGTATCGGGGTTTTTTCTTTGGGCTTCAGACCTGCATCTGTGCGATTTTTTTTGTCGGCAGAAGTTCATGTTTGTAGCTCTTTTCTTTTTTAAAACCTTTTTTTCCCTCAAGATTGATTTGATTAGCAAATCAAAAATTCGAGAGTTTTTCGAAACGAGTCTAGTTATCTATATTTATATATATATATATATATATATATATATATATATATATATATATTGTCATCCACAGACAGACACTGATTCGCAGCTCATCCGATCGAAACCCGACTGATTTGGTATCAGTCGGAGATTCTACCTCTAAGCCATTGTTGTTGATGATGATGATAATAATAATAATAATAATTATTATTATTGATGATGATGTTAAAATGAATAACGTGAATTTTATTGGATACTTGTGGTTTAAAATTTGCCCATAAAATCTTCCTCTGCTCTCCGTTTCTTCACTGCGGGCCACTAACCTTTACTTAACCATATCCCAGAAATTTCAACTGTTTCTGATTTTAGTATTAATGTCCTTGTAGTTTTTTTTAAAAACCCCCTCTTTCTAGGTACAAATGTCCTTTTTGTTTCTATTTTCTCTAAAACTTCCTCATTACTCCCATGTTAAATCTATGGCATTCTCAGCATCTTTCTGTGGAACTACATCTATGTTACTTCAAGTTATATTATTTTTTAAATCATTTTATTCCGAACAATACGATAATGTCACTCGGACGCAAGTGGTTACTGAGAGTGATAGAAAAATAAGAAGACAGAACAGTAAAAGAAAAGATTTCAGGAAAACAGAAGATATCGACAGGGGTTGTATCTAAATTGTATTCCTCTGTCCCTCTTGCCTTCAGTATGTCCTGTAAGTGTCAAATTTCCTCATTAAGTACCTAGAAATTTCAACTGTCTTTTTCTGATATTAAGTCTTGTGATGTGGGGTCTGGCAAGAGACAACACTTAACTCGACAGAGTCAGTCGGGATAGCAATATTCAATACCCAGCTAGACAAGTCACTTCAATAGTATTATCTTCATTTCTTTCTAGACAATTACCAAGGACTACTTATCATGAATGGATCACTCTATTCATGACAGTAAAGAGGGTAATTGGCTCTTACCACATCAAGTATAGGTGCCCTTTTGTGTTTCCATTTTCTTTCAAACTTCCCCATTGCTCACATGTTCAGTCGATGGTAATTTCAATATCCTTCTGTAGAACCAACACAATTATTCTCTAAAATCCTCACCTTATAAGGAAACTATCCTAAATTCACTACCAATTATATGGCAACATATACCATAATAGTTTAGCACTCTTTTCTTTATTTTTAACACAGTTTTCCAATTTCTTAATCTTTTACTTTATGTGCCGTGTCACTTCAGGATGTAGGTGATCATGGCTCTCCACATCTTCGTTTCCTTTGTAGCACTTAATAAATTTTGTCTTTTTGTTATGTCTCCTAAACCTTGTTCCGCCATCCATTTACTCAAGCTCATTTTTCTTCTATGTGCCGTGACCCTTCAGGACGTTGGGGGTCATGGCTCTCCACAATTCCCTCTCCTTCGTAGCTCTTAATATATCTTGTGTTTTTGTTATCTCACCTAAACCTTGTTCCGCCATCAAATTTACTCAAGCTCATTCCTCTTCTTCTATGTGCCGTGTCCCTTCAGGGCGTGGGCGATCATGGCTCTCTACACTTTCCTGTTCTTTGTATATCTTAATAAAATTTGTCTCTTTCTTATATCTCCTAAACTTTGTTCCGCCATTTATTTACTAAGCATGTTATGTGTTGTTTTCATCTTGCCTTCAGTCTGTCCTGTGAGTATCAAAATTTCCAAGCCATCTTTTCTCATTACGTGCCCTAGAAATTCCAACTGTCTCTTCCTGATGTTAAGTATAAGTTTTCTTTTTGTTTCCATTTTCTTTAAAATGTTGTATTTGCTTACATGTTCGGTCCATGGTATCCTCAGTATCCTTCTGTAGAACCACATTTCTGTTACTTCAAATCTCTTTTATTTATTAGGAGATTGCCCATGATTCAGTGTCATATAGTAGGACATATGTCACGTAACAGTTCAGTATTCTTTTTTTTTTGTTTCTAACGAAATCTTTCTGTTTCTTAAAACTTTGCCTAGTTTTTGGAATTCATCTTTGGCCATCTTCGGATATCAGTGTTGCCCTTTCCGTTCTTGTTAAAACACATCCCAGATATTTAAATTTTTGTACTTGTTTGATTTTGGTATCTACAATTTGTAATTTGCATTTTGGGCTCCTCATTTTGCTAACAACCATGCATTTTGTCATCTTGCAGTCCTTTCTTCCCGCTTTCCTTCTCTACATTCTGTCGGAGCTTTTGTGGTTGCCTTTGTGTGTCTGCTATCAACACTGTGTCATCTGTATATCTTATGCTGTTAAGATTATGGCTGCCACTAGATAATCCTGGTAGGATTTCTAAATCTCTCAGAATCGCCTCACTGTATAGTTTGAATAAATCCGGTGAGAAGACCCATCCTTGTCTTACACCCCTTTCCATTTTTGTATATCTGTTGAACTCATTTTCTATCCGTATGCAGGTGGTTGGTTGTTAGTATAAGTTCTCGATTATTCTCATATTCTTCGCAAATTCGTCAAGCAGTTCCAATAGAATTTCTGGCAGACATCTTTTACTATTCGGTCGCATATTGCGTCGTCTATTTCTACATTACCCAGATAGTTATATTTCTTAATTCGAAAGTCGTCAATTTGAAACTCAGACGTGTTAATAATTTCAAAATGGCCGAAACCAATTCAGCTGAGGCCAAATTAAAATACAAAAATTAAAAGAAATTTGAAGCATTTGATTGACAAACGAAATTCTTTGTTAATGTCGAGTGACTTATACGTATGTGTGTGTGATTCTTAAAACTGTAAGCATGCTACTAGACTGGCAGCTAGGTCCCACCCTTTTACTGTTGAAATCGCTAAATGCAACCGCCACTTCCACTTCAACAGTTTCTTTTCTCGCACTTCCCGCCTGTGGAACTCCCTTCCGTTTAGTTGCTGACAACTACAATCTTCAAAAATTTAAATGCTACATCAATCACCATCTTCTTGAATCCCGTTCGTCTTTTGTCCTTTCGTCAGTCCGTCCTATTCTCTTTTATCTCATTTTCACTCCTGCATACTAGCAGCATTCCCGCCATGTTTTGGGGGAAAATTATATATATATATATATATATATATATATATATATATATATATATATATATAACGTGTATTTTCGTGTATAAGGCGACCTTCAGATAAGACGAAGTTAAAAACTATACCAAAGTTTCATGAATTTATCTTATACCTGTAGTATAAGATGATATTATTCGAAATGTTGTTACTTACTATATTCTTCGAAGTTCAAAATAAACGAAAAAACAAAACCGATTCAATATAACACTTTTCCTACACACGTCCCTTAAAAGGGAAACCATTTTTGTTTACGTTTCATCATGTAATCTCTTGCGAATTCTTCTTCTTCTTCTTCTTCTTCTTCTTCTTTATCTAAACAGTTACAATCAGCCTGATATACTAATAGCCATTTACTTATACTTCATCGACAATCACAAAATATTGCTGTGAATGCAGTCATATCTCGATGTTTACGTTTTCTCAGCTGAGTTGGCATGAAAACAAGTTGATTTCATTGATATGCAAATTATTCTTCGAATAGGCAATTTATTCCGAAGTTATTCCAGTAATATATAAGGTAGAAATGGTTTTATTATCAACTTATTTGATAATATAAATCCCTTCATGTCCGTCATTAGTTATCGCACCGAAGCCGAGATTAGCCTTACCGACAAACATCAGTTAGAATTTAAGATTAATTTTTTAGAATAACACGACCCCGAATTTTTAAGGGTGATTTTTGGGATTTACAGGTCGTTTTATGCGTAGAAATATACGGTATATATACTTAGTGTAAGTAAAATCTATTTATTTCGCATATTCGAATAGCTAATAAACTTACGTAAATAAAAAATATGAGGTTGAAAAAGACAAGAAAAAAATGAAAAAAGAAAAGAAATCGAATAAGGAGAAAATACGTGGAGGGAGGGGAATAAAAAGCATGCACCCTCTACATGAAGTCAGTAAGTAACAATAAAATATACAATAATACAAGGAAGGGAAAAGGGAGGAATAATTTCTTTAATAAATGAAAAGAGCGATAAATGAAAGAGTTAGGAAGAAATTGAATGAATGAATGAAAGAATCAATGAAAGCGAGAATACAATTAATAAATAAATGAAAGAAAACGATTGTAGCGAGGAAAAAATTATGAATAAGAATCAAAAGAAATAATAAAAAAATAACTGAAATCATGTGTCAGCGCGGGAAAGAGGAACAACGATATCCAGTCACGTCCTCCGGCTCAGCAAACTCTCTTTACTGTGCCTGCGTCAAAAGACCAGTTCATGGCGGTTACGTAATACGTTCGAATGTGTGTGCCTGGTTTTAAGTGGAGAGAAAGAGAGAGAGAAAGAAAGAGAGAGAGAGAGAAAGAGAGAGAGAGAGAGAGATCGCTGCTCTACCTTTGAGAACTAGAGAAAGTTTCTTAGCTGATGGCAAATTATGGAAGACCCTAATTAAAACCTCCGCCGCCGTACCGGGTCAGAAGAAAAATAGCTATATTTTGCGCTGATAGCAGTTACACTACCCGCCACATCTAGCAACAAATACTCTAAAATTAAAATTTTCAACAATCAATTCTCATAAACCATATTACTGTTTTAATGATTTCTCTTTTCGATTTGACAACTGAAATACATATTAATTCATGACTTTAAAAAAAATCATCGGTGGCTAAATACTGGTTTTAGCAAGTATATATTTTATCTTGGCAAAAGCTTGTTGCTTGACCTTGGTTAGAGCAGCGTTATAATTTGTTAATTGTTTTTGAAACCATTAATAGATCGGTGGGAAGTAAGATAATTTTTTAATTTTTCAAATGTTTTTTGAAACCATTAATAGATAGGTGAGAAGTAAGATAACAAGTAGAGTCAATTACTTCCGTGGAGTTTAGTGTAACCTAAATGTCGTAGTTAGATACAAAATATTAATGGATCGGTGGGTAGTAAGGTAAGTACTAACAGTAGAGTTGGTATGAGATTATTATTATGTTGTTCAAAAAATAATGTCCGATTTTATATTGAACCTTTTAATTGTGTTCTAATATATTAGTATACTAGGCACGCAAAAATATATTACTCAGTCCTAATGATTAAAGCGTCCTCTTTGTTAATTTTATATCAATCTATTTATTAATTTAACTTAAAACGTTATATAGCCATCATCTTGAACATGAAAGATGAGGTGGTGTGAAGGATCCACTTGTTATTGGACAGTGCGACGCTCATTTTTGAAGTCACGCAGTAATATATATATATATATATATATATATATATATATATATATATGTGTGTGTGTGTGTGTGTGTGTGTGTATTAGAGCTGTTGTATTTTAAATCAGCCCACTGAAAAACCATGAAGTGTTTCTTGTTATATATTATATATATATATATATATATATATATATATATATATGTGTGTGTGTGTGTGTGTGTGTGTGTGTGTGTGTGTGAAAATATATAGAAAAAAGGAAAGAACTCGTTAGGTAGATAATCTAAAGTTCTTTTTGTATTTTTGTTGTAATTTTTTAAAATAGTGCTCGATACAAAAGTAGAGCATAAATATAATTATTTATTTAAAATATGATTCCAACACGCTACATAAGAGGTCTCATGTTTCAAAACAAGAGCCGAAAACTTCAATATAATTATTTGAATTAAATTGAATTAAAGTTAGTTTGTTCCATCTTCAAGCGAAATTTCGCTTGAAGATGGAACAGAGCTTACCCTCTTCTGTAGCGTGTTGGAATCATATTTTTTTAAATAAAATATATATATATATATATATATATATATATATATATATATATATATATATATATATGTATAGTTTAAAAATTAAGAGGTCATCAATTTGACTGAAATCGCCTGAATATATCGAAAGGTTGAAAACAAGGTAGACGAATCGGCTGATCTAATATTTTTAATTTAAAAGCTCTATTTGTTAAATTTTTATATTTTTTAGGTTTATTGAGAACTTTTTAATATTATTATAAAGTTATTAGTCAGCGTTGAATAAGACCATGAAGGTCTTATTCAACGCTGACTATTAGCTTTTTTTTATTATATATATATATTTGTAAGAGTCCACCCCTTTTTATACAAGTGGACTCGACCAGTGTGTACTTGTACTGCTACCGGTGAATACCCGAGGGCATATTGTCAGAGAGTGACAGTGACAGTGAGAGTGAGAGTATGAGGTAACCACTTTGTAGGAGTCAGAGTTGCGAGCACGTAGACTCAAAAGTAAGTCATACTTCGATACTGAATTTCCCAGACTGTATATATATTATTATTGCTACTAATTGAATGCATTTCTGGATCTACTAACCGTATTACCAATTGTATTATTACGTCAATACATTTATTTGCCATATTTCATTCCTGCGTTTGTCATTTATTTGAGACGGGATTTCATCCCGGAATCCACAACAAATTGGTGACGAGCGATTCGAACTCACACGAGAAGAAGAAATAGAAAAATTCTCTCCTCGTCCACAACAAATTGACGACAAAGAGTTACGAGAATTAAAGATACGTAAAATTGAGTTATCTTGGAGAGATTTTTAAAATATTTTGGTAGAACTGATAAAATACCAAAATGATCAACAATTACAACTACAAGAAAGAATGAAGAAAAATGGCAAAAGCAATTACTACAAACGCAGAAGGAAAATCAAGAAAGACAAATAGAGCTCCAGGAACTAATATTGAAAGTAGCGGGTAACAAGCAATTAGATATTGAAAAAGAATCAACTTTTTCGCAAGACGCAGTGTGGAGATATAGAGATTTTCAAATATTCTCTAGATGGGGACAAAAATTTTGGAGATTACTTCAGAAGACATGAAGACATTTTTAACATCGACTGTCAAAACTGGACAGAAGCAAAAAAGCTACGTCTATTGCTAAGAAAATTAGGAACTGAAGAATATACAAAGTTCGTGGATTATATCTTGTCAAAAAAGACGAACGAATTAACATTTGACGAAGCAGTGACTTGTCTTAAAGAACTCTTCAGCCCAAAAACATCACTCTTCCACAGGAGGTGGAAATGCCTTAACCTGGTAAAGAGCGATAATGAGGATTATTCTACGTCTGCCGCAATCGTAAATAAACATTGTGCCGACTTCAAATTAGCGGAATTAACCCCGGACAATTTCAAGTGTCTCATCTTTGTTCAAGGGTTAGTTTCAACAAAAGATAGTGAAATGCGCAAAAGAATGCATTCGAAATTACAAAATGAACCTGGACTAACACTACAACAATTGTTGGAAGATTGCCAGAAATGTCTAAGTAAAGACTCAAAGGACATTGAGGAGTCAGCTGTATCTCATATACGTAAGTTAAACAAAAGTCTACGTTTTTCACCCTCCCCGGAAAGAAAACAAAAATTCTATAAGAGAAAAAGTACAACATACAGGACAAATGACAAAAATCGAAGCAAATATAAGCCCCCCCCCACCATCAGCATGTTATCGATGTGGAGGACTACATTGGAACAAGGATTGCCGTTTTAGATATAAAAATTGTCTTGAGTGTGGAAAAAAAGAGTCACAAGGGATCCCAATGTAGGAACAGAAAAGATACTAGTAGAATAAGAGCTACTAGGATGCATAACGAAGACAACACCAACATAAGGAAATATGTTGAACTTGAAATTTTAAATAAAAAGATAAAATTGCAACTGGATTCGGGTTCCGACCTCACGATAATCAACCTACAGACATGGAGAAAACTTAACAGACCTACCATGTTACATACACAAAAAATTGCCAAGTCGGTTACAGGCAAACGAATAAAATTCGAAGGAGAAATAATCGTGGATGTTAAATTTCACGGCAAAACAAAAAACTTAAGATATACTTCATGAAAGATACTGAAAATCTAGTAGGTATCGACTGGATGCAAAAGTTCAACGTTTGGGATCTACCTATCATCTCTTTTTGCAAAAAGTTAGAGTTTGAACCATCAGATGCTATAAAGTCAAAGGAAGAATTATATAACCAATTTCCTGAGGTATTTTCAAGCGGGTTGGGACGATGCAGCAAATTCAAGGCCAGAATTGAATTAAAAGAAAACGTCCAACCAGTATGTAAAAAGAAGCGAAATGTGCCATTTGCTACCATAGATGAAAACAGTAAAGAGTTATACAAGGGAGTAAAGGAACTACCTGTGACTTTGCGAGAGATAAGAAGAGAAGCGGAAAAGTATGAATTTATGCAGAGGACGAAGGTAAAAATACAGACTGTATTTGACAAATTATTACCAAACAAGAACAAAAACCAGTATACACCTATTGTATCCAAGAGATCATTTAAAACAGGAAGAGAAAATTTACCAAACCTCTGATTATCAACCATAAGAGAAAAAATGTAGTTGAAATCATCTGTGGCAAACGAGATTCGACTCAAAAATGGCTAGCCGTTTGATATATTTGTGTCTCTTTTAAAATTTGTTTTGTGTAGAGTGCGGCGTGTGTATACCTTAGCTAAACAAAAATTGGTGTGTAGTTAGAGATATATGTTTTTTAATAATTGTGTAAATTTGGTTTTAATTTATTATCTTTAACTATATGTAAATTGTATTTTTCCGCTACACCCTTGTTGATTGTGTGGCACGAAGTTAGGGAAGTATCCATTTCTTCTCTAAACTGTTGCAGAAGATATCCTGTCAAAACCATCAGACTGAGGCAGACTATGTTGTTGACATCCGCCTGTTTAACGATACAGACAACTTACTTTGTAGCTTGGGGAATGCTACGAGAGAAATTGTGTTATATGTAAATGCGGACAAGACAAAGTTCATAACTTTTGACTGACAAGAACTATTTGTCTGATATACAGTGTGGGTTAGCTCACTTGGCTCTCTCAAAAGCGCTCGCTAGGGGTCTCTCTTTAAGCCTATGAATAGGCAATGATTTTTTTTCTTTTTAAGCGTTTCACCCCAAGCAAGGCGGGAAGCCACTAGGACGCAAGGGGTTACAGAAGATTTGGAGCAAGATCAGATAGGAGTGATAGAGAAGGATAGTGGATAGATGTCGATTGACATTAAATTTGAATAGTTGGAGATTATAGCTTTCAGGGAAACTGGAATAGGGAAGGGAGTTTCACAGTCGAGAGGTGCGAGACATGAAGCTATTGGAGTAGAAGAGACGGCTATATTTAGTAGATTCGACAGTGAAGGGGTGAGAGCGGGATGCCAGCCTCGTAGGGCGCTTGAATTCATGAAGTCTGGGAACCAGTGAAAGCAGCTCATCGGAGCAATTGACATGAAAGTATTTGTAAAACAGACAGAGAGAGGCGACGGCGCGTCTGTGAGAAAGTGACTGTAGACGAGATGCCAGAACAGAGCCAATTATATTGCATATCCGCCTCTGGAGCCTATCAAGAACCCTGAGGCAAACAGAAGGGGCTCCAGACCATATATGGCAGCAATACTCCATGCAAGGGCGAATTGTTGATTTGTAGATCTGAAGGATCGATTCTGGGGAGAAAAATTTCCTGGCGCGGAGCAGGGAGCCAACTTTCCTTGTGGTGGACGAAGCAATTGACTCAATGTATTTGTTCCATCTCAGGTCAGTAGACAACGTGAGACCGAGAACGAGCACACGCTCTGTTTTATGGTCTATTTAGCTCAGGCATTCGGATGTAGTCGCACGTAGAGAGGAAGGGTGTCGTTGGCGCGCGTTCGATTTATTGGCCTCTCTTTGACTTTTGTAATCTCTCAGAGACACATATAGACACACGTGTCTATCACACACACACACACACACACACACACACACACACACACACACACACACACACACACACACACAGAGAGAGACAAGCCCATTCTTATTGTTTTTCCTTTTTGTTACAATTGTCTACACTTGTAATTCCTTTTATTAATAAAGGGTGTTTCATTAAGACAGATCATATATAAGAGTGTTTCATTAAGACGGATCAAAGTCAGCAGTAAATAAATCAGTGTTATTGTTGAAAATTTATTAATTTCTCTATTGGATCATGTTATTTAAGTCATGGCAATTATGTGTGAAAAATAATATCGCCCAAATGTGCGCCAAATCTGAAAGAAAAAGAAAAAAAATTCATTAGACGCTTAAACTTAATTCACATTTAAAATCTGTCCAAGTTATTGAAACACCTTTTACATGCATTGTCGTTTGTTTTATATTTTCTGTTTTGTAATTGTTATTTTTGCCTGGACCCATATTGAGTCCGGCTATATTGTTTGCGGGATAAATCTTTCAGTAGCCCGTAAATATTTACTATCGAATGTGCTGATTCTTGCAACTAATATTTGACTAATATTTGCCCAAACAAGCAGATAAACAGTGACGTCTAATTAATTTATATTGGCCTCTACAGAGAGACATCTAAATATCGGCTTTGGCAAGGCATAGGCTGCCATGAAGAGACTACCATCAATTTGTAAATCAAATTTATTCATCAGCAAGATTGCAGCCTTCTTCCAAGCTATTGCCATATTAGTATGGACATTAACAAAGTATCCGTAAAAAAATAGAGCATAATGGTGTTGCTTGTCGCTTTAAAACTTTCCTTGAGACAGCAACTCCCCAAATAACAACTCTACGGCTCTCTACCTCTACTTCCCATCTCCTCTGAGAAAGAACACAGTTTGTAGGACATACCTAGGGAAATAAGAATGGGCTAACTCAAGGATAAGGATGAGGTTTGAATATCAAAACAAGCGCGCACGAAGAAAGGTCGACCTTTCAAAACGAACACTCAACAATTATGTGAAGATAGAGGATGCAAATCAGAAGACCTACCAAGTTGTACGGCCATATCACGTTGAAACACCAGTTATCGTGCGATCATCAAATTTAAGCAACATTTAGCCTGGTTAGCACCTAGATGGGGGACCGCTTGAGAATACGAGATGTTGTATGTTTGGATGTTCGAGTAGTGTAATAAATGGCTCGGAATTGCAAAATAATTTGCTGTATTTCAAAAAATAATTTAAAACTAATTTAAATTGACTGGAAGGAGTTTCTATTTTATTTTATTTTGCTAAAATAGCTCAGCAGCAAACTTTTTTTTTTAGTTGCCTTTCATCGCAATCTAAAACATCTTCCAAAAATAATATATAGTTTTCTGAAACTTTATTTGAGGAACATAAAGTAAAATTAATCTGATTTGAAAAAATATTGTTTACTTTAAGAATAAAATATCACTGAAATGCATTTTTTAACCCGACTGTAGCTGTGTTTTTAACCCGGCAGTAGCTGTTTTGATGTGTTGGCAGCATTATGAGAGATCTAATATTGTTCCACGGAGACATTATTTGTAAAACATAATTGAAGAAAATGACGTAAGCGCCTTTTTATATAATTTTTAAGTACTCAGTAATCTTAAAAAAATTTGAAAAATATTCTCCTTAATCTAATGTTTTATTAAATTTTAGAAATACTGACTTTAAATTTACTATAGTCATCGTTCTTATTTTCTGATAATGTCGCGTATGGTCTCCTGTACATACAAAAAAATTCAAAATTCTTTTAAAAATGTTAGTGTTTGATGATTTGTATTACGCTATTCCGTTTATGATTAGTAAATATAGTTTTCACTTAATAATAATATCATCTAAAAGGATGATATTAAGAGAGAATTTATAAAGATATAAAACTTAATACATTTTTATAATTAAAATAAAAAAATGAAAACTTTATTCATTATTCATCGAAAAATCTTTTTCTTAAGACAATAATGTCCTTAATACATTTTATTTTTAAAAGCAATTAAAAGCTTTTCTAATTAAATAATCTCTTAGTTTCATTGCATTTTTTTACGATACCGGGTAGATTTTCGGTAAATGGTATTTCGGTTCGACAAAAAACAAATCGATGATTTAAATTCTCCAAAAAGTCCTGCTTTTAACCAATGTGAAGAGTCCGAAATTTTCATTTCTCAAAATTTCATAAAAAATATATATATATATATATATATATATATATATATATATATATATATATATATATATATATTTAACATAATTTTCTAAATACAAAATGAAAAAAATAAGTGTATTCATTTGTGAATAAGTCTTGAAAATTTCATTAAAATCCGACTGATTTTTGCAAGAATTTCGAAAACAATGTTTTTTACGACATAAAAGACGCTAAAAATCCCTATACTAATCATGGATCCACCGATGCAAGAAAAACAATATTTTTAATCAAAATTTTGAACGAGTATTAAAAACATTAATAAAATAGCAAAAAATATGTTGGTCTTTCCTCTTAATAATAGCAGAAACATTTTGACGATAAAACTTTGTCTTTGTCAAGTTTGGAGCCTTCTTTTCTTCATGGTATGCTCTTTTTTCTTTGAAAATTTTTGGAGTTACCTTCTTTAAAAAGGAAGACCCTTATTCTGACTCAAATGCACTCAAATACTGACCAAACATATTTACACACGCATGCGCCGTCTGACAGAGTGATGCAAGCTGATGACGAAGTTATATCTTCATAAAAATCATCGAACATCGTGACATTTTCTTTATTAGTCATCGACAGTGACATTTGATGGCATGACTTTTCAGATAGTTGAATTGCGAGTTATTTGACGGTTCATTTAGAATTTTACCACGTCATCATTCGATCCGTTTTTCTTTTTTTTTTTTTTTTTTGAGTAATGTTACATTTATCGTCTGTCAGCCACGTATGTACTCGTGTTAATGTCGTGTTCCCAAGATCAAAGATTCAGACAAAAATTTAGAGTTTGACCTATACATGCGTAAATTTGTGTTCAGCTTTAAGCCGTATACAAAAAGTAGGACTGGAATTAATTTTCAGACATGGAAAATAATATGTGGAGGTTACAAAATTTGATTATGGCTTTAAAAATGGACAGGTATATATAACATATTCAGAGATATTAAAACAAGCGAGAGCGAAAGGAAATGAAGACAATATTACTCACCGTAAAGTGGTAATTCGAAAAATTATTTAAAAAATATCACAAAACGTTTCAAGAACCAAAGACAAATAACAGTTTTTGATTTATTTTTCTTTCCTCTCAATGTTTTAATATATTTTTAATATATTATGCGAATATATAGTTTTTGAAATCTCCATTTTAAAGCTGTAATAGATACAAAAAATAGTCGTTACATCGGTTTAAAATGAGTGGTTGTTTGATTTCACATTTTCTATTGGGAGTGGAGTTCGCGCATTCGACTGGGAGTGGAGTATACACTTTCGATTAGGAATGAAGTTTGTGCATTTCATTGGAAATGGAATTAACACTTCCGATTGGGAGTGGAGCTCGCACTTCCGATTGGGAGTGGAGTTTGCGCATTCCATTGGGAATAGAGTTAATTCTTCCGATTGGGAGTGGAACTTGCACTTCTGATTGGTAATGGAGTTTGCGCATTCGACTGGGAGTGGAGTATACACTTCCGATTAGGAGTGGAGTTCGCATTTCCGAATGGGAGTGGAGTTTGCGCATTCCATTGGGAATGGAGTTAACACTTCCGATTGGGAATGGAGTTCGCACATCAAATTGGAAGTGGAGTTTGGACATTCGATTCGGAGTGCAGTTCGCAATTATATCCCGTAAAAATCTTGCTTGTTATAGAAATCGCTACAGTATACAGTAATATATTTTAATACTCTATTATGCTATACGCCACATAATAATTAACGAATAAATATGACGAAAAATAAATTTATTTAAATATTTGTCCCAACCGAAAATATACGGATAGATGTAATCTTAATTCTAACCCTAAATCTATGAATGATACTTTTAAACCGTTAATGTAAATGTTTTTTTTAAAATTTTAATTAGGTTCATGAAATTGTTATCCCACTTATCAATATTATAACAAAAGCAACATTAATAATAATAATAATAATAATAATAATAACAATAATAATAAAAAGCTGTCAAAATACAAGGACCTTGAAATAGAAATCTCGAAAATGTGGCATATAGGAACATCAACAATCCCTGTTGTAGTTGGAGCCCTAGGACTGGTCGGAAAAGATTGCAGTAGACTAATTGAAGGGATTCCTGGAAGACTATGCCTCAAGGAGATACAAAAAATTGTTCTGACAAGTACAGCCCACACCTTACGAAGGGCTTTATCTATGTAATATTTTTTTTTGTCAGTGGAAAGTGTCATGATGCCATTTCTAACCTTAGGTCTCTGGGCGGGACCCGGAAAGAAATGTGTAAACGCCAGAAATCAAAGAAAATAATAATAATAATAACGTGTTTATTTTTTATTATTTATTCAATTATTTTATTACATTATTTATTAGTGAATACTTATTTATTTATCTAGTTTATTTACTATTATGTTTTAAATTGAGTTATATCTTTTATATAAACACATGGGGGAGTAGTTTACACTGATCTACCGGGCGGATTGACTCAACTGCCTAGAGTACGGACCGAGGGTGATCCACACCATATTCGGCATTCGGTAGTCGGTCAAGAGCTTAGAGAGGGGATGGACGTTGCCAAGCTATCTGAAGTCCCACTGAAAAGTTCATGAAGAAAAAGAATCCAGGCAACACCATACCGGACCGGTCGCGGCCCCGGATCAACACCGGCCGCGGGTGTCATTGATTCACTCCAGGATGGGCATCACAAGTGGTTGAAAGGAATGACAGACTCCATCAAGCTACCAATGCAGGGCACAACTATCGGAACGTGGAAGGTTCGCATTATGCTTTCAAAGAAAGAGCGGACGGATATGACGATGCCGGAACTTTTGTGAGTCACCGTCAACAGATCAGCCTGGTGGAGGTTGTATTTTCCTTCTGTCCTCAGATCCCCTCCCCTGAAGATTGAAGCACCCGAGGGACGGATGATGAAGATGATAATGACATAAATAAATTAAATATTAAAATGGTAGTGGTAATATTAACCGTCTCCTTACAAGGAAACATTTGCTATTTATTGACCGAGCAATCAGCACTGTTTTCGTTGAAATTCATAAAATTGAAAGGAAAAATGATTTCTCAATTCCAGTAGCTGTTATCGATCTTTCCATTATTGATGAGGATTTCCTTCCGAATTTTCCATTTAAAGTGATGTGGAATGTTAACATCTTCATTATGTCATTATTTTCTATTCGTTGCTAGTCCTCAAGTGATGTGGTTTCTGTTATTTGGTACAGTTCTTTGTGATTCTGTAACGCTAGTCCACAATGTTCAAAGAAGGATGATGATTGCCAAGATCCTCAGGTTTTATTCACTCAAAGCCTTTTTTACCATTGATCTTAGGAAGCAATTATATACAGCTGACAGATAAGATATTTCTGAACGTGTTGGCGTCATGTATGACACCTATATCAAAGTTTCGATCTGAACATGACTCTAGTTTTCAGGTTGATGTTTCCGTTTCGTACCAACTTGCTGTATTGGGCGAAACTATCCCTGGCACATCCTATTCTATTTTCATATGCCATCACTGCTTCCATTCTAGTTTCAGATTATAGTCTCTCTTTTGGAAAGGTTTATCTTGAGTTTCATTTCTTGGAACACTTGATAGAGGATTCTGATTTTCTGTTTACGATCATTCTTATTCCATTTATGTCATCAGCACCACCCCCGCCATCATCGATGCATTGGCCTCGGGAGGGAAAGCAGGATCGTTATCTTCTATTGCTAGACTCTTTGGAAAGAGATATGGAATGTTTAAATAAACATTTGTGGAAATATTTTGGTAGGGTCAGTTACTGCCTTTCGATATCTCGGATGTAGTTTTTAATTTGACGAAAGGACTAAACATCAAATAAGTTTTAGTTTCTCTATGTCAGACAAATTATTAACAAAGTACTAGGTCAGATCAAAAAGAATCTAGACTGCTGCTAGAAAAAGACACAAAGCGATTGTATACAAGAAACGGTTGTATACAGCAAACAGTTTTGATATATCTAAACGGCTTTGGCACCATGCATGTCATCCATATGCAACTCTCGATCTGACGAGGCTATTTCCCCCTGTGATATTCACACAGGGTGTTTTACCACAAAACTTTTAAAGTACTCGTAATTCCTAGTTGGTAATTGTTTCTTTTGCTGCCTCCCACTACTCCCCCGACTGTAAGAAAGTATGTAGCCCTCTCTGTGGCGCATTTGTAGCTTGGTTTGTCGAAGGAGGCCCGCTTTGTCTTCTTCGGGATGTCCTGTCACCCTCACATGACTAACGAAGGTACATTTTCATGATTTATATTTTTATATATAGGAAAGTGTTACATGTGTTATTCATTTTAGTTGTAGCGCCAGAGCTGATAACCTTGGGAAAGGCACGAATCCATCTAGCCTTAAGTGGCAACCGGTCTAGGAGAATGAAAAAAAAAAAAAAACTGAATTCAAAGCAATCCTGTAGAGGGTCAGGCTCCGTCAGACAATTTTGCTCATGAAACACAACTGCTGCTGCAGTACATGTGGGTGCTGTGGAGTTATCACTCACTTCATAGCAGCAGAAATTAACCTTGAGTTCCCGGAGATAAAAGAATGCTTGACAGGAAATAAAACGTACACAAATAACAGGAAAAGCATGATAAATGTTATTTTCATACAATTTATTTATATTTCTCTGTGTATATTTTAGGTTACAATTTTTATGGTACATGTTATAAAAGGGAGAATTTAATCCTTTATATTACAAGCCATATCATAGAGAGAATTTGGACACGTGCTGCCCGTATCAAGATTCGTGGCGAAGAGGTTGAGTTTAATCTTTTTTGGCGGAATCTCCGTAATTCCGGCAAGACAAGTATTTGTTGCATGCTGGGAGAGTTTTTACTATTTTTAATTTTTATTTAATTTATTTTATACAACATTGTGTGGTATTCGACACATCATGACAGCAGAAATTAGCCTTGTGTTCACAGAGATAAAAGCATACTTGACAGGAAATAAAACGTACACAAATAACAGAAAAAGCATGGTAAATTGTATGGTATTTTCATACAGTTTATTTATATTTTTGTGTGTATAGTTTAGGTGTTATCTATTTTAATATCCATTTTATTATCTAATACAGTTTTTTGTTTATGATTCTGTAGCGCCAGTCCACGAGGATCAAAGAATGATGATAATTGCCAAGACCCTAACGTTTTACTCGCTCAAAGCCTTTTTTTCAGCAATGGTCTTAGGAAGCAGTTGTATAAAGCTGACAGATTAGTTTAGATAAGTTCTAATAAGAGCTAATAATCTTGAGAAAGGCATGAATCCATCTAGCCTTGGGTGGCAACCAGTCTAGGAGAATTATCGCTCTTTCCAGTATTGATGCGGTCTCTTTCTTAAACTTCTTGATTATGTCATTATTTTCTCTTCGAGTTACATGTGCAACCCATTTTAGTTGTTGCCGCTGTTGGTAGTCCTTAAGTGGCTTCTGTTATTTGGTACAGTCCAGTAGCCAGCCCACAATGTTAAAAGGAAGATGATTTTTGCCAAGACGCTTTTATCCATGTGGCCCAGTGAATAAAAGCGGTGGTTTGGACCCAAAGAGTTGTCAGGTTCAATACCTGGCAACTGTAGTGTTCAACAAAAACTTGGAACGTTAACTTAAAGGGAGATAACGATGACATCCGGAAAAGGCGTGGAAAGTGGAACTAGAACAATTTACCCTCATGGGTTCAGTTTGAAATTCTAACTACTATCACCTGAAGAAGGCCGGAGAGTACAACGGCCAAATATCATCATGAATACGGCAACAAAATGAGGACAACAGTCAGAACTATATAAATAATGTAAATAATTATAATACCTCATCTAAAAAATATAGGCTGACAATACTATGAAATAATAAAAAGAAAGGAAATTTTGAACCGTAGATGTATCTGATTCAGATAACCGCAGACTGTAATCGATGTGAAAAAGCATTAAAATTAAAATTAAAATTTAAAAATTTTTACTTTATAAAATTTAAAAATAAAAATTCTAAATTTAAAAAAATAAAATTAAAGATGTATCAAGATCTTGCTTCAGGTTCGCTTATCGCCCGGTTCAAACGCCTCCCCAGTCTTTTGAACAGGATTAGAGGCTTATTCATTGTTTTCTGTTTAGGATTGTATTTCCGGTTCCTTCTAAAGTCTTCTCATTCTCTTTCACTCCCAGTAGATCCCCTTCTGGTTTGCTTGGGATAAATTAAAAAATCAGACAATATTTCAGAATTATTGGTTCAATGCTCTTGCACAGACTTTGCTCAATCTCTTCTACATTACTGACATGGATTCTCCAGTTAATTCTATGTATTCAATACAAGCATTGTTTATGCAAGTGATTAAAATGATCGCGATAGGCAACCCAATTTTTAGTATGCTTTCTGTAACGATGTTAAGAGACAAGTATGGTACACCTAGATTTTTTTACAGTAAGCTTTACCCCTATACAAATTTGTCTCACACAGAGAAACTAAAACATATTTGAGGTTTAGTCCTTTCGTCAAATTAAAAACAACATCCAAGATATCGAAAGGCAACCCTACCAAAATATTTCCGCAAAGGTTTATTTCATATCTCTTTCCAAAGAGTCTAGCAATAGAAGATAACGATCCTGTTTCCCTCCCGAGGTCAATGTATTGATGATGGTAGGGGTGATGCTGATGAGCAGATATGAATGTACGTGGGAGATTCATGGAAGATTGAAGTTTAAAGGCAGTAAGTTCGACCTTGCTAACTGAACGCTCCTCTGTGGCCAAATCGGTTAAAGCACGTCAGGCTATATGACGGTTCCGTATAGGATACAGGTTCAATTCCTGTCGAAGGACGAATATTTTCCATGAAAATTTTCTCGGACATTCAGGCCGGTAAATGTTGTTTAATACTGTTTATTATAAACAGAGCATTTACTTAAATATTTGTATCTATAAAAAGAATGAATAAGCATAAAAACGTCTTAAAATAATTGTCGGACTTTGTCCATTTTATAATATACTAGCAGTAGAGACCAACGTTGCCCGGGGATGTAACAGTAAGAGATAGATCAAGTATCGACCATCATAAAGACTGAAAAATAAAATTGACACAGATTATTGTTTAAGGTTGACGGACATGCATGTCTTAATTAGTTTTTGTTTTTTGTTTTTTTGCTGTTTTTTTTTTACGAATTGGTCAAACTCAAACAAAAACATTGTTTTCAATCGTCATGAGTCTATCGATTGAATAGAATTTTATTATAAACAATTGTCTAGTAAATGGAATTTTAAAAGCTTTCTGAATGTAAAAATAAAGAAAAAGTGTGCAAGACAATAAGAAACACTACTTGCCAAAAAAAGTGAAGTTTTGTTGAAATCGGTTGAAAAATGTAGGAAATCCGATCCCATATATAAACGAACACACACTCACACAAACAACCAGGGTTTTATATAAGTATAACTCGATATGAGTTGTCCCCCTTTCATTCTGGCGACAGAATTGTGTTTTATCGTGTTTTCAAATTGATTTCGTGTAAAAACAATTGTTTTTCCAATTTTTGGCATTGTCAGAACCACCACAAGGTAATTTTACGCAGTCCTGTGAAGTTTTGTTGAAATCGGTTGAAAAATGTAGGAAATCCGATCCAATATATAAACGTACAGAGACACACACACAATCTGCATTTTATAATAAGTAAGATATATATATATATATATATATATATATATATAGCGTAACTTGCCTGACGGTAGAAACAACGCACGATATCAAGCAATGTCTTTCAGTACACTACATTATTCGGACTATTGACGTGCCATATTTATCACAACGTTTTGGCCGTTGTACGTTCCGGCCTTGCAATTTCGTCCGCTGGGGGTAAACTTTTCTAGTTCCACGTGCCAGTTATCTCCTGTTAATTCACATCTGCAAGTTCTCCACTGCCTTAACTAGGTATTGAACTCACACTCTCCTGTCACTGGATCTAACGAACGCTTTATCCACTGTGCCCTGTGTCCTTAAGGACATCTGTGTATGAATTTCTGGGACTTATAAACTTACTAGCACAGTCTACCTCAGCGAGCGAAATAAAGGGTTCAGTTCAACCACCTGAAGAAGGCTGGAGCGTACAACGGCCGAAACGTTATGATAGATATGGCAACAAAGATGAGGACAATAGTCCAAATAATGTAAATAGTGAGTAATGTCTTTTGTATGAAATACTTAAAGTGGAGAAAGAATTTGGATTATGTCAATCGCACTCTCTAAGCAAGAACTGCATGAAGCCAAGAAGAGCCAATCAGCATCACGTGAGGCTGTCAAGGCGCAGGGGGTGATGGTACATCACAGTTTGACTACTTCTAGTTTGATACCTCAACGGAGACTATTTTAGCAACACTTCCTACATATATGCAATACACACAAACAGACATGATAATGCATGTCGACTCGTTAGACGGGTATGAAAAGTTTTCCATCTACCCGGATTTGAAAATCTAGATTTTCATCTACTAAACTGGTTGACAACCAAAGCTGAAGAGCCAATTCTGCCATTCTATTTAGCACACATCTGGGCGGGGAGCGGGAATAAAATCCGAACCCGGTTTGCCGTTTTTCTTTTTAAACTGCTAACCATTGCACTACTCACACATCTATCCATACATATATGTATGGTTTGTGTATTGTATTTTAAATATGCTGAACGGATCAGAATTAGAATTTTTGGGATAGATCGCTATTAGTTCTTGAACAAGGCCACAGTCACGATATTTGAATTTTTATTAGAACAACCGCGACGACTACCAGTCTTAACTAACCAATTACACTCGCAAGTATTTTATCTAACTAATTTAAGCTCACAAGGCTTTTGCCTAACAATTTTAAATTAACAAGGATTTTACCTAACCAATTACACTGACTTCTTTCACTTAACCAATTTAAACTCAAAGGCTTTTGCCTAATCGCTTTCACTTAAAAGGCTTATATCTAACCAATTTAAACTCAAGGGGCTTTTACATAACCAATTTCACTCACAATGCTTTCACCTAACCAATTTCACTCTCAAGGCTTTTATTTAACCAATTTAAACTCACAAAGCTTTTACATAACTAATTTCACCCACAAGGCTTTTACCTAACCAATTTCACTCACCGAACTTTTATCTAACCAATTTCACTCACAAGGCTTTTATTCACCAATCTGAACTCAGAAGGCTTTTACCTAACCAGTTTCACTTACAAGGCTTTTACCAAATCAGTTCTACTCATAAAGCTTTTATCTAACCAATTTCACCCACAAGGTTTTTATCCTACTAATTTAAACTCAAAAGGCTTTTATCTAACCAATTTAAACTCACAAGCCTTTTACAAAACCACTTTCACCCACAAACCAATTTTACACACAAGGTAAAAAGCGGTGAAATGTCATAACCTGTGATATGATTTTCAGGCATTTCCTAAAGGTGCTGCCTGATGGAATCGTCGATATTTTGAAGAAGCCATATCTTTGACAAACCGATCATGGTGGGATTCGAACCATTCGGCCAAACAGCCAAGACTGATGAGTAAGAACATACAGATCAGTAGATCATTTTAAAATGGAGAGACAGATTTAACAAAAATGTGACAGTACTGAATAATGTAAGAAGAAGAAAAAAACAAAAAATAATCTCAAACAAAAGTAAAACAACACCCCCTCTTTTCTTTGTTTTATTTACTTTTTATATAAACGCAAATAACCGCATTAATCAACTCTCTCTCTTTTTCTTTCTTTCTGTCTTCCTTTCTTTCCTTCTCTTGGTATCTTATTTTCCTTTTCAGTAATCTTCCCGGCAACAAACAGCCGTTGGATAAAAACGTGATTACAGCGAAAAGATATTCAGCGGCCATGACAGTACGAACGAGAAAGAGCGAGAAAGAGAAAAAAAATAGTTCTAAAGAAAGAGAGAACAAAGAAAAGGTTTGGGAAAACATGATATATATATAAAAAAAGGAAAAACCAAGAAGTAACAAACAAACACCACTGTTTTGTAAACACTTAGCACTGTCTTGTAGCGCTTTTGTCGTGATTCGGTGATGTCGTAAACGGTGTAGGCAAAATGGTAGTGATCCATCAATGTCATGCACAAGGGATAGATATCACTTCGTGCTCGTTCATTTATTTGCTTGTTTGCCGCAAGATCGAAGGCTTCTAGAATGTCACATGCATCCGTTTCTCCTTCAAATTCTACATTTTGGCAATAGGCTGACATGCGATTACAAAATTCAGCCATTTTGAATATAATATTTATCTTTCCCAATGTTTAACGCCCGTTCTTTTTAAATGTTCGAAAATACATTCAACTTTGTATCGTGCAATAATATCACAATGAAAATATTTCCCTATTCGGCATACTCAAAACTAGTAAGGTTACCTGCAGTTACCAAAGGTTAAATAATTTTCTAATTAGTTGTTTTATTTTGTGGTTGGGTATTAAATGATGGCAATTTAAAAAAAATCTCCAGCACACCAACCCTTTTGAAGTTTGAATTCTCGGGCAGTTTCGATTCCACTGGATTTAATCTTATCTCAAAATTAGTTCAACATTGTGTTTACAAGATATTTTTTTTAAATTTAAATTATGCAACTGTCAGTCTCTACCCAGCATCTGAACATTGCGTTGTGCATGAAACACCGAGTCGTGATATCGGTGAAGAATAATATGCATACTTATTAATACACACACACACACACACACACACACACACACACACACACACACACACACACACACACACACACATATATATATATATATATATATATATATATATCTGTAAAAATCAGGAGGTTTTAATACTATTTCCTAGTCTGATTCAACTTTGACCATTAACCTTTCATAAAATCAAAATATATATATATATATATATATATATATATACATATATATATATGTATATTAAATTAATATATATATATATATATATATATATATATGTGTATATTAAATTAATATATCTCTTATTCTTTCTCTACATATATATATATATATATATATATGTGTGAAAAGTGTATATAAAATAAATAAATATAAGTATGTATAATTTGTCTGACGGTCGCTAAAGCGTGAAACCCAGGTCACAAACTCAAATCTATCCAACCATGATCATGTCGACGTGATCATATTAAAACGGAACGATGATCTTATTTCAGTACAACGTACAATGGCCGAAACGTTGTGATAAATATGGCAACAAAAAGAGTCCGAATGGACAATAGTCCAGAAAATAGACAGATGTAAATAGATAAATATGTACAAAGATGAGGACAATAGTCGAATAATGTAAATAGTGTACATAATAAATCATCTCAGAAATATAGACAGATACTGAAGGGTGATAAATATGTCAACAAAGATGAGGACAATAGTCCGAATAATGTAAATAGTGTACATAATACCTCATCTAAGAAATATAGACAGATACTGAAGGGTGATAAATATGGCAACAAAGATGAGGGACAATAGTCGAATAATGTAAATAGTGTACATAATACCTCATCTCAGAAATATAGACAGATACTGAAGGGTGATAAATATGGCAACAAAGATGAGGACAATAGTCCGAATAATGTAAATAGTGTACATAATACCTCATCTCAAAATAGATCATCTGAAGTGTGATAAATATGGCAACAAGATAGGACAATAGTCCGAATAATGTAAATATGTAATATAATACCTCATCTCAGAAATATGTGATATAAATATGGACAGTCCGAATAATGTAAATAAATAATACCTCATCTGAAATAGGACCGAAGTCCGAATAATGTAGTCCGAATAAATAAATAGTGTACATAATACCTCATCTCAGAAATATAGACAGATACTGAAGGGTGATAAAAATAGTCGAATAATGTAAATGTAAAAGATGAAGGGAGGCAACAAAACAACAATAGACCGAATAATGTAAATAATACATAATACCTCATCTCAGAAATATAGATCAGATACTGAAGGGTGATAAATCTATAGACAGATGCTGAAGGGTGATAAAACAAAGATGAGGACAATAGTCCGAATAATGTAAATAGTGTACATAATACCTCATCTCAGAAATATATACAGATAAATATGGCAACAAAAAGAAGGGAAGGGTCATAATCTCAGAAATATGTCAGATAAAGGTGAGGACAATAGTCCGACTAATGTAAATAGTGTACATAATACCTCATCTCAGAAATATAGACAGATACTGCAAGACCTTCTATTTAGCCCATTGATAGGATATGTGCACGTAATTAAATATAACAAACCTCAATGGAATTGGAACTCGCCAATTCCGAACCCTTAGGCATAACACCATCCGTACATTTAAGCTTACTGCACTTGTCACCCATCTATGCACTCATCAGGTTCAACGAGTTTCAACCTGACATGGCCGTTAGCTCTAAATTAGTTAAATTTAATATACACTCCAAAAGTATGAAGTCATCCCCAGAATTAGCATGGGATGAACTTGACAGAAGAGTAAAAAAAAATGAAAAATAAAAAAATGAAAGAGTCATTGAAAAAAGAATGGAATCAATTCTCAAACGTAAACTTTGAGAAAATTTTGCAACGAATGCCAAAATTATGTGCTGCAGTAATCAAGCCTAAAGTAGGATATTTTGATGAGAGTAAAATTTAATCGTAAAATACCCTTTTTTTCTTTTTAACATTATAAAATTTATAATAAAAAATCATGTCTCATTTTTTTAACGATGTATAATAATTTTCTCTCATTTAAAGTACAAAACAATTACTTTTAGGGCCAATTTAAATAATTACCAGTGTTGGCTATAAACTATCAAACTGTAGTATATATATATATATATATATATATATATGAAAAAAAATATATACGGAAAAAAACAAACAAAAATTATATATACAATTTATACTGTTTTAATGTTAATATGTCAACGTCGGACGTTTTCTGTCTAATAAACCATCTTCAGGACATATTGAAAAATAACATTATCAATAAACATTGTATTGATAATGTACTAATTACATCGTCTTTGTCTATGAAGAACTTATCAAACATTGTATTGAAATGTTATAATTTATGAATATATCCTGAAAATGGTTTAAAAACAGCATAATTGTATAAGAATTTTGTTTGTTTTTTATTTTTTTTCTTCATACTTTCGGATTTATATCCATATATTTGCTTACATACATATATATATATATATATATATATATATATATATATATATATATATATATATATATATATATATATATATATATATGTGTGTGTAAACGTTTTTAGTAGATACAATATGTTTGCAAAGGCATCTCCGTTTTGATTGTTCGTATTAATTGTATGTATGGTCTGTTTTATGTGTGCATCTAGAGTTATAGGAATGTTTTATTTTACAAACATGACCAACGCAGTGTGGGTGTGTTCATAGTTGATATTATTGTGTGTTGGATTTTTATTTTTATTAATAACGTTTCCATTATTTTTAGTCTTATTTTTCTAGATACATATATAAAACAATCCATACATTCAGTTAAAAGTAAAAATAAAATCAACGTTGATAATAACTAAAAAAACCATTAAGTTGATAATGGATAAAGACGAAAACGTGCGAGAACATACAAAATAACCGGATAATTTCTACATAATTTACGTCCAGAAAAGAAGTAAATTATAAAAACACAAAATTTAATATGTATTTTTTAAGATATTTGTTATGTTTATACGTTCTTTTTATAGATACAAATATTTAAGTAAATGCTCTGTTTTATAATAAACAGTATTAACAGCATTTACCGGTTTGAATGCCCGAAGAATTTTCTTAGAAAATATGCGTCCTCCGACAGGAATCGAACCTGCATCCTATACGAATCCGTCATATAGCCTGACGTGTCTTAATTGATTGGGCCACAGAAGACCGTTCAGTTAGAAAGGTCAACTTTAATGTTTTTAAACACAATTCTCTATGATTTTTCTCGCATTCATATCTGCTCAATGCGTATCCAAATGTAAACCAATGACATCACACATTATGAAATGGACAAAGTCCGACAATTATTTTAAAGACATTTTATATATATATATATATATATATATATATATATATATATATATATATATATATATATATATATATCAAACAAGTTTGCTAAAAAAGAAGCGACAAGGTCTGTTTGTTTAACATTTTATTGTATTTTTCAAATTTTTGGATAAGGTGTTGAGTCTTTTGCTCGAAATTGTGGATAAACTGTCCAAAGTTCATATTATGTTATTTTTGCTCAAGTACTTTCGACTTTCGCAGTCATTATCAATAACCGATGTGGTGCTTGTGTGGTTCGAATTCCTTTGCCTGTATCCTGATAGATTTTGGGAAGCTGGACTTTTGTCATAATCTAGAATCTAAAATGTTTTCTCTGTTTGGCTTTCTCTCTCTTTTTTATATTTCTCTTTTTAATTCTTTTTCAGTTCAGTCCTTTGTTTTCGTATTCGTACATGCAGGAATATGTTTTAAATTCTTTTTCTCTTTCTTTACTGTTGCAAGTGCCATCGTTCCATTTTTGCATCTTCAGCAATATAGAATTTCTCTTTCAGTTAGGAAGGTTCGGTGCCGTGTTGATCATTGCTTTCTCCAGTTCAATAATTGGATGAATCAGACATGCTCTTGCCTTCGATGATTAACACGTTGAGTAATTCATCTTTGCATTTTGGTCTAGGACTATTTGGCATATCAAATATATCGCCACATCATTTAGTTGACGATAACAAAAGAAAGGGTGTTGATCGCTCGAGCTCTGCAGTCCAACCAATTCTTCAGATGTTTTTCCGTTCAACTTTTCATATTAGATCACGTGATTCCACACGTGTGTAAGATGCTACTTTTAGATCTCATACTCTTCTGTTTCTAGGACCAGTTATTTGTCTAATCAGTTGTTCATCCGACTATTGACTTCAACAAGTTGAGCGAGCGAGAGAGAGAGAGAGAGAGAGAGAGAGAGAGAGAGATAGAGTGAGAGTGAGAGAGAAAGAAAGAGAGAGAGAGAGAGAGAGAGAGGGTGAACGTCACAGAGAGAGAAGGTAAGATTGATCATTAATTATATGTGTATTGAAGATTAAGGTTTTTTTTGAGTAGTAACATATATATATATATATATATATATATATATATATATATATATATATATATATATATATAATCGGTATCACCACCAAGCCAGTAAAATCACTAATTCAAGCCTAAGGGGTGACAGGGTGTGGAAGAATTAGTAACAGAAGCATTAATAATGAACGGGAAGAGGAAAGATTAATCAGGAGGACAGTAGATAGTGATTGACATTGCATTTAAATTTTTGTGGATAAAAGTTGACTGGAAAGCATGGAGCCGTGTTTGAAGTCATTAGCGATTTTATTGATTAAGTTTACTCTTTAGCATTTCAAAATATTTTGTGTAAATATATCTGTTAAAATATTTTGTGTAAATATATCTGTTAAAATGAGATGTCAGTATTATTTTGTCGTTTACATAATATAGACGACAATTTATCCATCGCACACACACACACACACACTATATATATATATATATATATATATATATATATATATATATATATATATATAATAAATGACTGATTGAATAAATGACATTATGTCTGCTAATTTTTGACAAAATCCCTTCATACTTCGTTCATAATTTTTTACTTATGCGTTTAAATGTAAAACTGTTGACAATGTGCTGAGTGTTCATCAGAACGTGAAAACAATTCTCCATTATGGAAGTTTTTTCACGTTTTTATGTCATGGTCATGCGCGCATTAAAGCTTGAAAAAAATGTTCCTTTACAGGCATTTCAGAACATTACTGCAGTATTCATAGTTGTTTCTGTTCAGTACCGGCTTTAAGAATGTAAAAATAATACGGTAATGGATAACAACGCACAATTTTGTATAAATGTACTAATGAACAACATATAGTTTTGTATTACTTGCACCCCTGAAGATGATATTGGAAGAAGATCGAAAGTGCTTGGGAAATGAAAATAAAAGAAATTCAAACAGTTATAACTCATTTCTCTCATCCTTTAACATCAATACACGGAAGGTTATTCGTGAGTATCAACGGGTTTTGTTAAAAATTAGCAGATATAATGTCTGTAATTTATTTAATCAGACATGCCTAAAAGAGAATTTGCTGCCTAAATACACAAATATATATAAATATACAAATATATATATATATATATATATACAAATATATATATATATATACAAATATATATATATATATACATACTATATATATATATATATATATATATATATATATATATATATATATATACTTATATATATATATACTTATATATATATATATATTTTGTGTGTGTTTGTGTGTCATTCTTTTCGTGCAGTTTCAAATTTGCTAAATTGCCTAAATTTGCTGCCTAAATACACAAATATATATATACACAAATATATATATATATATAATATATATATATATATATATATATATATATATATATATATATATATATATATTTTTGTGTGTGTTTGTGTGTCATTCTTTTCGTGCAGTTCCAAATTATTTCTTGATAATCGTTGGCCTGTTTGATTTGATGATCAAGTTTCATTTCGTGATGTCACGTAGTGCAACCTTAGACAGGATCAAACAGGATATTTATTTTGTCGACGCGATATCGATGTCGAACTTGGAATCCGATCCAATATTTGCAATTATCTAGTCGTGTATAAATAAATTGAAAAAAAGAGGCTTAGAGCAGCGGTTAACAGTGTTCGAATTTCATTTTGCATGAATCCACTTCTGCCCAATTTCTCTCCTATTCCTATTATGGCAAAATATCCCGGCACTTATCGTCGCTGACTTACATGGCACAAGTAACTGTCACAGACTGAACCGACATAATATGTTTCTAACCCATGTTCTAAATAAAGCTAAAACCCCACAACAAATACACTTAAGATGTATGATTTGTATTTCGTCAGGTCTACTACTAAAACGACGATCACCTTTCTTCTTCTATGTGCCATGTTCCACAATAATGACACTCCACAACTTCCTATCCCTCGCAGTATTTCTTCCTTTACCAAGCCCACGCCTCCCGTTCCACAAAATCCATTCGCACAAACTCGTCAAGTCGATGTGCTTTTGCCTTCCTCTATCTCTCTTGCCGTCTTGTGAGTGTTAAGTTTTCCAAGCCCTCATTCTTATGTACCTAAGATATTTCAGCTGTCTCTTTTCGTGTTCTTTTTGTGACCATTTTCTTCACGATTTCATCGTTGCTTACTCTCTCCGCCCATGGATTTCTCAGTATCCTTCTGCAGAACTACCTCTTCATCATTTCCTGTATTCAATGCCATTCAAGAGGGCACTTTTTTCTTTGATTCCATCAAAATTTTACTGATTCTTAGTACTTCTGCTATTTCAATGCGACTTCGGATTTCGGTGTCACATTTTCCATCCTCTGTTAAAGGACTCCCAAGATATTTAAACTTCTGTACTTGTTTGATTTTGACATCAGCAAATCGTATTTCGCATATACGACTTTTTCTCAATCTGATGGCCATACTTTCTATATCTGTTTATATCACTGAGATGAGCTATTATGATTATTTACATTATTCAGATTGTTATCCTCATCTTCATTACTATATTCACAATGTTTCGGTTGTTGTACGCTCCGGCCTTCTTCAAATGATTGGAATTTTAAACTGAACCCTTTATTTCGCCCACCGCGGTAGATTGTTCTAGTTCCACATGCCGTGCCTCGGTTATTTCCCTTTAAGACAACTCTGCAAGTTTTTTGGGTTCACCACTGCTGTAGCCTGATATTGAACTCAGAACTCTTTGGGTCTAGTCACTAACCAACGTCAATGACACGTGGATTTATCCCAGTGGACAAAGACGTTGGTTAGATCCAGTGACTAGACCCAAAGAGTTCTGAGTTCAATACCAGACTACAGCTGTGGTGAACCAAAAAACTTGGAGATTTGCTTAGAGGGAAATAACTAAGACACACGGAGGCATGGCACGTGGAACTAGAACAATCTATCTCCGTAAGTAGATGAAGATACCATTATCATTAACATCTTACCATTACGTGGAAGATATTTCTGGGACGTATATATGTGATGTATTTCTGCTGTAGGTTGATAACTGAATAATTATGTTATGACTTCTGTTATATAGGAATAAAGGGACGCTGTCGACACTGGATCGCCAGTGAGCAAACACAAGTGATTCCATTTTGAATTAAGTAGATCACGTGACCATAAAATATATGTTTATATGGGAATTAGCGTGGCGTCTAATCGATCACTATTTCTACACTGTCCCCTATCTCTATACTATTCACATACTATTTCTCTATACTGATCACTACACGGATCACTATTGTGTGGTTACTATTCGAGCGAGTATTATCGAGCAAGTACTATTAGTGCAAGTGTTATTCGAAGGCGTCTGACACTAGTATTGCTCAACGGCGTTACTAGAGTTGTATCTGCGATTACAAAGTCTCTACTACAACGAGCATTACGAAAGTGACAACGAGTATTCGTTGATATTACAAAAGTGGTAACGAGTGTTGTTGACATCACAAAAATAAATTTAAATAAATTATAATTTTTATATAATTTTCTTTTATATATATAATCCTTACTTTATATATCCTTCTCAGTTTTTATTCAACTTTTACAATCAAAGCTTAGCTCGCCTGCTGAGCGAAACAAAGGGATTAAAATGGAGTAGTCGTAGTAGTAGTAATAATGGTTATTAGTAATTTTGTTTTTGATTTGAGGACATTTCTTCTGTTTTTATTTCGAGTGTGTTATGTGTTATGTAGTGGTTTCACAGTGGAGGCTTGTATTTTGTACTAAGTCGGTCCTAAAATAGGTTCGACGTACAAAACGTTAGGAACTTGATATAATAGGTATAACGCAGAGTAATCTAGTTGTGCTCGCTGATACTTTCGTATTCGACTAACGGTCGTCCGACATCGACTGACTGACCAAACTCTCTGCCGACCGCCTTGTTACTCTTACTTCTCCTACTTATTATAGGTGGGAGAGTCTATTAACAATAGAATACGTGTGTTCCACTAAAACATTATGTTATCGTGATTTTTTTTTTCCTTTCTGCACATTTCAAAACTGTTATATAGGAATAAATTGTCGCTGCCGATACTTGAGATTGAACACAGATCACCGGAGAGCAAACACAAGCAATACTATTTTGTATAAGTAGATGACGTGATGGTAAAGGAAATATATATATATATATATATATATATATATATGGGAATTAGCGTGGCGTCTAAGGGATCATAATACGGATTACTTCCATGTGTGCTGGTCAAACTCTCTGCCTCGGGGCAGAGAGGAACAGACGAAGCAATGTCGAAGGGCAGAGTCACGTCTCGTATGGTAGACAGCTTCCCGACTTCGTTTTTTATAGGGTGTACTGGGAAATTTTGACCGAGTCTACGAGCTCGGATACCCAGCTAAAAACTTGGCTTTGTGCTGCATCCGAACGCGTGGGGCGGTTAGTGAATATTTCACTATACGGGTCACTTTCGAGTGTGCTGCTCAAACACTCTGCCCTGACAAGGCTATGCCTAAGGGCAGAGTCTCGTCTTGTGTTGTAGACAGCTATCTGACCCCGTTTTTTACGGGGTGTACTGGGAATTTTTGACCGAGCCTATAGGCTCGGATAGCCTACATTAAACTTGACCTTGTACGGCATTCAACCGCGTGGGGCGGTTAGTGAATATCTCACTATACGGATTACTTCCGAGTATGCTGATATAACTATCTGCCTCCAGGCAGAGGGGATCTCTAGTTGAGGATATGTCAAAGGGCAGAGTCTCGTCTCGGGAGACACCGACCTGACCCCGTTTTTTTACGGGGTCTATGGGATTTTTTGGCCGAGAGTACGGGTCAGATACCCGATAATAAACTCCCCCTTGTGCCAAATTATCAAGCAATTGCTATTAGTGCGAGTGTTATTCGAAGGCGAGTGACCCAGTTTTATTCAACGGCGTTACTATAGTTGTATCTACCATTAGAAAAAACTCTACTACATCGAGTATTCATTGACATCACAAAAGTGGCAATGAGTGTTTGTTGACATAAAAAAATTATATGAAGAAAAGATTTTGTTAAAAATGTTAGAAACTTTTATATCACCCAAATTGATTTTAATATCAAGCTAGTATCATTTTTGCCATATTTTTATGTCGATAGAGGAGATAATAATAAGCAGATGTACTATTTGAATTGAAAGTATAACAATTGTGAAATATTTCGATAAGATATGATTGTTATTTTTAGGATGGAGGTTCCTCTGATATAAACATTTTACCTTTAACCTGCTAACACTGTGACAGTAATTCAGGCCTTGGGCAAGTATTGTACACCCTCGTAACCACTAACGTTAAGATTGTAACTTCAGCAAAGGAAAATTAATATAAATATTAACATTTACCATTGTGTGATAGTCATTGTTTGGGAACAGTTCAATACTCTTCGATTTATATTGTTTACATACTGGCGTAGGTATAAAAATGTCAACTAAACATTACTTTGAATAGATAAAACTTTCTCACCCACCCTGTGCTCACACACATACATTATCGCACTTTTTCTGTGTCGTGACGTGTAAATAGAGACATAAAAAAAAAATTAGTTTACATGGCCCTGCTGATAAAGAATTATTTTAAAGCTAGAAATCCTTTTTTAAACATTGTTGGTTCAAGATGGGGGCATTTAAACTTACGCAAGTATTATTAAGCTCTCTAGAAAGATAAGATATGAAAAGTTGCAATATTCAAATAAATAACTTTTCTGAATGACAGAATAGTAATTTTTCACATAAATAGAGATATGTCATAATTTCAAATAGAGTATATATATAAAAGGGAGAATATGGGTAATGATAAAAGGCATATTTGGGAGCTGACGCATTTTGTCCTCTGAGGGACCTTATCAAGACAAATGTGCCTTGATAAAGTTCCTTATCGGACAAAACGCATCGGCTAAAATAAGTCTTCCTTTTTTCTTTAATCATCAATATATATGTACAGACGCACGCATGTACGTACACACAGATGTACAAAACACGTATTGGTTCTTGAAAATCACCGAGACGAACAAAAGTATTTGATCCCCTCCCCACAACTCCGTAAGAAAAACAACAAAAACATGCACAACTTGTTGACAAGTGGTTGAATGGTCAAAAATATTGTCAAATAATAGAGAAAGGACAAATCCGACTATTTGAAACCAATCAGATTGACAAGAATACCTACCTTTTTATCATATGAGCAAAGTAGCAAAGTCCTGGAAGGAATCGCAAGGAATCAAGTCACTGTCATGAGTAGCCCAAAGTCCTGACTCGAATCCAGTAGAGCATGTTTGGGAGTATCTTGACCGAAAACATCGAGAGCGTGCAACCAAAATCACGTCAATGGCAACACTTAAAGAAACATTGCTAAAGGAGTGGCTAAATATGGATCAGACGATTGTTGATAACTTGATCAAATCCATGAAAAATCGAATACAAGAACTGAATTTAGCAAATGGAAAACCTACTCTATACTAGTTCCAAATATTGTTTATTTACGTTGAGATTATGTAATTAAATTTTGAATATTGGAAGTATATTTCTCAGGCTAAAACTTTTCTTAGGACACAATATATATATATATATATATATATATATATATATATATATATATATATATATATATATATATCAATGATATTGAGCACTTTAATCCATAAATATAGTATATCTCAAAATTTTATTTTTTCATATAAAGTAGCGTCTATAATATAAGGAACGGAAACAACAAAGACATAAATATGTGTATTACTTAAAACGTAATGCATGATTAGCAATGAAATTTTTACCGAATAAAATTTGGGGGGAATGCATAAATATTATACAAAGTTACAAAACTTTGCATAATAGTTTTTTTTAAAATAAAGATTAAATGGAACAAAGGAAATAAGCTATTGGAAAAAAATTTACATGATAGTTTTTTTTAAATAAAGATTAAATGGAACAAAGGAAATAAGCTACTGGACAATATTATGGCCGCTACTGTATATATATATATATATATATATATATATATATATATATATATATATATATATATGATTAAAATGTTCAGTACATGTGTGTTAGGTTTTGGTTCGACTATTTATATATAGGTAGTAAGATTTATTGTGTTATCCTGACGGTTATTGGTGGGTTAATGATTATGTTTCAAATTACTACCGATAATGCACCATTAACAAGCATATATAAATAGTCGCCAAAACACAACACATATGGCCTGAAGATCGCATTCAAACATAAAACAGACTGTCGCTTTTGCTGTTAACCTCTGTGTCCACTTTTATATTTACATACACTCTATTCCTGATAGTGAGCACTTTTACTGAGAAATATAACATGTATTAAAACTATATTTTTAATATATATATATATTTATATATATATATATATGCACATTCACACACACATATACACACACACATATATATATGCACATATATATATATATATATACATATGTACTCACAAACATATATATATATATATATATATATACAAATATGCATGCATACATACATACACACACATATATGCACACATATAGTTACATACACTGTCCCCCATATATATATATATATATATATATATATATATATATATATATATATATATATATATATATATATACACACATATACACCCCCACAGACATATAAATATATGCCCACACTCATATATACACACATCCACACATTCAACACACACACACACACACACACACACACACACACATATATATATATATATATATATATATATATATATATATATATATATATATATATGCACACATAAATATATCACACACATATATACACATACTTAGGATATTACCCCCTCTTACAATAGTGTCCAACGTATTTATGAGGATTGGTACGTACCCATTAGTGTTCATAGGTACTGTATATCACAGTTTGCATATAACATTACTCTTTAGTTGTATATATTTAGTCACTGAGCACATTTTTTGTCCTCGATTTTTGCTCTGATATGAGAGGACAGATAACCCGGGTTACATCTTTGGTCACGGTCACCAGTTAATATAACGCCTTTTGTCGCCGCAGAAAGTTTTGGCATTCGTTGCAAAAGTTTCTCAAAGTATAAGTTTGATAATTGATTCTATTCTTTTTTTTTTTGTCAATGATTGCAAGAGCTCTTTTTTTAAATTTTTTTTTCACTTTTCTGTCAAGTTCATCCCATGCAAATTCTGGGGTTGTCTTCAAACTTTTGAACTGTAGTGTTTATATTTTTGTTACCCTTCTTTTTTGGTTATGAATATTCTTTTAATATGTCGGCTTTTATTTCTTTAATAAAATTGTGTGACCCCGAGAAAAAAAAATATTCTATCGTAACCGGATGTATCTATATTAACAGCAAACAGCACATGATAAAATATAAGTCGTCAGAATGTATCTCTCATCGATCCTAAAAAATGTACCTGATTAATTATCAACTATAGATAAAACAAATATGGAAGTTTATCATAACCAATCATACCAATCCTAAATATTGAATCAGTTGCTATTTTTAAAAATAGCCGTCACAATTATCGCAGTGTATTGTTAAATATATGAGTTTAACAGCTTTAACAAAATATTATAATGATAGTCATAAATATGAATGCGGGTCATTATTTAAAGAAGTAAGAGGGTACAATGAAAAGTTTAAAACTTAATGGTTTCTATTTCACTAAAGCAGACGTTAAACGCTTGGTAGAATTATCGCCTCCTCTATTTCCCCTGTCTTTCTTGCTTTCTTTCTTTCTTTTCTTATTATTACGTATGCTTTCCTTTTCAGCTCCTGTTTTTAAAGTAATGTCTCCTACGAACGAGTTTATCTAGATTCATAATGATTGTAACTCGTTTATTTGATTTTGATTTTTTCATAATAATATTCATTTATTCTAACATCAATAGATTTTTTTCATGAGATTTTTCTATTGCATCGTTAAACATTTCAGCTTAACAACTTTAATAAAATATTACAATGACAGCGGGTCCTTATTTAAAGAAGTAAAAGAGTACAAATTGAACACTGACAAGATTTTCTATTTCACTAAAGCAGACGTTAAACATATTTTCTCGTTTTTCTTTCTTTTTGTTTTATTACGGTTGCTTTCTTTGTCTTTGATATATATCTTTCTTTTCTGGTTCCACGCAATCAAGAAGGAATGGTTTATTATTTATCTTGAGTAATGGCAAGGCATACGGACTAGGCTAACTAAATATAGAATTACTAACTATGGTTCTACAGAGGGATGCTGAGGATATCATGGACCGAGCGTGTGATCAACGATGAAGTCTTAGATATGTTACAAATAAGGAGAAACATTAGAAAGAGGCAGCTGAGTTTTCTGGGACACATAATGAGGAAGGAGGGCATGGAGAATCTGATATTCATGGGCCGAATAGAGAGAAAGAGAGACAAGCGAAATAATGTAATAAAATATTACAATGGCAGCGGGTCATTATTTAAAGAAGTAAGAGAGTACAAATTGAACATTGACAAGATTTTCTATTTCACTAAAGCAGACGTTAAACATATGGGAGCGTTATCGCCTGCTCTATTTTCTCGTTTTTCTTTTGTAAGAAGCAATATTCCGTACTAATAGGAATATATACTTCAAAAACAAGGTGAATAAAATAAGTAAAGGTTTATTGTAAAAAAGAACAAAAAACAAAAACAAAAAACAAGTACAATAAGAATAAAGGTAACAGTTACACACAAGATCATCGCAAGTCAATTCAGTCGTGAGTGCTACTATTGGAAGGTCGGTAGTTCTCGAGTCGTACTTAACAGATCTCAGCTAGCCCCCCACCCACGAAGGTTGATGTGGCACAAGGCCGAGTATAACGTGGGTAATCCGAACCCGTAGGCTCGGCCAAAAATTCTCCGTAGAGCCGGTATAAAACGAGGTCGGGTAGCTGTTTCCCGAGACGAGACTCTGCCCTTCGGCATAGCCTCGTCTGGGGATTCTCTCTGCCTCCGGGCATAGAGTTTAACCAGCACAGCTGGAAAAATTCCAGCTAGTCAATACGTACTAGTCGCTCCCCCCACCACGCGGGTAGATGTGGCACAAGGCTGGGTTAACGTGGGTCATTCGAGCCCGTAGGCTCAGCCAAAATTTCCCCGTAGAACCCCCATCAACGGGTTTGGGTCTGTCTACCTCTCCAGACGTGACTCTGCCCTTCGGCATAGCCGCGTTCGAGTTCCTCTCTGCCCGAAGGCAGAAAGTTCGACAGCACAACTGCTAGTAGTATTTACCAACCTCCCACAAGGTAGGATGTGGCACAAGGCCGAGTTTAATGTGGGGCAATGCGAGCCCATAGGCTCGGCCAAAATTTCCCCGTAAACCCCGCATAAAATGGGTCGTGTCTGTCTAACTCCCCGGACGAGACACTGCATAGCCTCGTGCGGTTTCCTCTCTGTCTGAGGACAGAGAGTTCGTCTGCACTACTGTAACAGATTCCAGCTTGTATTATTTATCAACCTCCCACGGGGTAGGATGTGGCACAAGGCCGAATTTAATGTGGGGCAATCCGAGCTCGTAGGCTCGGCCAAAAATTCCCCGTAGAATTGGAATAAACGGAATCGGGTCTGTCTACCTTCCCGGACGAGACTCTGCCCTTCGGCAAAGCCTCGTCTGGGTTCCTCTCTGCCTTCGGGCAGAGAGTTTGACAGCACAGTTGGAACAGATTCCAGACGGTCTCTGTAGTCCGTTGACTTACAGATACTTATAGGTAGTTACTACCTATAGCGTAGTCACTCATGGGGGTGACAGGTTATTCCATTAAATCAGTTAACTTCGCTACTATTTCGGTATTTCAATCGACAGATTAATGAATAGATCTTCCCTTCGGCCAGCGAGATTACTAACTATCCTTGACTATACACATCTCTTACACTAATCTTTCGTCATTTTGATTAGCAGTGGCTCCTGATCCTTCTCAACCACTCTATCATTTGTGCAGGTTATCACCCGCCAACAAACGGCTTCTTTCTGATTTACTGAAAACATAACCATAACTATATAAGCTCACAATCGGAAATCTGTACATTCAGGCCGAGTGGCACTTGATCCCTAATAATTTATATATTTATTTATATAATTTCCTTTTCCCGTTTATGGACAGCCAAATGTTGTTTTGAAGATCTCACTTGTAGATTCTACCGTCTATGCACTCATAAAAACTGACACGGTCCAGGCCCAGATAAAATAATTTACTATGCCCTTCGTGGATTTTCTAAGTCACTAGTGTATTGTGTTATATATATTTTTCATATTGTTCTTATAATGGTGTGGGGGATATTCGTAATTATTTCAATGACGAACGAGCTGTCAGCGGAAGAAAAGTTGCCACTAAGAAAATCCGAAATCATAATAATTTACCTGGGCTTGAACACCGATCGCTGGCGGAAAGTACACAATTCATCATCGTGGCTGGCTGACTACTCCAATCTATAAACTTCCACAATATTAACAAAGCTTCAAAAAGTCACTGCATAAAATGTTTTAGATTAATGGAATCGTGGCATTTCATGTTACAGCTTTTTTTAAATAATATTTCTTAACCTCTCTCTTTATCGATCGTTCATATCTATCTATCTATCTCTCTATCTCTCTATATATGTGTGTGCGTGTGTGTGAAAAGAGTGTGTATATATCTATCTATCTATCTATCTATCTATCTATATATATATATATAATTATTTATATATTATATGCGAGGTACTTATTAGAAAGCGCTCAATATCAGAGATATATCACAGGCTGCTTCCATCTATCTATCTATCTATCTATCTATCTATTACAGGCACTTTCTATCTATCTATCTATCTATCTATCTATCTATCGCAGTTCATTATTTCACTTTCTGTCAATCACTGGATCTATCTATCTATCTATCTATCTATCTATCTATCTATCTATCTATCTATCTGTCTGTGTGTGTGTGTGTGTGTGTGTGTGTGTGTGTGTGCGTACAGCGTGGTTCCTCCAGCAAGTAATTTTGCTATAAACATAGTTCAAATTCTTGCCGATAGGCGTGCATCTTGATCAAGTGATAATATTTTGAAGGAATAGCAAGATCTTTATCAGAGAATACATGACATTTACGGGAAATGAAGCCATACATCATTCTCTACGTGACCGCTTAATTTAGTTTTCCATCTTAGAAATAATTCCCATTCGATTACTTAGTGTTCTATTTAGGAAGTAAGAGATGTTTATTTTTTGCCGTTAACATCAGATCATTTCATAAAATCATTCACTGCATTCCTTCACCGTTTTCTTTCGTCTTTTTTATGTGCCGTGTCCCTTTAGAACGTAGGCGATCATGGCCCTCCACATCTTCCTGTCCGTTGTAGTTCTTAATATATTTTTTTTTGTTATTTCTTCCAAACCCTGTTCTGCCATCCATTTGCTCAAGCCCATCAAGTATGTCACGCGCTGCTATCCTCTGTCCCTCTTTAACTCTATCTGTCCTGTGAGTATCGGATTTTCCATGCCCCCCTTCCTCATTACGCGCCCCAGAAATTTCAACTGTCTCTTCTTGATGTTAAGTATAAGTTTCCTTTTTATATTTTCTATAAAACCTCGTTGCTCACATGTACGGTCCATGGTATCCTCATCATCCTTCTGTAGAACCAGATTTCTGTTTCTTGAAGTTCCTTCTTCATCTTTGAGGAAATTGTCCAGCATTCACTGCAGTATTTACTCGTTCCCAAACTAGAATGAGATGTGACACAAGGTCGGTTTAATGCGCGTACACCCGGGCAAGGACAAAAATTCCCCTCAGCCCCAGCAACCGTCGGTTGCGCTGGCCTCGGTGCGAGCACCGATCCTTCCCTCTGGTGCAACGGGAGGGCGCTGCCTCCGGCAGCTGTTCCCCAGGGCTGGGAACCTCTTCAGTATTATTTTCTCAGTTGTCCCTCCGTCCTTAGAGAAGCCCCTGAGCGCACTGTGTCCAAGGACAGAGACGCAACTGAGAGATGATAAATAATGCGCGTACACCCCTCCAAGGTGTATACTATACAGGAGGATGGATTTCATGTAGCAGTTCAATATTCTTTTCTTTTTTTCTAACAAAAAAATTCTCTCTCTTAATACTCTGCTTAGCTTTTGGAAGGCATCTTTAGCCATCCCAGTACATCTTCGGATCTCAGTGTCTGACTTTCCGTCCTTTGTTAGAACACTTCCTAGATATCTAAATTTCTATACCTGCTTGATTGATATGGACCAGCATTTCAGTTGAGGATTAGTGCACTTCTGCTTGCGAACAGTCTAGTAACTGTGCACTTCTATCTCGGAACAGTGTAGTAGCTATGTCTTTCTGCCTACGATCGGTGCAATAGCAGTGCATTTTTGTCTCAGAGCAGTGTAGTATTTGCACACTTCTGCTTTGGGGCAGTATAATACCTGTGTGCTCTGTAGAGTATTACACACAGTATAAGGTTGGAGCTGGCTGCCTCCTAAATCCTAACTCTATAGCGTCTCGTGGCATATCCCAGAATTTCCACTTTTGGTCATAACTCACTGCTAAAAATAACGGTCTACAGATGGGCAGATTGAATTACTTTCGAATGAAATGTTTTTGTTTTAATTTAATATTTTTCCCTTAATTCTCTGCAGTGTATTCATACCTTTGTGGACTGGTCATGTCTTGAGAATGTCTGATGACAGGATACCAAAGATCCTAACAGCCAGTTAGATCAGGGCTACAGGAATGTAGGACACCCATGGCTAAGATACAAAGACAAGCTGAAAAGCAACTTGTCAGCTGTCAATATACCACATAACACCCTTGAACGCTTAGCTTTGGAGCGGGTAGAATGGAGATCAACGTGTTTTAGTGGACTCAGCAGTTTTCAATCTGCTTGTCTGAATCATCTTCAAGAAGCGAGAGCAAGATCTAAAGGGTCAGCCAATCTAACAGTGATCTCATCTCAATCCTCACACTTGCTCCATATCCGGCCTCCTTTGTAAATCACTAGCGGGTCTTAAATGCCACTTAAAATTATCGCACAAAATTGCATAACTGAATCAATTAAGCTGTCAGATCCTCATACGTCGAAACCGACGGGAGAGTTCATTATTATTAACCTATATATTTGTAATTAAAATTTATTTTTTATTAAATATAATTTTTTGGAATATAATTTTACTTATTTTAGATATAAATTATTTAAATATGAATTATTTTTAAATAATACTTATTTTATTAAGTCTTTTTTTTTTAATATAACTTGTTTTTGAAATATGATTTTTCGCTTCTAAGTATGATTTTGTATTTTTAAATATAACTTTATATATTTTAAAGATTTTTTTAAACCCCTTTTAATTCCTCTCTTAGTTTTAAATTAACATTTCATTCTTCATATAAACCCATATTTAATGTCATAAGGTTAATATACGGGTTTAATTTCATAAAACCTCTTCTCTTTAAGAAATATACCTTCCACCCTCCCCTAACCATTGTCTTGTACCTTTCGTTTCACTGAAAAATTGAAATGGATAAATTCTATATTAGTTTTTCGACATTTTTTTTTGTAGCTTTAACAGTTAAATTTCTGTTTCCGACACGAACTCAGTCTACATCGGGGTTGAATAAGACTGACTAATATTTTCGTCGGTCGAAAAAAGTTATTCCCCATATGTGGTGATTTGGGAATTTATTGTTTATCATATATATATATATATATATATCAAAGTGAACATTGAAGTCAACACTCAGAGGCGACAGTCTGTTTCATACTATACGCAATCATCAGGCCGCCTTACCTACGTTCTATCTCTGATATTGAGTACTTTATTCCATAAATATAGGACGTTTTAAAAATATAAATATATATATATATATATATATATATATATATATATATATATATATATATATATATATATATATATATATATATATATATATATATATATTCACGTTCATACTAATAAGTTATCTGAAAGGTCATCTATTCGAAATAATTTATCTGGAAGTCAAACATGGGATTGATTTCTTCTTTTCTTTTTTTTTTTATCGCCAGGTCAATACTCCTTCCACTTCTCTTGAACAGATGTAGAGGTTCATACTTTGTTTCCTGTTTAAGAAAGAGTTCCCGGTTCTTTTCCTTTTCTCAGCCCTTTATGGTGCTGTCATGAATTTTTGTGATATGCGTGGATGGTGGTAACGTCTCTTCATACTGAGGGTACCGAGTTGGCAGTATTCTGGTTGCTATCCCCGACTGGTAGTTGGGAGCCCGAACTCTTGAGTAGCATCTTGAGAGGCTATCTGATCAACAGTTCGGGGTTTCTGCAGTTCTACGTTGCGCAAGGACGAGTGTCCCTGCAAACGCCTCCGGTGGGCAAACCCGAGACCACACTCTCTGTGCCATTTACCTTCCTACTACCCAAGGCCTTCCCTTATCAATATAACATTTCATGACTATAAACAATCAAAGATATAATCCTAAACCAGCTCAACAAAAACACCTAAATCTCTTAAACTTTTTTTCTCTAACATTCGTAGTATTTGTACCAACTTCTATAGTGTGGAATCGTTCCTCTTCGAAGTCTCCGGACATCCTAGCTCTCTGCAAAACTAATCTTAACTCTTCCATCCTGACCTGATTTCTCGATTCTTGGCTACATTCCTCTCCTTAGAAAGGACTCTAATATCCATATACATGGACTGAGAATTTATGCCCGCGAACATCTCTCTTGAATCTCCCGACCATTCTTACATGTGTCTCCGTCTCTCTCTATTAAACTCAGTCAGCTATCTCTTCTTTCTCGACCGTTCCCATTCCTCTCAAGACTGTTGCGTGCTAAATAGTATTTCTGATAATATAGAAAAGGTCATCCCCCTACACATATTAATGTTCGATGACTTTAATGCCTACCGTACCAGGTAGCTTAAACACTCTGTCACTGAACTCGCTGGCATCCAAACTGTTGCCTTTTAGATCGCATTTCTGATTTATATAGACGAAAATAAATAAACCTATTGTTTAATAAATAAATAGAGCGTCTACTGAAATATGAGTATCCACTAAAATGACGTTTAAAATGATATATATATATATATATATATATATATATATATATATATATATATATATAAAGAGAGAGAGAGAGAGAAAGAGATGGAGACAAAAGAGAGAGAATGTGTGAGATAGAGAAAGGGACAAAGAAAGAGTGTGTGTGTGTGTGTGTATGTGAGAGAGAGAGAGGCGGGGAGAGAAAGAGAAAAAGGGAGATAGGGAGAGATTCTAAATTACATTCATATTCGGAAACTTTAATATATACATATCTGTGTGTGTGTGTTTATAAATTAAAATATTTAAGAAAGAGACAATCTTAAGGTTCCATGATTAGAATTTATAACTAAAATTAATTATAAATAAATTATAGTCATACAACCTTAAGGTTGTCTCTTTCTCAAATATTTAATTAATATTTGCTGTTGTTACATTAAACTCTCTGCATTACATCCTCTTTGGAATTATCCACATGGTTTACCAAACCCTTCATTATCTTCCTATATATATATATATATATATATATATATATATATATATATATATATATATATATATATATATATATAAAAGGCAGGATTATAATTTATAACTAAAATTAATTATAAATAAATTATAGTCATACAACCTTAAGGTTGTCTGTTTCTCAGAGAGAGAGAGATAGAGAGATAGAGAGAGAGAGAGAGAGAGAGAGGAGAAAGTGAGGAAAGATAAACGTGCCTATTTTGTTTTTTTTAATTGTCTCCTCACTTTTTATGGCTACTGTGTTCGTAAACTTGTGCCATAAAAAATTACGGAAATATTTTTGTAACTTTTTTATTTACGTTTTTATTTTTATTTTCGATACTTCCTGAATATTAAGTTATATAAATAACTTCATCAATTTCTTATTAATGATTTTTATTTAACGCAAATTTCAGTAGACAGCGTCGATGATTTTTTCGACTCAAGGCGAATCAAAGTCAGTAAGTGATTGCGAAACATGTTTAGTTTCGCGTCCGAATTTTAAACAGCGATCAAATAATAGAGAGAAGAGCGTGCAAAACAACTTCGTTCGCGTAATGTCCTTCTTCAAAAAATAAAGATGGCTGAAAGGAAGAGAAAGCAGACCTTAAATAACAAAGAGCAGACCTGCGCATCCCAAACTTCCGGAAACAAAAGACTACAAAATCAGTGTCCTGGAGCATGCTCGCTTTGATAAACTAGAATCCGTCAACCACTCAGTTTCTACATCTGACGGCCGCCCCATAAGCGCAGATAATTTCACTTATTTTTCCACAGCAGCTAACAAATTGTAATAAGACCTTAATAATAAAGTGGCGAGTAGAATGTTATTTATATAGTTTCGAGATGGTGGCATCAGTCGTACTGGGGATTTGAGAACACGAGAGCTTTAGTCATCTAAAATCCATTTAAATTACTCGATCAAACGAAAGAGAGAAAGGAAGAAAACCTACTTAGTAGAAAAAAAAACGGATATACTTGAATTTCTCTATTTTTCTTTTTCAAGAAAGAAGAATAAATAAGATATTCACATATATTTATTTCTTTTTACTTTAAACGTTAATATGTTTTTGAGCAAACATCACTGTTTTTTTTTTAAATAGAGTAAATTTACGTCTTTCGACAGATTTAATAAGGAAAATGTACCATCGTGCACAATTCGAAGCAGCATCTCTCATAGATATAAACGCAATCAGTCCATGTGTACTTGTGATGGGTTCGAAATAACAATATCTCCCGAGTAAGACCCCCCATAGAGGAGAACATGACTAAAGACTGTGTGTACGCTATCCCGTGCAGCTGTGGAAAGGAATATAAAGGAGAGACAGGCCGCTTCCTCAAGGTAAGGCTTCAAGAACACCAGAAACCTGTAACACGTTGGGAAGTAGAAAAATCAGGCGTGGCTGACCACATATGGAGAGAAAAGGGAGATCACCGCTCTCTGTGGGATCATGTTGAGATCATAGACAAGGAACACCATTGGAAAATTCGTAAACTTAAGGAATCAGCACATATGCTAGGTCACAAAAATCTCCTGAGCCGACCAAGCATAGAAATAAATACAATATGGGAACCAGTAATAAGGAGTGCCAGAGAAAAGCAATGATAACAACATAGTTACAATATGAGCTCTGGTAAAAATGGTTCCTGAAGACATTAGGTTTATAATACCTAGAAATTCATACCCAGATGTCCTCAAGGACACATGGAACAGTGGATAAAGGCGTTGGTTAGATTCAGTGACAGGACCCAAAGAGTGTGAGTTCAATACCCGGTTAAGGCAGTGGAGAGGGAAATTAGCAGGACATAAAAACATCAAACATGGCACGTGGAACTAGAACAGTCTACCCCAGTGAAACGAAATAAAGGGTTCAGTTCGAAATTCCAACCACCTGAAGAAGGCCGGAGCATACAACGGCCGAAACGTTGTGATAAATATGGCGACAAATATGAGGACAATAGTCCTAATAATGTAAATAATCTCCCTTTTTATCATCCTCCTTCAAATTTGGGCGAGCTGAATAAAAAAACGGAAAGAAATTCGCGGTCCTGTGTGAAATTTTCATTTGATCAATGAAAAGGAATTAGCCGTTGAGAAATCAAAGAAAATAGTGAGCCTATGTGAAATACTTTTTTGATATAAAATGAGGAGAAAAATTAAGTCAATATGAAAAGAAGTCTGAAGTCATGTTAAAAGTTACATTTCTGTTCACGCGTCCAGCATTCAGATTTTCACCAGTGTCAAATTTCTCGCCAATTATATTATCGGCCTTAATGAAGCACTTGACACTTCAAAGAACTTTATTTCAACAAACCAAGGAAAGTTTCTCTCTTTGTCTAGTTTTGAATATATGCAACCGTATATCCATTCTGTGAAGAAGGAACTTTCTTACCTTTTGTTTTAAAACATGTTTTTAATATTATTTTGTGTCAGATCATTTAATCTGTTGTGTGAACATTTCCTCTTCATGACAATTTACTGAAACTATGGACTTTAAAAATTTCTTATTTATTTTCCTGAAACGAGGTATGACACAACTTTAAACGTGTAAATTTGTAAATAAATTCCTTATCTTGATTTGTTAAGATTATCCGTGCCTTTCCTCGTCATTATCTGCCTTCATTAACTTTCGTGGCATGGGCAAATCAACTGTTCCTTTTAACCGCGAAGTCCTATGCCACTATATACTGGCAAAGCCACGGAAATTATTCAACCCTCAAGCACGGTTCAGGTATCCTATTTTTTAAAAGAATAGTATATACTGGAAGGGCATTTTTAATAATTTTAATAATAAAGAAACAGTTTCTGATTGGACGAAATTTTAACCAGTTATTGAGTATGTTATACTGTTTTAAAAAACTTAAATGTAAAAAAAAGTATTTAGAATTAAAGCTAACAGTAAATAAAAGAAATAAGAAGTGATGTTTAGCAATTTAGTTTTCTTGTTATGGTAAAAGAGGAATAGAAAGTGTTATACGCGTTACCGTAAGACCGGAATAACACCTTAATAACTAGAGGTGATCAGGTTGCGTGTTCGATAAATATATAAAGTTACATTGTTTCATTGTTTCTACTCATGTGGCTTTTGAACATGAGTAGAGGTTTATCTCTTGTTTCCTGTTTAGGATTCGGTTTCCGGTCCCTTCTAAAGTTTACTTTAAATCTATACTTCTCCGCCTGAACTCTGAAATTTTATTGGCTACTTAAATCTTGACATTATTTACATTATTCGGACTATTGTTCTCATCTTTGTCGCCATATTTATTACAACGTTTCGGCCTTTCAGTATTTGTCTATATTTCTGAGATGAGGTATTATGTACACTATTTACATTATTCGGACTATTGTCCTCATCTTTGTCGCCATATTTGTCACAACGTTTCGGCCGTTGTACGCTCCGGCCTTCTTCAGGTGGTTGGAATTTCGAACTGAACCCTTTATTTCGCTCACTGGGGTAGACTGTTCTAGTTCCACGTGTCATGTTTGATGGAAATAAATACAATATGAGAACCAGTAATAAGGAGTGCCAGAGAAAAGCAATGATAAAGTTTTAATATGAGCTCTGGTAAAAATGGTTGCTGAAGACATTAGGTTTATAATACCCAGAAATTCATACCCAGATGTGCTCAAGGACACATGGCACAGTGGATAAAGGCGTTGGTTAGATCCAGTGACATTGTGAGTTCAATACCCGGTTAGAGTGGAGAACTTTCAGAGGGAAATTAGCAGGAGATAACTGATAACTGACATCCATCAAACATGGCATGTGGAACTAGAACAGTCTACACCAGTGAGCGAAATAAAGGGTTCCGTTCGAAATTCCAAACATCTGAAGAAGGCCGAAACGTTGTGATAAATATGGCGACAAAGAAGAGGGCAATAGTCCGAATAATGTACGTAATACCTCATCTCAGAAATATAGACAGACTTTAAATCTTGACCTTTTCAAGTTTACAATGAGCTGCCTATTTTTTCTGTTATCTTGCCATTTCTTACGCTAATACAACTTCACACAGTAACCCTCTACCTTGAGTGGCACCTGGGCCTTATATTGTGAAATGGTGAAAATTATTAAAAAAAAAATTTTGTAGGTGCATTTCTTTGTTACTGTTTACTGTAAACCCGAGATTTTAGCTATGTTGATTGATATGTTTTTTACGGTTTATCAATTCTTTTCAGGTTATTTAAAGCCAAAAAATATTTTTAGATTGAAGGAATTCTTTTTGGAGGGGGGAGATAATAATGGTTTAGTGATAAAGTCTTATTAATTAACCCATAGCTAGAGGGAGAGTAGGTGGATCCATACCTTTCACAAGGTTATCTGCGCGTAAGTAAACGCAACAGCAATTGGAACTCGGCTCTCCGATTAATAATTCTGAGCCATTATCCACTACATCAACCAAAACATCCAAGCTTACAACACGTGTTATTCCCAAGCGGTCACCCATCTAAGTACTGACCAAGCTCGACATTGCTTAACTTTGGTATTCGTACGAGAAGCGGTGTTTCAACATGATGCGGTCGTAAGCCTAGATTTTAGCTATGGCAATTTAACTACGTGGCAAATGCAAGACACTCAGTGAGGACCCAAATCAAAAACACAGTAATAATGGCTTTTGATATTAGCCTCTGGTGAGACGAACAAAAATGACTGGGCGATATCGCTCACCGATGGGCGATTTCAAATGTTGGGTGGGCGATGAGAAACTGAACAAAAAATGGTGAGCGATTGAAAATTTTGGTGAGTGATAGAGGATTTTCTATATTTTAGCATATGCTACTTTAAAAGAGAAATATTCAAAGGATATATGCAAAGAAACCTGTATAAAATACGCAGGGGACTTAATGAGAATAACTAGGTGACATTCCTAAACAAAATAAAAATTTCCCCGCAAACAACGAATATTTTGGTATTTTCTATAATTTTAAGAAAGGTCATTAATATTCAATAGTTCTTCAGACGAAAAAAAACATTTTTTTCGGATTTAAATCAAATAGGGGAAGACCAGGAAAAAATCGCTGAATTTTTATTAGTTGCTAGTAGTGTATATTCTTTTTAATTTAAGAGACGAAGAAAGAGTGTGTGTGTGTGTGTATGTGTGTGTGAGAGAGAGAGAGAGAGGGGGAGAGAGAGAGGGAGAGAGAGAAAGAGGAGAGAGAGTGAGGAAGGGTAAACGTGCCTATTTTGTTTTTTGTTTTTTAAATTGTCTCCTCACTTTTTATGGCTACTGTGTTCGTAAACTTGTGCCATAAAAAATTACGGAAATATTTTTGTAACTTTTTTATTTGCGTTTGACTTATTAACTATATAAAAAAAGACCTTAATCTGAATTTTATTTTCAATACTTCCTGAATATTAAGTTATATAAATAAGTTTCTATTCATCAATTTCTTATTAATAATTTTTATTTAACGCAAATTTCAGTAAACAGCGTCGATGATTTTTTCGACTCAAGGCTAATCAAAGTCAGTAAGTGATTGCGAAACATACTTAGTTTCGCGTCCTAATTTTAAACAGCGATCAAATAATAGAGAGAAGAGCGTGCAGCTGTGGAAAGCAATATAAAGAAAATTAATGAAGAATTATGAAGAAAAATGTTTATTTTTTTGTCAACACTTGCAACTCTAACCATAAAACTAACCTTAGCATAAAACTAAATTATATAATTTTCAATGTTCAAGATTACTTTCGTATGTTCTTTAATAAAGTAGCAGAAGTAGAAGCCTGCGTTATTTGTTGTTTCCCTTTAGTATTTTTACTATATCATAAAGTCAGTTTATGAACCAGTAACAAACTTTTACCAAACGATTTTGTTATAATTTTGAATATTTACTATACAGATAGACGGTGGAAGATTTTTCTATGTGAAAGTGTGTGATGACGCAAAAATGGCTCGGAACGCCTGTACTAGATGTTATTGTTTCATGCTTAAACACACTCTTCAGGCTATGTGTGTTTTTGTTTTGGCTCGACTATTTATATATGCTGGTCAATAATGTATTATGAGTAGAACGTCTATGGTATTATACTAACAGTTATTAGGTGAGCGGTAACGATTATGTTTCAAATTATTCTAGAAGATATCGAGTAAAAATAATTATATATACAAATGCAGTTATTTAGGCACGAAACAGATCGTCTCCGCTGGTCATTGACCTCAATGTCTAATTTATATTGACATACGTTATATTCCTGATTTTGAGCACTTTAACCTATAAATATAACATACTTTAATATTAATCACATCTTATATATATCTATATATATAGTAACAATGAATATACACTGCATATATATTTTAATAGCTGGCCACTCGTATTCGAGGATACCCGTCTACTAGGGCGGATAGCCAATCCCTATTGCAGACGCTCACTCATGCACATTTGTGCTTGCTCAACACCCACGATGACTTTTGGCTTCGTGCTAGTGCAGGCAGCTATCGACGGCCCCCAGTTGTTTCGTTTACCCAATTTCACTCACAAGTCTTGGGTCAACCCGTGGTATGGTTTTCGGGCACTTTCTAAAGGTGTTGCACGCTGGGATCGTTCCCCCTCCAGACCGATAACACCTAGAAGTCTCCTTCCTGACAAATCAACGGTGGCGAGATTCGAACACGGGTCTCATGGTCAGAAAGCGATATATATATATATATATATATATATATATATATATATATATATATATATATATATATAGAGAGAGAGAGAGAGAGAGAGAGAGAGAAATAATAATCACATAGAATCAATCAGCAATATTAATGCTATTATTGGCGATATCCATCGCTAGTAGGATATAATGTATGCATTAAAATACTGTTAATCCATAGAATGATGTGATCCTCATTTATAAAACTGTTGTCTGTTGTTTCCAGTTTATATTTTTTTAAAATGCAAGTATTTTCGAATAATCCTTTATTCATCGTCAGGCATTTGTTTTCCTTATAAGATTAAAACTTGAAGACGAAATAATTGTTTGTCGACCGAAAGATGTTTTTTTTTGAGTATGTGCTATTATTGACGGTTGTGTACAATATCGAAACGTGCAAAGACGCAACGCTAAGTTTTTCAAAATTTTAAGTGAGAATTTTATTTGAAATTTTTTTGTGATGTGGTAAATCAACGTATTCTATTTTACAAGTGTTTTCAGTTAATATGTCATGAACTAAGAATATAGTTCAATTAATATAGTGTTATTCCTTAGTAGTAGTTTTTTTATAGGAATTTTTTTGTACTGCGGATCGATAGTTTTTTATAAACATAAAACATTAGGCAGCATATAATTTATATACAAAGAAATAATCACACATAGAATCGCCAATAATAGCATTAATATTGCTATCGATCGACGTATGAGGGTCAAGCAGATCAGTTCCTAGGATAACCGACAACAGCACATGAGATTTGATTATAGTGGTGAAGGTTTCGTGCAGGACCATCCACAATTTTTAAAGGGCCGAATACAGAGACCTGGTGCACTACGTGCCACAAGGTCCCCAAACGACCCTCCGCAGGTTTTGAATTCAGAGTTGTCCTTCTCCTAGACGAGCTGCCATCCAAGGCTATCATGCTATTTAGCCATAGCTGGAGGGAGAAGATGATTTACACCTTTCCCAAGGGTATTAGCACGTAAGTCAATGTAACTGGATTTGACTGGAATTCGAACTCAGCTCTCCGATTCCTCCGTGTCTTATATATATATATATATATATATATATATATATATACAGAGAGAGGAGAGAGAGAGAGAGAGAGAGAGAGAGAGTCCGCCCCCAAAATGTATTCATATTTTTGGTACGGAAAAACTTCTCTTTCGTAGTTTTATTAAATTGCGATAACCCTGTTTACTGTAGTACAATATTTTCTCGACAAATGGCATTATCTTCATGGCTGTAGCATCAACAAGTCATAAAAGATGTTGTGTACCGCAGAAAACCGGTTACATTGGCGGCCCTTAGACAAGAAATTGAAAATGCATGTGCAACAATCCCAGTGGACATATTTGACAACATTGCCCAAGCAGTAGTTCACCGTAATAATAAATGTCTGGAAGCTAAAGGTCACCATTTTGAGCATCTCTTCTTATGGCAGAGTCCAAAGATAACTTGTATTAATTTCGTGATGTCTGAATTTCCGAATTAATGTCTGAATAAAATTTAGTATTACAATATCAATACAAGTTTTTCCTTTCCTGAAGTGTGTATATATTTTTTGTCTGTTTGTCTGTCTGTCACTGCCCCCCCCTCTCAGCGTCCCGGGTAAGACGATAAATTACATCTGACAGCAAGGCCTCTGATTAAGAGGATTTAAAGAGTGTGGAACCACCTCTTAATTGCTGGTGTTCCCAGGTCCACCCTGACCCGGGGTAGTAGCACCTGTTAGGGTCCCAGCTATGGGAAAATAGTTAACTCCAAAACAGTATGAAAGATTAAAAATAGCTTTTTAATACCAGTTATACATTTTTGCAAAAAAAATTATTACCAACAATGAATTTTTAAAGGAAAAACTTATTACCGGCAATATATGTTTAGAAAAAAATATTACCAACATTACATTTTTGAAAAATAATATTACTAGTAATAAAAATTTTGTCGGAATTAAATAACCCATTGAGTTTGATATACCGTAAAACAAAACAAACCCAATCATCTCCCTCTCTCTCTCTCTCTCTCTCTATATATATATATATATATATATCTGGAGAAAGATAGACAGAAAGATGCATCTTCTTCAGGCAGCAGGCAATTATGGGTCTCCACAATTTCCTGTCGTAATAATTTTTTTCTTTCTGTTATCTCTCCTAAATACTGTTCTGGCATCCATTAACTCTTGCTTGTTTTTTTAATGTTCCGTGTCCCTTCTGGACGTTGGTGATCATGGCTCTCAACAATTTCTTGTACTTTGTAGCTCTTAATAAACTTTGTTATCGCCCCTAAATATTGTTTCGCAATCCATTAACTCAAGTTCCTTCCCCACTTCTGATGAGTGGACATTAATAAGACCGTTTGTCTTAAATTTTTCATCCCCCATGAATATTGTGGTTGACAGTTTTGTTTTTGTTTTCGAGCGAAACACGCGCGTGCACACATATATATAATTATATATACTAGCAGTATGACCCGGCGTTGCCCGTGCTTGATTTAAAAAACGTACTACTCGTACAGCAATCGCTATCACTTGACTTAAAATATTTTTGTCCTTCTTTGCCTTTAAAGGAGTGCCCTTTGCCGTGCTGATGTTGCTACATGCCTTACTTCTTGCCTATCTCACACTGCGAATTTTTTCTATGCTCTATACTAAACATTAAATCTGTTACGAAAAAAGAACTAAACAAAATGAACACAAACCGATCAGCTTTAAAAAAGGACTCGTAACTGGAAAAACCGAATGAAAAAAGAATGTTAACAACAAGTACTTTTTCACACTCCAACCCAGTTCTGCGGAATCAGAATCAACGTTGAGTTTAAGCAAGCGAATGAGCCAATTGGAGTAAAGTACCATGCAGATTTAAATTTTTCCCACTTGTGACGAATGCAACTATCGATTTTTTTTTTTGCATGCTAGCATGCTAGTTAACATTCGTGTCAGTCAGCTGTTGGTTCTCACGCTGGCCAATAGAATCTTCCTGCCTATTCGTGGCAGCCAGCTATTGGCTATCACTCTGGCCAGTAGAAAATAGCCGCAAACTACATGAAAACTGCCGTAGAAGCATGAAAAAATCGATTATTTCCACTATCGATGGGAGTTGGGAAATGCAAAGTCAGTCTTGGCCTTCTCGCTAACTTGGAGCATGTGCATGTAAAATTCGTTGCACACACACACACACACACACACACACACACACACACACACACACACACACACACCCTGCCTTATATATATATATATATATATATATAGGAAGATAATGAAGGGTTTGGTAAACCATGTGGATAATTCAAAAAGAGGATGTAATGCAGAGAGTTTAATGTAACAACAGCAAATATTAATTAAATATTTGAGAAAGAGACAACCTTAAGGTTGTATGACTATAATTTATTTATAATTAATTTTAGTTATAAATTCTAATCATGGAACCTTAAGATTGTCTCTTTCTTAATTATTTTAATTTATACCCCCCCCACATAGATATGTATATATTAAAGTTTCCGAATATGAATGTAATTTAGAATCTCTCTCTATCTCCCTTTCTCTCTCTCTCTCTCTATATATATATATATATCTATATCTATATCTCTCTCTCTCTCTATATATATATATATATATAATGAACTCTTCCGTCCGTCGTTTTCGGCGTATAAGTGTCTTTCAGTTCAGTTCTTATGTTCATGTTTCGTATGAGACAACAATCCTGCATGGAATTTGGAAACAAGTTCACACGAGGGACATGCTGAAGAGTTGACGGTCATATGGGCCGATGTATTAACCCGAGATTCAGTGATGGTTCTTAATTCTCTCAGATCGTTGAGGCGATTCTTTTCAAAGTTAGTTATACCTCGGTATCAGATGTTTCTCCAGTTTGCTTGGTTTTCAACAGCAAGTTCGAAAAATTTGGCTATACATGAGGATTTTCGGCATTTGATCATCAGTCATTCTGATGACATGACCAGTCCATCTAAACTGTGATTCTATCAGAAAGGATTCAATACCATCGATGCCACATTTGATGAAAAGATTAGGGTTAGAGATTTTGTCTTGCCATGTATAACCGCACCTTGAACGAAGACAGCGTTTATGAAAAGCATCAACTTGATGTGTGTCCTGTATGGCGTCCACGATTCTGACCCATAAAGAAGTGTGGTGAGACTCAACGCTTGACAGACACTGATTTTCTTTTTCAGTGAAATCTCACGAACATACCATAGGCGATGCTTAAACTATCCAAAGGCATAGATTGCCTTTAATAGTCGGTTAACTATCTTCTTCTATCTTATCCAAAGAGGTACTTGAATCGACTATATATATATATATATATATATATATATATATATATATATATATATAATTTGTTCAAACGTTATTTTTAATAGATACTCATATTTGAGTAGATGCTTTATTTATTTACATCTACCGAGAAATCTTTATTTACATCTTTAATTCGAGAAATCTTGTTAGAAAAATTTATTTACATCTTCAATTTTCTTCAAAAATTTATTTACATCTTCAATTCGAGAAATCTTGTTAGAAAAATATGCTCCCTCGGGAACCTGTGTCCTTTGGGATAAACAGTCAGACGTGCCTTGACCTCTCAGCCAAGTAGAATAATAGTGCTTTTGAATAGACATATTTTCTGAATCCCGAAATATACTTATCTGCTCTGTTTCGTATCCTAACTTAAGCCAAGACATTTTTTTAGAAAATGGATTCAATCCGAAATATTTTAAATTTTTTTGTTTAAACGTTATCTTGATGTCTTTGTCTTCTTGAATCGCTACACCACACCCATCTAGTGTTGCACACAGAGCCTTGACCGGTGTGTTAACGTTTCAAGGGAGTTAAGTGTGCATGGATATTCAGGTTATGTGGAAAACTAGATGATGTTCTATAGTTTGTGATTGCCCGCATTATCAGTTGGGATCAACATTGGTGGCATATCCCTATTTCTGAAGGTTGGTGCTACAGTGACCATCAGCTGTTCGGATGCGATTTAAACAGGACTAGAAGGGCCAGGTACCACTGTAAGCAGGGGGAGGGATTCTGTAGGTCTGAGTGACAGCCTGCGTTCCGCGTTGTTAGGGTGACTGTAACACAAAGACAGACGCTGACTAAGTGCTATGTTGTTCAGTGGTTTGGCTGAGCGTAAAAAGTTGTCTCTTCACTTGAGTCCCTTGGTCAGTGGTTCACAGCTGTGGAGTAGAGTCAACTTCTCGAGTTGGGTGTGGACTGTCCTTCTTATGGAAATAGGAGCAATGCCACTAAGCAAGTCATGGTTACCTACTTTGGTTGGTCTGAGAATGCCACTGAATGATCTGAAAGAGATGCTTAAAACAGGGTCGGTTTTCTTTGAGTGTGAAGGGGTATATGAATACCAGTGTTGTTTGGGTAATCTCTCTCTCTGTCTTGCACTCTTTCTCTCTCTCTGTCTCCCTCTATATACATACATTGGTTTATACGAATACAAATATAGTTTGGAAGATCTATCTATCTATCTATCTATCTATCTATCTATCTATCTATCTATCTATCTATCTATATATATATATATATATATATATATATATATTGAGGTATACGAATACAAATGTAGTTTAGAAAATCTCCCTCTCTCTCCTGTTCATATCTATCTATCTGTTCACTCTTTCTTTCTTTCTTTCTTTGTCTCTCTCTGCCCCCTATATATATATATATATATATATATATATATAGGGGTATATACGAATAAAAATATAGTTTGGAAGTTCTATCTATCTATCTATCTATCTATCCATCTATCTATCTATCTATATATATATATATATGTGTGCGTGTGTGTGTGTGTGTGTGTGTGTGTGTGTGTGTAAAGAGAAATGGATAGGTGAGAGACGACTGAGAGAGAAAAAGAGGGAGAGAGAGAAATATGTAGTGAAAGAGACAATGTATAATAGAGAAAGACATTAATATTTCATATTTTGTTTAAGCATGAATTCTTACGGAAAAAAATTTACATTTGACTTCCTGAAAATCTTGTCTCCGACAGCGTTTCCCTGTTTTGTTAGTGTTTATTGCTTCTTTTCTTTTTTCTTTTTTTCTTGTTCTCATTCTCCCTCGTTTTCTCTGTCTTTTCTTATTATTACCAACACAACGGTGACTACCATCTCCGTGAGTTTTATCCCCCGCCATAACTCCGTCGTTGTTAGTCATTCATCTTATCTTGTATTGTTCTAACGCCACGAAAATCACGATTCTTAACACAAAAGAAAATGAAAATAAAGATAATAATAATATTGAAAAAGCCAGATTCACGATATTTGCGAGATTTTTCTTTCTGCCCAGAACTGGTTTGCTTACAATGGTGGACTCAAATCCCCAACGTCTTTCAAAACTGGTGGACACGCTTCCACTGTATTTTAAAATAGCGGACACAGTTCCAAACGTGTTAAAAACCATGGGTTCAAATTTGTGCAAGTACTGAAATTGGTAGATTAAAACGGTGGACACGTTCCTCCCTGTATTTTAAAGATGGTGGACGCAACTCTCAAAACATTGGGGGCAAATTTTCTTATTAGATGAAACACTGTAAAGAATCGTAGTAATATTAATAGTAGTATTATTATCTGCAATTTTGATTAGATCAAGCATTATCAAGCATTCTTCATTTTTCACTAGGATTTCTTTCATCTTCATTTCAATTGCTTTATTTCCACTAGTAGTATTAGTAGTAGTAATATTATCTGCAATTTTCATTAGATCAAGCATTGTCAAGCATTCTTCATTTTTCACTAGGATTTCTTTCATCTTCATTTCAATTGCTTTATTTCCACTAGTAGTATTAGTAGTAGTAATATTATCTGCAATTTTGATTAGATCAAGCATTATCAAGCATTCTTCATTTTTCACTAGGATTTCTTTCATCTTCATTTCAATTGCTTTATTTCCACTAGTAGTAATAGTAGTAGTAATATTATCTGCAATTTTCATTAGATCAAGCATTGTCAAGCATTCTACATTTTTCACTAGGATTTCTTTCATCTTCATTTCAATTGCTTTATTTCCACTAGTAGTATTAGTAGTAGTAATATTATCTGCAATTTTGATTAGATCAACCATTGTCAAGCATTCTTTATTTTTCACTAGGATTTCTTTCATCTTCATTTCAATTGCTTTATTTCTACTAGTAGTATTAGTAGTAGTAATATTATCTGCAATTTTCATTAGATCAAGCATTGTCAAGCATTCTTCATTTTTCACTAGGATTTCTTTCATCTTCATTTCAATTGCTTTATTTCCACTAGTAGTATTAGTAGTAGTAATATTATCTGCAATTTTCATTAGATCAAGCATTGTCAAGCATTCTTCATTTTTCACTAGGATTTCTTTCATCTTCATTTCAATTGCTTTATTTCCACTAGTAGTATTAGTAGTAGTAATATTATCTGCAATTTTCATTAGATCAAGCATTGTCAAGCATTCTTCATTTTTCACTAGGATTTTTTCATCTTCATTTCAATTGCTTTATTTCCACTAGTAGTATTAGTAGTAGTAATATTATCTGCAATTTTGATTAGATCAAGCATTATCAAGCATTCTTCATTTTTCACTAGGATTTCTTTCATCTTCATTTCAATTGCTTTATTTCTACTAGTAGTATTAGTAGTAGTAATATTATCTGCAATTTTCATTAGATCAAGCATTGTCAAGCATTCTACATTTTTCACTAGGATTTCTTTCATCTTCATTTCAATTGCTTTATTTCCACTAGTAGTATTAGTAGTAGTAATATTATCTGCAATTTTGATTAGATCAACCATTGTCAAGCATTCTTTATTTTTCACTAGGATTTCTTTCATCTTCATTTCAATTGCTTTATTTCTACTAGTAGTATTAGTAGTAGTAATATTATCTGCAATTTTCATTAGATCAAGCATTGTCAAGCATTCTTCATTTTCACTAGGATTTCTTTCATCTTCATTTCAATTGCTTTATTTCCACTAGTAGTATTAGTAGTAGTAATATTATCTGCAATTTTCATTAGATCAAGCATTGTCAAGCATTCTTCATTTTCACTAGGATTTCTTTCATCTTCATTTCAATTGCTTTATTTCCACTAGTAGTATTAGTAGTAGTAATATTATCTGCAATTTTCATTAGATCAAGCATTGTCAAGCATTCTTCATTTTTCACTAGGATTTCTTTCATCTTCATTTCAATTGCTTTATTTCCACTAGTAGTATTAGTAGTAGTAATATTATCTGCAATTTTCATTAGATCAAGCATTGTCAAGCATTCTTCATTTTTCACTAGGATTTCTTTCATCTTCATTTCAATTGCTTTATTTCCACTAGTAGTATTAGTAGTAGTAATATTATCTGCAATTTTCATTAGATCAAGCATTGTCAAGCATTCTTCATTTTTCACTAGGATTTCTTTCATCTTCATTTCAATTGCTTTATTTCCACTAGTAGTATTAGTAGTAGTAATATTATCTGCAATTTTCATTAGATCAAGCATTGTCAAGCATTCTTCATTTTCACTAGGATTTCTTTCATCTTCATTTCAATTGCTTTATTTCCACTAGTAGTATTAGTAGTAGTAATATTATCTGCAATTTTGATTAGATCAAGTATTATCAAGCATTCTTCATTTTTCACTAGGATTTCTTTCATCTTCATTTCAATTGCTTTATTTCTACTAGTAGTATTAGTAGTAGTAATATTATCTGCAATTTTCATTAGATCAAGCATTGTCAAGCATTCTACATTTTTCACTAGGATTTCTTTCATCTTCATTTCAATTGCTTTATTTCTACTAGTAGTATTAGTAGTAGTAATATTATCTTCAATTTTGATTAGAACAAGCATTGTCAAGCATTCTTCATTTTTCACTAGGATTTCTTTAATCTTCATTTCAATTGCTTTATTTCCACTAGTAGTATTAGTAGTAGTAATATTATCTGCAATTTTGATTAGAACAAGCATTGTCAAGCATTCTTCATTTTTCACAAGGATTTCTTTCATCTTCATTTCAATTGCTTTATTTCCACTTGTAGTATTAGTAGTAGTAATATTATCTGCAATTTTGATTAGATCAAGCATTGTCAAGCATTCTTCATTTTTTACTAGGATTTCTTTCATCTTCATTTCAATTGCTTTATTTCCACTAGTAGTATTAGTAGTAGCAATATTATCTGCAATTTTGATTAGATCAAGCATTGTCAAGCATTCTTTATTTTTCACTAGGATTTCTTTCATCTTCATTTCAATTGCTTTATTTCCACTAGTAGTATTAGTAGTAGTAATATTATCTGCAATTTTGATTAGAACAAGCATTGTCAAGCATTCTTCATTTTTCACTAGGATTTCTTTCATCTTCATTTCAATTGCTTTATTTCTACTAGTAGTATTAGTAGTAGTAATATTATCTGCAATTTTGATTAGAACAAGCATTGTCAAGCATTCTTCATTTTTCACTAGGATTTCTTTCATCTTCATTTCAATTGCTTTATTTCCACTAGTAGTATTAGTAGTAGTAATATTATCTGCAATTTTGATTAGATCAAGCATTGTCAAGCATTCTTCATTTTTTACTAGGATTTCTTTCATCTTCATTTCAATTGCTTTATTTCCACTAGTAGTATTAGTAGTAGCAATATTATCTGCAATTTTGATTAGATCAAGCATTGTCAAGCATTCTTTATTTTTCACTAGGATTTCTTTCATCTTCATTTCAATGGCTTTATTTCCACTAGTAGTATTAGTAGTAGTAATATTATCTTCAATTTTGATTAGAACAAGCATTGTCAAGCATTCTTCATTTTTCACTAGGATTTCTTTAATCTTCATTTCAATTGCTTTATTTCCACTAGTAGTATTAGTAGTAGTAATATTATCTGCAATTTTGATTAGAACAAGCATTGTCAAGCATTCTTCATTTTTCACTAGGATTTCTTTCATCTTCATTTCAATTGCTTTATTTCTACTAGTAGTATTAGTAGTAGTAATATTATCTGCAATTTTGATTAGAACAAGCATTGTCAAGCATTCTTCATTTTTCACTAGGATTTCTTTCATCTTCATTTCAATTGCTTTATTTCCACTAGTAGTATTAGTAGTAGTAATATTATCTGCAATTTTCATTAGATCAAGCATTGTCAAGCATTCTTCATTTTTCACTAGGAATTCTGTCATCTTCATTTCAATTGCTTTACTTAATAACGACTGAGTAGTGAGTTCAATCCTCACTGAGTGCTCCAAGAAAAGAAAAAAATGGTGATGAATGATGGAACAGACGAATGTAAGGAAAAAGGACCAATTTGTAAAAAAAAAAATCCTCACGTACAATTTAAAAGGCGCAATCACTGACAAACAATTAGAGATATGGTTAAACAGAGGACAACTGAAAAAAGAAATTGAATCTCTTATAATTACAACCCAGATCATATGAACCAAAAAACAGTTATTTAAATTATTTAGATTGTTCAGACTCTTGCCCTCATCTTTATTTTCATATTCACGACATTTCGGTCGTTGTACTCCCGGTCTTCTCCAGGTGATATACGTTGGAGTTTGAATATGACAATGAAGATGAGGACAGCAGTTTGAACAATATAAATAGTGTAAATACTTACAATACCTCATCTCAGAAATGTAGACAGATGTTGAAGGAGCCAGTGATATCAAACAAAACCTATAAAAACAGCAAATTTGACGTTTAATAAGACAAACTGTAAGCCATATTATAAGTGAATATAGCAAGCTAAAATGAACACAAAAGCAATTACGACAGGGTAGCCATTGTCATACAATGAGAACTCTAGTAATTTCTAATAAATGAATTGATTTTGTTGTCTTTTTTAATATGATATTATTTCCTATACAGTGAGTCTCTCGTATCCACGGGGTTTAGGGACCGACCGCGAATAGTGAGAATCCGCGAATACTTGTACCCCACGTAAAAGAGCTTATAGGTACCTATTTTGATTGTTAAAACCCCATATGCCTTAAACTTTCATCCTAAACACTTTAGAAACATTTAAGACGATTTTAAAAACATTTTTGAAAAATAGTATTGGTGAACAAACACTTATCGTTAATTTTCTTTCATGCTTACAATAACCGTTTTTAATTACGCATAGATCGATACAACTATTGAAAATACTGTATAAAATATGTGTAACAAGACATAAAATATAAAGTTTAAAACATTTTCTAAAAACAGAACCGTGATGATGCCCCCCCCCCCAGACTTAGCATAAGCCACTTTAAGACCCCCAGCCGTAGCCCCCAAAAAAAAAGAAGCACTATGCATGTTTTACAATGAAGATGTACAATTCTGCCAATTTTACCATAAAAATGAACTGTTATGTTTTAAGTTACTTAAATAACAGGAAAATAATACAAGAATATTTTAAATATGTAATATCGAAAAAATAGCGAATAATTTGTACATATGTCTTTTCAGAAAAACACGCGGATATTCGGGGTTTCCGCGAATAACAAGTACATATATTCTAAAGAAAAATCCGCGAATGTGTGAAGCCGCGTATGATGAAACGCGGATAGGTGGGAGCTCACTGTACTTAAAATATTATTTTGATGGACACACGTGTTTAAGTAGACACCCTGTTCTTTTAAACAATGAATTATGCAGTGTTTATTCGAGAAAATTAATAGAGAAAATGTGCTCTCTGAACCCACGTCTCCATCTTGTAGGAGAGACGCTCGTCTGATATAACGTTCTTAGGCTGCTCGGCTACAGAGTGTCACACAATTAAGCAAGGTTTAATTACCCTTTTTTGCGTTCAGATCTTCTCGAAAGAGTCATATTTGTTGACCTTTTTAGAACCGAAGCGTATGTTCTAAAGAATTCTTGGATAGTTTTTTATTTATTTAATTCGTTTATTAAGTCTCTCGAATGCAAAAGGCGGTAGGCGTAATTAACACTCTTATAAAAAATAGGGCGTCGAATTAAACATGTTTATCTACCAAAAACTAATATTCTCTCCATTAATCATTTGAGAGATCCCACTCTGCTAACCTCCTTTTAGGGCTAACATTCTCAGCTGACATGAAGTGGAAAAACTATATTGAATCCATTGCTAGGTCAGCTGCTAAGAAAGTTAGTTCACTCTGTCAGGCAAGGTAATTTTTCTCTCCAGAATTTATCCTACATATCTATAAGTCTACCACTCGTACATGCTTAGAATATTGCTGCTATATATGTTCTGGTGCCCCTGCTATTTACATTGAAATCTTTGATAAAATCTCAAGAAGAATCAGCAATATTATTGGACCTGATCTGGCGTCTCGGCTTCAGTCGCTTTTCCACTGTCGTAAGGTTGCTCCCCTGTGCCATTTTTATATAAATACTTTCGTGGTAATTATTCGGATGTGCTCTTCGCTTTCGTACCTAGACTTTTTGGATTTAAGCGCGATACAAGACTGACATCGAGATCGCATCAATTTACAGTTGAGCTGGCTAGATGTGACCGTAAGTTCTATGCTGACAGTTTCTTTTCTCACTTGTGGAACTCCCTTCCGGCTCCATTCATTCCAGACAACTTTAATCTGCAAACATTTAAATGCAATGTCAATTGCTATCTACCGCCCTCCTGATGACTCTTTTCTCTTCCCGCTCATTATTAATATCTCTGTTCCTAATTCTTCCACACTCTGTAACCCCTTGTCTATTAGTGGCTTTACTGCTGTTCATAATTCTTCGGCTTATTAGTGGCTTTACTTTCTGTTCCTAATTCTTCCACACTCTGTAACCCCTTGTCTATTAGTGGCTTTACTGCTTTGCATCGGGTGACATTGATTAAAGAACATAACATTTAGAGTAAATGGCAAACAATATGGACTCGACTATGTGAACAAATGGAATCAATACAAACAAAGAGCGAGGTTAGAAAAACAAGATTTACTCTCGCTTTGTAATCTAGTCCGATGCTTAAAATTAAAGGTAACCTAAGAAGATTTATTGCTGCTTGATCGCAAACGATACTTTTGTTGGTTGAATAGCAGTGTCAAAAGGCGACTTTGAAACCAGGGCTCACAGTCCATGATAACCGTATATCTTTACGAGATAAATCTGAGAAAATAATAATAATAATTGTTGTTCATGATGACGGTCGTCTTTGAGTATAGAATCCAGAGGTTAGCAGTGAATATTTCGAAGACAGTAGGAAAGCGTTGTTCAGGTTAGCAGCGGATATTTTGGTAAAAGTAGCAGAGCATAGTTCGTCCTTCTGTTTCTCTTCGCCTGACAAGCTGGCACTGGACATTCGGGTAGAGTAGACAAAATGGCCGTCTTTATACACGACAGATTGAATGTTCTACGTCTTCTGATTGGTTAACCTTCTATTGGTGGACTATAAAGTGATTTAAGTCATTTGGGCTAACTCACTAGTTATATATATATACACAAAAAACTAATAATAATAGGTATGCATTTCGGATTAGATAAATGTGCAAAAGTAACATTCAAGAAAGGGAGAAATACAGAAACAGACTTAGATTTTGTCACAAAGATTAGAGAAATGGAACAAGATGAAGCCTATAAGTACCTAGAAATTAGCGAAGGAGATGGTAAGAAAGGAGTACTACAGGCGTGTGCGTCTGGTACTAAATACCGAGCCAAATTCAAAAAACAGAGTATCAACCATAAACACATTGGCTGTTCCTGTGGTGTAACCCAGTTTCAATATCCTTAACTGGACCATTAAGCTAATAGACGCCAAAACGAGAAAGCTTCTCACCTGTCACCGCATGCATCATCCCAAAGGTGATGTTCATCGTCTATATGTGCCCAAATCCAAAGGAGGCAGAGGATTAGTTCAACTTGAACTGTCTTACAAAACTAAAACAATTGGCCTTCAAACATACCTGGAAACTACAGAGGCCTCGATGATGATCAGTGTCAAAGAACATGAAAGTAGTAAGCGACTTTATTCCGTAATAAAGGAAGCCAACAAATTCAAAATGGAGTTTCAAATGGCTGTAGAAATACAAGTAAAGCACAATACACCGACTGAAGCTGTAAAATACATAAAAAAGAAAGCAAAAGCAAATGCAACCGACCAGATACAGAAACGATGGCAAGATAAACCACTTCACTGTCAATACTTTTCCTGTACCAAACAAACTGATAAAGTCAAACTCCGTACCCATCAGTTGCTACGTAGTGCAGAGTTAAAAGCGGAACCCGAAGGTTTTATTATTGCTGCATAGGACCAATGCTTGTTAACTAGAAATTATCAAGCACACTTAGTAAAAATTGTTAGCCCAAAATGCGGATTTTGTGATAAATATACAAAAAAAGTTGACCATCAGGTTGCACGGAATTGGCACCCACTGAATATGAAACACGGCATGTTTGAGTGGGCCAATATCTGTATACGGAAAGGAAACTAAAAGAAATTGGTATGAACAACACCCTGACCCGGTTACGGAGATAGGACCTGTAACAATTTTATGGGACCACACAATACAGAACAGACAGAACAATGAAAGCTAATCGTCCAGGCATCTTTATTAGAAAACGAAATTTAAAAAATATGGCACATGAGAACATCAACAGTCCCTGTTGTAATTGGAGCCCTCGGATTGATTGGAAAAGATTACAATAGACTGATTGAAGGGATTCCTGGTAGCCCATGCCTTAAAGAAATACAAAAAATCGTTCTCACGAGCACAGGTCACGCCTTACGAAGAGCTTTATCTATGTAAAATATGTCGGTGCGTTTTTTTTGTGTTTTTAAATTGCTCAGTGGAAAATGTCATGATGACATTTTGGACCTTAGGTCTCTGGTTGGGACCCGGAAGGAAATGAGTACACACCAGAAGTCAAAGGAAATATAATAATAATAATAATAATAATAATAATAATAATAGCATAACAGATATGGGACTTAACATTACACACATGACAGAACAATCAAAGCTAATAGCCCAGATATCGTGACTGGATTGCGCAAAGACAAAATATGTCTTCTTATTGATATGACAGTCCCTGAAGACTACGATGTAACTGAAGATCTTCAAAAAAAAAAAACTATCAAAATACAAGGACATTGAAATCGAAATCTCAAAAATGTGGCACAGCAGGACATCAATTCCAATAGTTAGAGCCCTCAGATTGACTGTAAAAGGTTCCAATAGCTTCATTGAAGGGATCCCTGGTAGCCCACACCTTAAAGAAATACAAAAAAAAATGTACTCACAAATACAGCTGACACCTTACGAGGGGCTTTATCTATGTGAAATATGTGTGATTTTATTTATTTATTTTGTTAAATGCCGAGAAGAAGATGTCATTATGCCATCTCTGATCTTAAGTCTCTGGTTGAGACCCGGAAGGAAATCAGTAGACAACAGAAATCAATTGTTCTCACAAGTACAGCAGGGTACTTGGCGTATACAGAGTTGAATTCACAAAACAGAATATCAGCTGTAAACACCTTGGCTGTGTTCCAATACAGTTTCAACATACTTAACTAGATCATAGCTGACATTAGTCGAATTGATGTCAAAACGAGAAGGCTTCTTAATTACTATGGCATGCATCTTCCAAAGGCTGATGTTCATCGTCTGTATGTGTCCAGATCCGTGGGAGGTAGAGATTCAACTAGAACTGTCTTACATACAACGACAATTGGCCTTCAAAGGTACCTGGAAATTACAGAAGACTGAATATTGATCTGTGTCAAAGAATATGAAAGAAATAAGAACTTTTATTCAGTAATAAAGAAAGCCAACAAATTCAAAATGGAAGAAGTGCAAGTGAACCATAATACATCTACTGCAGCGGCAGAAAGCAAATGCAATATACCAAATGTAGAAACGATGGCAAGATAAACCTCTTCATGTTTAATACTCTGTCCGTACCCCAAAAGCTGATGTATTAAACCCCGTGCCCATCAGTGTTTACGTAGTTCAGGGTTAAAAGCTGATACATAAGGTTTTATTTTTGCCGCACAAGGACCAATGATTGCTAACTAGAAATTACTAAGCATACACACTGAATGACTGAGCTGATCCAAAATGCAGATTCTGTGATAAATATGAAGAAATAAGTGTCTATCTTGTATCAGTTTGCACGGTGCTAGCATCAACTGAATAAAAATACTTGGCAAGATAGAATGAGTCAATATCTACACCGGAAAACATGCAACTTTTACGGGAAGGAAACTTAAGAAAATGGTATGAACATCACCCAGACGCGGTTACAGAGATAAGACCTGTAATAATTTTATGAGACTTTACAATGCACACAAACAGAACAATCACTTTCCACTTCATGCATCATCCTAAGGCTGATGTTGATCGTCTGTATGTGTCCAGATCCGAAGGAGGTAGAGGATTAGTTCAACTAGAAATGTCTTACAAAACTACAAAAATCGGTCTTCAAAGAAACTACAGAAAACTGAATGATGATCTGTGTCAAAGAATATGAAAAAAATAAACTTTATTCAGTGATAAAGGAAGACAACAAATTTAAAATGAAATTTCAGGTGGTTGAAGAAGTACAAGTAAACCATAATACACCTTCTAAGGAAGCCTATAAAAGAAAGCAAAGGCAAATGCAATGGACCAAATGCAGAAATGTTGGCAAAATAAGCCTTTTCATGGTCAATACTCTGTAGAAGACCAACTCCGTGCCCATCAATGGTTACATCGTGCAAATAGTTGATAAACCGTAAAAAATGATTCAATCAACAATAAGTTTCTAAGAAAATATCAACTATTGCTAAGAATAAAATTTAAAATACATATATAATTTTTCTTTAACAGAAATATAAAATATTGTCAAAATATAACAATATGCAACTAATTAGAAATCCAATCTGTATTCATTACTAGTGGCTACGATCTTAACGTAAGTTATGCAGATGACACAGTGTTGGTAACAGACACAAAAAGGAAACGTAAAAGAAAGCGAGAATAAGTAGAAATTCTTTTAACAGAGGACAAAAAATGCGATACCGAAATCAGAAGGTGTATTGAAATGGCGGAAGATGCCGACCAAAAGCTAAGCAAAGTATTAAGAAAAAGAAAAGAGTACTAGACTGTTATGTAATATCGGTTTTCCTATATGAACAATCTCCTTACAGATGAAGAGGAGATTTGAAGCAATAAAAATGTGGTTCTACAGAAGGATGCTGAGAATAGCATGGACAGAACATATAAACAATGAGGGAATTTTAAGAAAAATGGGAGCTAAAAGGATACTTAGAATCAGAAAAAGAGAGTCGAAATTTCTAGGGCACATAATGAGAAAAGGGGGACAGATTGAGGTCAAGAAGGATAGAAGAAAGTTTATCTAACCTAACATATCTAAAGAACTTGTGTGAATGGTTGACAGATCGGGATCAGAAGATATAGCAAAAAACAAATGACCGGAAGTTATGGAAACCTATGATCGCCCACGTCCTGAAGAATTAGATTTATCTATCGTTGATAAGAAATTTAATGGAACAGGAAGAATCAGAGAGTGCCATTATCTTACTTTTGTTTTATTAAATTGCAATCTGTATAAAGCCCGAGAGTCAGTCAAAATAGAGCTGATGGCTGGCATGGTAATGATAAATAGAGATGAGATATGCGTGGAAGGGTATGTGTCAGGAAGTGAAGATTATATGGATAAGTATGATGCATATCGATTGACCCTTGATTTGAAATCTCTGCCTCCTCCAAAAAGAGACACACAAACACACAAAAGTTGTGTGAGAGAAACGTTCTTCTTATATTTGGGACACTGAGGAGGGAAACAAGGGTGATTCAACTCCGTGGAAGAAACATGTGTGTCCTCGCAGGAAAGGTTTGAAATCATCTTGCCCTGGAAGTATGGATAGAGTAGCAATACTCTTGCGACGTTGCGTCTGTGCGAAATAAGTCATCTTGTGAAAGACAGCGTAAACAATTTTGAACTCTGACAAGGCAGGAAAGTGAGAATTAAGCATCTCCAGTCCAGATATGGCAACAATACTCCATTTTGGGTCTAATCTGACTCTTATACAGATGAAGCATGACAGAAGGACTCTATCAAGACTGGAAAGTGAAGATTGTGCAGCTCCAGCCCAGATATGGCAGCAATACTCCATTTTGGGTCTAATCTGATACTTGTAAAGATGAAGCATGGCAGAAGGACAATCAAGACTCGAAAGTGAAGATTGTACAGCTCCAGCCCAGATATGGTAGCAATACTCCATTTTGGGTCTAATCCGACTCTTGTAAAGATGAAGTGTAATAGGACTTTATCAAAACTGGAAAATTGAGATTCTGAAGCTCCAGACCAGATATAACACTCCATGTTGGGTCTAATCTAACTCTTGTAAAGATGAAGCATGGCAGAAGGTCTCTATCAAGGCTAGAAAGTGAGGATTGTGCAGCTCCAGACCAGATATGGCAGCAATACTCCATTTTGGGTCTAATCTGACTCTTGTAAAAAGAAAGTGTAATAGAACTTCTTTATCAGGACTGGAAAGTGAAGATTGTGCAGCACCAGCACAGATATGATAGCAACATTCCATCTCTGCGTATAATCTGATTCTTTTAAAGATGAAGCCTGGTAGAACGTCTCTATCAGGGCTGGAAAATGAAGATTGTGCAGCTCCAGCATAGATATGGCAGCAATACTACATTTTGGGTCTAAGCTGACTCTTGTAAAAATGAAGCATGACAGAAGGAGTCAAATACTTACCAAAACAGCAGAAGACGTTTTTTCTAGATTCTTTATTTCTTTATTTTTTATGGATTATCAACTTTTTGTGGGTTTTGTAAAGACAGAAAAAATTCATATATTTTAAGAATTTGATTTGCGATAAAACTATTTTACTGATAAAAGTCCTGCTAATTAATACATATTTGGAAGGAAAAGAGATGTATGCATGCATTTATCAAGGGAATGTAACAAACCCGACTGGAAAGCGATCTCGGCACCCCGATTTCCAATTCTCAGCCATTATCCATTACACCACTCGCGCATCCAAGCACCTGGTATTCCCAAGCGATCACCCATCTCGGCTGACCAAGCAAGACGTTGCTTAACTTCAATGATCGTACACGAATCGATGTTTCAAAGTGATATGACAATAAGCCTTCCAGCTTCTTTATTATATGCGTAGATATGAATTCCATTTGAGGTCTGGATTAGTTCACAATTTATCTTAAGAAATGAATGGGTAGGCTAAAAAAATGTCAGCGGTACAAGGAGAATAGCAAAAATTATCAATAATTAACTATATCTCCTGAAGAAGGCCGTAGTATACGACGATCGAAACATTATGAATATGGCAATAGAGATGAAGACAACAGTCCGAATAATGTAAATAATGTAAATATTTACAATATCTCATTTTAGAAATATAGACAGAATTAATTTATTTATTCCATAATAAATTATTTACAAGGAGGATACTAAAAATTATCAATAATGAAGAAGGCCGTAGCGTACGACACCTGAAACGTTGTGAATATGACAATAAATATGAGGATAACAGTCTGAACAATGTACATAATGTAAATAGTTAAAATATCTCATCTCAGAAATATAGACAGAAGTAATTTATTTATTCCATAATAATAAATTATTTAGGAGTATAGTAAAAATTATCAATAATTAATTATATCACCTGAAGAAGGCCGTAGCATACGACAACTGAAACGTTATGAATATGACAATAAATATGAGGACATCAGTCAAAAAAATGTAGTTACAATACATCTCAGAAATATCGATAGAATTAATTTTTTTTTTATTCCAAAATAAATTATTTTATCCTGGTATGCAGGATATGTAACGAACATGGGCCCATCACCTTTCCTAAAAAGAATGCTTTAATAGTGAAAAGGCTTGCTGTCAGCTGATCTCTCTTGAAAACTACCAATTACTACTGGCGGGAAAACACAATGAGTTATGAAGGCATTGATTAAACCGGTTCTAACTATTGTATTTAATATTGTGATTAATCTGATCGCTTGTTGTGGTTGTGAAGTGATGCGTGTTGTTACCTACTATTTTTTTCAGAGAGGAAAGAAAGTAGAAGAAAAGAATGCGTGTCCTGATGTGCTGCTTTCGTGTGTGTGTGCGTGTGCGTGTGCATGCGTATGCGTGCGTGTGCATTTTTTTTTTCATCGAAGACCCGAACGACATCCAGCCAACCAGCCAGTTATCCGACCATCCAACCATTTAACCATTGCAATACAATGTAACTGCCTCCGTCGATTCAATCACGTTCTCAAAAAGTGGAAGCCAAAGAGAATCGTGACGTCACGCAGCCCCCCCTCCCCATCACAAAAAAAATAAAAAAATGTCGTACACGACGCTCGCCAGGTACTCCAAACGGTTTAGTTTCTTTTCTGTCTTTTACCGCAAAAGAAATGTCGGCACACACACACACGCGCACGCGCAGATGAAGGCAGAGAGGGAGAGTAACAGAGATAAATATCTATGTATATATTTGCATGATAATTGAAGTGTGTGATTATATCGTACACGGTGGTCCGAAAGTCTTGTCACGTCGACCACTCTTCCAAACTGTAAAAGCTCGTGTCAGTCACCTGAAACAGAAAATAACATTATGTGACAAGACTTTCGG
>CAHIKZ030003537.1:3185000-3207500 GCA_903632075.3 Acanthosepion pharaonis
TAAATATAATGGAAGCACTAATAATAAGAAACGCCAATAGTCAATAACATTAACTATGAACACGGTCAAATGTGCTGACCGTGTTTGGTAAATAAAACACTCCTATAACTTTAGACACCTCCAATAGAACCTCCACACATTCAGTTGAAAATAAAAATCGTCCTTGATAAGGGCTAAAAGTATAACCGAAATCACTCGGATATGCAGAACTTTTGGGCACTTTTACACACTGAAAAATTGTGCTTGGGGATAGTAGCCGTGGCACGTGGGGGGGCGCAGTCTTATGAATAAAAGAGAAATTGGAATGAGTTTCCCCATGGAATATGTGATCGAGCGGCGTTATATCAAGTTTGATTCGCTACCTATTTGTCACCGAGGCCTATTGGAACAGTTGGTATGACGTTTGTTTGATAACGTATCTGTCCGGGTTTCAGTTCTCGGTAGTGGATACGCACTGCTGATGAGTCCCAAATATACGACCAAACGGCCGTCCAGAAATATGTTGTAGTGGTTCCAACGAGAGAAAAGTATGTATATTGAAGAGAGGGACCGCAAACGTTTTTGGTTGTAATGTGGATTTATTTAGAAAAAATATTATGGATTGTTTTACATAATTTTACGACACGTGTTTCTGGTCTCGCGACCGTCTTCAGGTAAAAGCGGAGATTTCCGCATATTATTAAAAATAATTAATTTTTCCTTATGTTCAATGTTAAATATTCTCGATATGAAACATTCTCTGTTTGTGTGTTGGTAATCCGAATTTCTTTCTTGAATTCATATATTCTTGAATATATATATATATATATATATATATATATATATATATATACACTCTATCTCTGATATTGAGCACTTTATCCCTAGCACACCTTAAAACTATATTTCTTCTTTTATATATATATATATATATATATATAATAGCTGGCCACTCATATTCGAGGATACTCGTCTACTATCGCGTGAAGCCAATCCTTATTGCAGACACTTGCTCAGGCACATTTGTGTTTGCCCAACACCCATAGAGCCCACCTGTAGTTTATACTGCAACTATGCTGAGCAGACATTATTTACAGTTTCTGGGAAAGACCGTGTTATCTAGCGTGGTAAACAATTTGAACAAGGCCAGCATGCTCAAGACCTCGGCCACGATGACTTGTGGCTTCATGCTAGCACAGCTCTCGACGGACTCCAAGAGTTCCGTCTATCCAATTTTACTCACAAGGCTTGGGATCAACCCGTGTTTTGGTTTTCAGGCACTTTCCAAAGGTGACGCACGCTGGGATTGTCCCCCTTAAGACCGATAACATCAGGAAGTCTTCTACCATCACAAATCAACTATGGTGAGATTCGAACCCGGGTCTCATGGTCAGAAAGCGAACGTTCTACAGTACTAGGCAGAAAATGGACGCACTGTCGATTTTTGTATTTTTACCAAAACAAGTGTGGAATAGAATTCGTTTGTTAATACAGGGTATTCATACGGGGGTACATATGTACATTATACAAGTCAAAAAATGATCTTTTTCAGTCAGACGCAGGCTTAAAGCAAAAGGCATTATTTCTAAATACGTAAAAAGAAACCTTTCGTATTTGAAAAAATATCGACGGGCCCAGTTGGCTTGGTACAAAGCTCACTTACACTGAGCTAAGTCTGATTTGGAAGATGTTATGTAGAGTGACGAGAGCCCCTTTAGTCTTAGATATGAAGGAATACGTGTTTCTTGTACGCCCAGTGAAACGAATACTCCAGTGACTACCAAGGGCAATGTTAAACACGATAAAAACATTAACGTTTGGGGTGCATTCTCAGCAGAAGGATTTGGTAATTTGTACAAAATCAATGGAATCATGGACCAGCATCAATACCACATTCTTGTTAATCAAATGTCGCTTACTGCTAAAAAATGTTTGCCCAAGGTCAAGGCTTCACGTTTCAACACGATAACGATCCTAAGTATACCGTCTTAAAAAAATAAACGTGTAGAAGAAGGAGCGTGACGAGGGCAAATTGCAACTCTTCCTGTGGCCTAGTCAGAGTCCTAACCTAATTGAAAAACTTTAGGCGATAATGGACAAGCGTGCCTGTAATAGGAAAGTTAATTAAGAAAATGAGCTTTTTCGCGAATAAATCCTGGAAAAATCTGGCGAAGGACGTTGACTTACTAAAGAATTTAGTCTCTAGCATGTCACGAAGAATTAAGGCCGTTATTAAAGCAAAAGCTTACCCAACAAAATACTAAATCATTTTTTGACTTGTATAATGTATTAATACACCTATATTAATATCCTGTATTGATAAACTAATTCTATTACTTACTTGTCCTGGTAAAAATACAAAAATCGACTTTTTATAAGTGCGACCATCTTTTTTTACCTCTTACTATATATATATATATATATATAATTGTTTATTTAAAAATATGATTCCATCGCTACATAAGAGTTCTCATGTTTCAAAACAAGAGCCGAAAACTTCAATATAATTATTTGAATTAAATTGAATTAAAGTACCAAGCTCTGTTCCATCTTCAAGCGAAATTTTTTTTTGGAATAACTGATTCCTGAAATTTACGCGTTTTATAAGCATATTCATTATTAAAATTAAAATTACTATGGTAACGGCTAGAGCAATTATTTAAAGAAAAGGGGCGTAAGGGTTAATAATTTGTATCTGAGTTACATTCAAAGACGTCAAGTCAGGGTAAGGTTGGGGTGTCTAAATTTAAAGCGGAAGTTCAAATAGTGTGGTTGCAAAAAAAGGTATAGTTGAATTTTTTTGAATACTTTTCTTTTCAGTAATGAAACGTACTGCCTTGGGATGCACGCGGCATAAAATAAAGTGTGAGGGAAAATATCCTGGAAATTAATTAAATGTTGTGGTTGGAATAACAATGTCCCGAGTGAATTTTTCTCCTTAAAAGAATAAATCCTACGGGCCGTTTATTTGAAACTGCAAAGTCTGTGAATATCTCTAAGGTATTTCTTAAAGCTCTCATCGCTTACAGCCGCATCCCAGGTCAATACCTAGATGGGTGACCACTTAGGAATACGAGGTGCTGTAAACTTGGATGTGCGGGTGGTGTATTAGATAATCACTCGGAATTGTTAATTGGAAAGCCGAGTTCTAATTCCAGTTGGGTTCGTTATATTGACTTAACGCGCAAATACCCATAGGAAAAGTAGGAATCCACCTTTTGTCCTCCCAGATATGGGCTAATTAGTAAGAATTGTCTCTCTGAAACCATTATTATATAAAAATAAATATATGCTTAAAATCTAAAAATATTTTCTAGCAGTAAATAATCTGAAAAGGGTTGATAAGTCCGTAAAAACGAATCGATTAATCTTAAAAATAACACCCTGAATACAAATCTAAAATGCGGTTTGTCTTTAATTAAAAAGCCTGTAAACTATTGGACACGCTTTTATTTATTTATTTATCTATCTATTTATTTATCTATCTTACTGTTCGCATCTATCTATCTATCTATCTATCTATCTATTAAATATATTTAGTCACTGTTCGCATCTATCTATCTATCTATCTATCTATCTATCTATCTATCTATTAGATTTATTTATTAAGCAGTGTATGTAACGTTTTTCTTTAATAAGATTTCTCGAATATTCAGGCTGGTAGACAAAAATAAATAATTACACTGTTTAATAAATAAATGGGGGCGTCTACTCAAATAAGAGTATCCACTAAAAAATAACATTTAAATTGAAAAAATCTATCGGACTGATAAAATAAAAAACATTACTTTAGAAAATTACTATATATATATATATATATATATATATATATATATATATATATATATATATATATATATATATCTTCATTGGGTACCATTCTGGTTCCTTCATGACACTTCTATGAGTAATGATGGGTAATTGGCGCTAGCGATTACATCGTTAAAGCAGCTTGAGTAATTCCTAACCTGATCTACAGGGAGAAGTGGATTCAGGCCTTGTGCAAATTCCGTCAGAGGAAATTTATATTGAGATATGAATTACCTCTAACGGAATTTGCACTCGGTTTAAACGATATTTTCACATTGTCAAGGGTTGGATACAACCGTGTATGTGTGTGTGTGTGTGGTGGAGGTGCGTGTGAGTGCTTATGTGTACACGGGAACACATGCAGACAAACATACAAAAACAAACACACACACACACAAGAACGTACATACACACACATTTATTTTAATGAAAATGTTCATATCAGATATCCGCATCTCTTTTTCTTAATGTTTTCTTTTATGTAAATTTGTGTGTTGTTCTTCCATTGTAATATCTATCTATCTATCTATCTATCTATCTATCTATCTATCTATCTCAGTCGGTTCATATCTATCTTCTATCTATCTATGTTCTAATCCGTGTTTATTCATATCAGTCTTTGTTAATCTCAATCTCTCTGTCTACCTCTCTCTCACTCTCCTCCTCCCCTCTCTCTCCACCTGCCTCTCCCTCTCACTATCTGTTTAAGTCTGTTCATATCTATCTATCTATCTATCTATCTATCTATCTATCTATCTATGTTCATATCTGTCTGTTTTCTCATATCTATCTTGAACTGTTAACCTCTGACTATCTCTCTCCATCTATCTATGAGGTTTCGCCAAAAGTAATACTTCCTACTTATTGTCCCGGAAACTAAATCACTGTCAGATAGAGCAGGTTTTCTTGCAATAAAACTGTATTTTTCACACAATTAATTCGACGGGATTATCCTTTTTCAGCAGCCATAAACAAGAGCCTATATTTTATGCGTTGATTGTATACACTGTGGAAACGCATTCCAGCACCAACCGTGCTCATATCCACTCTTTGGTCTCCATAGAGGTTTCACATTTTATTTCATCCCGATGAAGTAATTCACTAATACACCTATTTTTCCTACGTACTTTTACCAGGTTATTGCTAAGATGGCATCTGTAAAAAAAAATGAGTTCTTCACGGCAATGTTCAAATCCTTATTGCTATAGATCAATCAATATGGCAACAGAAATATCGTGGGTCAACAGGATAAAAGAGGAAGCATTACTTTTGGAGCACTTCTATTTTTTTCTATCTATCTATCTATCTATCTATCTATCTATTACTTCGACGGGCTATCCCTTTTCGCCAGCCATAAACAAGAGCTTACATCTCATGGACTGATTGTGCCCACTGTTGAAACGCATTACAACAACCGTGTTCATATCCACTCTTTGGTCTCCATAGAGGTTTTACAAGTATATTTTCTCCCGATGGAGCAATTCAATAATATACCTATTTTTCCTATGTACTTTTACCAGGTTATTGCTAAGATGGCATCTGTCAGAAAAAAAATGAGCTCTTCACGGTAATGTTCAAATCCTTATTGCTATAGATCAATCAATATGGCAACAGAAATATCGTGGGTCAACAGGATAAAAGAGGAAGCATTACTTTTGGAGCACTTCTATTTTTTTTCTATCTATCTATCTATCTATCTATCTATCTATCTATACACAAAACGTTGAGCGTGAAGATGAAGTAGTGAGTGGAGAAATATAAGTAACAAAGAGAAATGGAGTTAAAAAAATATATATATAGGTCTGGCGTTCTTACACGATCAAACGGTGGCGCGTGTACAAGCGAAAGTTGCACGTGGCGCTAGTGAACGGTATGCTAATATCTACGTGACGAAACCTGTTTGTATGTTCTCTTTAGCCCGACATAGGGGGTACGGATGCTCAAATCGTTAATAGCCGTAGAAGAAGAAGAAGAAGAAGAAGAAGAAGAAGAAGAAGAAGAAGAATCTGGTGGTGGTGGTGGTGGAGGATGATGAGCGAGAATGTGTAAAACTGGAGGCGGAGGAGGAGAGAATAGAGGAAGAAGAAACAAAACAGAATATAAGAGAAAGCAAAGAAAAATGAAAAAGGCCGCTGAATATGGAGAAGAAGACAAGAAAGAAAAAATGGTAGAAAAAGAAGAACGAAAGGATGAAATAAAGAATTAGAATAAAAAAAAAAGATGTTAGCGTGAGAAAATAGAAGGAACCGACTTGAGAGGAAAATTAGAGAAAGAGAAGAAGAGAAAGAAAGAAAGAAAGAAAGAAAGAAAGAAAGAAAGAAAGAAAGAAAAGAAGTGAATAGAGAGGAAAAGAAAGACGTGAGACGAGAACGAGAAAATACGAGAATTGGGAGGAAAAGAAATAGGCGAGAATGGACGAGAGAAAACGAGAATAGAGGGGAAAAGAAAGAGGTGAGAGGGAACGAGAGAAGACGAGAATAGAGAGGAAAAGAAAGAGGCGAACGAGAAAAGAAAGAGGCGAGACGAGACGACAGAAAAATAGAATAGTGGAGAAAAGTAAGAGGCGAGACGAGACGACAGAAAAATAGAATAGTGGAGAAAAGTAAGAGGCGAGACATGACGAGAGAAGAGAATAGAGTGGAAGCGAAAGAGGCGAGAGGGAAGGAGAGAAGACGAAAATAGAGGGGAAAGAAACAAGTGAGGCTAGACGAGGAAAGGCGAGAATAGAGAGGAAAAGAAAGAGACGAGACGAGAGAAGAATAGAATACTGAGGAAAAGAGGAGAAACACGATGAGAGAAGAGAATATAGTGGAAGAGAAAGAGGCGAGAGGAGAGGAGAGAAGACGAAAATAGAGGGGGAAGGAAAGCGGTGAGGCTAGACGAGGAAAGACGAGAATAGAGAGGAAAAGAAAGAGGCGAGTCATGAAAAGAAAAGAATAGAAAGGAAAAGAAAGAGGTGAGACGAAACGAGAGGAGATAATACGGAGAATAGGGAGGAAAAGAAAGAGGCGAGAGGGGACGAGAGAAGACGAGAATAGAGAGGAAAAATGAGGTGAGACTAGAAAAGACGAGAATAGGGAGGAAAAGAAACAGGCGAGATGAGAAAGAAACGGGCGAGACGAGACGAGAGAAGAATAGTGAGGAAAAGTAAGAGGCGAGAGGGGAAGAGAGAAGACGAGAATAGAGAGGAAAAATGAGGTGAGACGAGAAAAGACGAGAATAGGGTGGAAAAGAAACAGGCGAGATGAGAAAGAAACGGGCGAGACGAGCCGAGAGAAGAATAGTGAGGAAAGGTAAGAGGCGAGGGGGGACGAGAGAAGACGAGAATAAGGAGGAAAAGTAAGAGGCGAGACATGACTAAAAAAGAATAGAGAGGAAAAAAAGATGAGAGACCTGAAAAGAAAAGAATAGTGTGGAAAAGGAAGAGGTGTGACGAGACGGGAGAAGATAATACGGAGAATAGGGAGGAAAAGAAAAATGCGAGAGGGGACGAGAAAGGACGAGAATAGAGAGGAAAAGAAAGAGACGAGACGAAAGAAGAGAATACGGAGGAAATGAAAGAAAATAAACGAGAGAAGAAGAGAGGAAAAGAAAGAGTTGAGTCGAGACGAGAGGTGAGTAGAATAGGGAGGAATAGGAAGAGGCGAGACGAGCCGAGAGAAGAAGAGAATATATAGGAATAAAAATAGGGGAGACGAGACAAGTTAAGAGAATAGAGAGAAAAATAAAGAGAAACTGGAGAAAGGGGGGCAAGATTTTACAGATATTACGGAAAGGAGAAGAGAATAAAGAATAAATAATCATTTATAACGAGAAAAAGTGGAAAGATTAGATCGGATTAACTGCTAATCTGGTGCAAGCAAAGTTGGTTCACGATGTCGTGCTAGACAATTTTTATCACCGGAATCCATCTCATACATTTATAAGTCTGCCATTCGTCCAGGCATTAAATATTGCTGTCACATCTGGTCTGCTGCTTCTTCTATGTACTTAGCGATTCTTGATAAAATCCAAAGAAGAATCTGCAATGTTATCGGTCCTCATCTAGCAACTCGATTTTAGTCATTTTCCAAACGCCATAATGTAGCTTTCCTGTAGATTTTCTAAAAGTATTTCCATGGTAACTGTTCTGATGAGCTTTCCTCTTTGTTATTTTTATCCCTATTCCTCAACAGACAAATTTTAAATATGGAAACTTGTTAGGACTTCATAGAGACTTTGAAGTATTATGGCGGGTCTTATAAAAATAGTAAGGAAGAATGTGCTGTTTTGGTGTAAGGAATACTGTGGTATGTTTGAGTCAGTAATTGTGGTGAGAAGATGAGACGGATTGAAGACCAGCTTTCCCATATCCCTCCTTTTGGCCTTGTGCCATACTTTTGTATCATCAAAATATAATATTGCTTTCCTTTTTAGTACCTCGACTTTATGAATTTAAGCGCAATACTCGTCTTGGTTAATGAATATTGGCTCGGAATGAAAAATCAGAGAGTCGAGTTTGATTTCTGGCTGGTTTGGTTGCATTCACTTACGCACCAATATCCTTGGGGAAAGATATGAATCAATCGCTTCTCCCAAAGTTGAATAGCAGGGCAGATTGAGCCTTATTAGCAAATAAGATCAATTGTTTTAATCATTTCACCCCAATCAAGGCAACAGTGCCACTAAAACACAGGAGGTTACAGGGTGCGAAAGTGAATGAGAAGATTGAAAATGGGAAGGATTGAGGGAAGGGCCAAAAAAGGAACAGCCTTCAAGAAGACAGAAGATGGTGATTAACGTTCCATTTATTTTTTGAAGATTGTAGTTATCAGGGAAGCAAGAAATCGGAAGGGAGTTCCACAGGTGGGAAGTGCGAGAAAAAAACTGTTCGAGTAGAAATGACGGTTACATCTAGCTAGTTCAACAGTAAAGCGGTGAAACCTAGTTGATATTCGAGTAGCACGCTTAAATCTCCTCCGCTCACCAGCTATGAGTCGAATAGAAGGACATATTGAGTTTTAAAGCCTTGGTTGGCAACCAGTCTACCACAAAAAGAAACGGCAACCTACTGCGGGAATAAATCGAAAGAGACATGATCGCCCAAGCGTATATCGCGTATGGCACTTAACTGATTGATTTGTGTATGCATAAAAATGAGTGTTCCAATATGGCTCCCCGTTTGCTTATAATGCACAGAAGTTAGCGTAAATTGCGAGGGAAAGAATTCAGAGGAAATCTTTTTTCCATAATAATTTTCTGTCGAATAGTGACCCAACGAGTAATAAGCTTGCTCGTCATCTATAAAAATATTAACAAATTTTACACTAATTAAACATTTTTCATCGTTTTTTAAAAAACACGTTCACGGAAAAATAAAAAAAATAAATTTCTATATATATTTATATGAACTAAATTTTATCATTTACTAATCTTACTTAACTAAGGTACAGGACTACAAGAATGGATCACCCAGTTAGGATCGAAATCGCTACACGATAGCCTCATGCGATCAAAACGGAATCGTCCATTATTTATGAGACGTTAAACATTTCTTTCTTTCTTTCTTTCTTTCTTTCTTTCTTTCTTTCTTTCTTTCTTTCTTTCTTTTCCTCAAAGAAACCAAGTAGTGTCTTTTCTCCTCTTTCCATGCGATCAAAACGGAATAGTCCATTATTTATGAGGTATTGGCAGGAGACGTTAAACAGCCTTATCTTCCCTTATTTCTTTATTTCTAGCAAAATTCCCGTCTTACGAACATTTCTCTTCGTAATAATTCAAAAATAATTCAGCAGATGGTTTTATTTTATTTTACTTATGGCAACTGGCTTTTGGGCGATTGCCATATTCGTTTTTTGTCGTTCGATACTGTGCGTCTGAAAAATAAAACATTTATCGCGGTCGCCACTTGACCTTTTGGCTGGGATCAAAATGTAGTATCTGTTCTTATCAGCTTAATCTGATTTTTTCTCTCCACTTCTATCTCCCCATCTTTCTTTCATTTTCTCACTGCAATCTAGTAATGCCATTTCGCTTCTTACCATGTGATGAAAACGCAGAATAGTCCATTATTTATGAAGTATTGGCAGTGCGTAACGGTCGTGCAAACTAACGAAGGGGGTGGTGTGGGGGAAAGCAGAATTATAATAGTGTAAATAGCTCCCTATGGGTTTCATATACCTCACCAACCGCAGTTGAAACCGTTGTGAAGTTACTGTGAGTTTCCTGTCTTTTATATCTTTGTATAGTATGTTTTCCCAGAGATAAATACAGTTTTGAATTCAGGATTGTATTTCTCAGAAACTGATTGACCAGTTATTTAACCCATAGCTGGAAGTACAAGAGATGGATTCATAACTTTTCCAACGGGATTTGTATGAAAGTAAATGTAATGATCTTGACCGGGCTTCGAACGCGGATACATGTCACTAAACTAATATTAATAGTTATTAGCAAATCAATGATATGTTTACTAAGCTTAGCTGTGTTTAACACGTGGCTTCAACTGTGAGGCACATGACATTCCCCATGTCTTACCTCCTTTGATTAGTATCTGCTAGTTTGGTACGAGGGTGTGACAGTACTGAAAATCAATAAAGAGTGAGGAGATATACGTACGAAGTGAAAACCTTGTTTCTCTCTTTAAGGAAACAGTCTTAAGAAATCATAGATTAAGAGCAAACTTGACCATCGCCAGTAGATCTGCCTAATTCTTCTCCAGCTGTAGATGGAACCAATTGAATATTTCGTCTAACTGAAGAAGTCGTGGATAGGACAAGCTCCTGTCAGGGTCAACTGCAAACCAAAGAATTTATCGTGAATAGTTTTAGACCCTTTTACATTCTGATCTTTTTTTATTATATATTTCCTCAATGACGGCTCTGCTCATTAAAAACATGCAGAAATTATCGTCTTAGTTGGAGTACATAGAAATTCTGCGCAGCACTGTGCTCATTTTGCAGGTATTAATTAAAGAGCAAATAGCATAAACAATGGATGTCGATAAGACGATAAAATACGTCCGATAGCAAGGCAGGTTTTGAGGAGCGTGGAACCACCTCTTAATTGCTGGTGTTCCCAGGTCCAACATGAGTTAGGGTCCCAGCTATGGGTAAAGAATTAACCTCCCCAAACTTGTGTCAAAGTACTATGAAAGTGTAAAAATAGGTTTTAATACCAGAAATTCATGGTAGTCTGTTGAGAAGAAGGCAAAACATGTCTTTCCACGGATAGGTAATATTTAAGTATACATACACACCTTAAGCTATGACATTATGTTGTAGAGTTAAACTTCTTGACAAGGATAGGACTGTTCGTAGACTTAGTGTATGCACCACTTTTCTGTTAAAGGAACCGACATGGTAGTCGTTTAACACCGAAATGGTTTGATAATTCTAACACCTCTAAACTACTCTCTATTAATCATCTTAACCTTCATTTTGCGTTCCATCAGCATGGCTGATGCTAACCGCCAAGAGTGACACTAGCTGGGAACTGTTCCAGCTGTGCTCCGGGCAGAGAGAATCCCCAGACGAGGTTATGTCGAAGGGCAGAGTCTCGTCTCGGGAAACAGCTACCCGACCTCGTTTTCTACGGGACCTACGGGGAATTTTTGGCTGAGCCTACGGGCTCGGATTACTCCACATTAAACTTGGCCTTGTGCCACATCCTACCTCGTGGGGAGGGGTCTGGTAAATATCCACTAGCTGGGTTCTGTTACTCAGCTATAAGATGTTGCCGAAGTCTTTGCCCGAAGGGAAGAGAGGAACCCGGACGAGGCTATTAATCATCTTAACCTTCATTTTGCGTTCCATCAGCATGGCTGATGCTAACCGCCAAGAGTGAAGCTCACTGAACCTCCTTGGTCTCACGTTTTCCACTGAATGAATCTATTGCTAAGTTTCGTGCTCGATATATCGGTTCACTATTCTAGACTTTTTTTGGGGGGGGGGCGTGCAGAATCGATTTTACACATTTATAAATCTACCATTCATCCTTACATCGTATATAGTTGCCATATCTGGACTGATGCTTCTATTCGATACCTAGAGATACTTGATAAAATCCAAAGAAGAATCTGCAATATTATCGTCGCTGACCTGCTATCTCGGTTTTAGTCATTTTCCACTACAGTAATGTAGTTCCCCTTCGACTTTCTATGAATATTTCCATGGTAATTACTCTGATGAGCTTTCCTTGTTGGTACCCCGGCTTCGCTAATTTAAGCACAGTGCTAGATTAGCAGATAGGTCTCAGTATTACACAGTTGAAGTTATGATGTAATAGAATAACCTGTCACACTACACTATAGGTAGTAACTACCTATAAGTATCTGTAAGTCAACGGACTACAGACCCTAGCTGGAAACTGTTCCATCTGTGCTCCGGGCAGAGAGGATCCCCAGACGAGGTTATGTCGAAGGGCAGAGTCTCGTCTCGGGAAACAGCTACCCGACCTCGTTTTCTACGGGACCTACGGGGAATTTTTGGCTGAGCCTACGGGCTCGGATTACCCCACATTAAACTTGGCCTTGTGCCACATCCTACCTCGTGGGGAGGGGTCTGGTAAATATCCACTAGCTGGGTTCTGTTACTCAGCTCTTAGATGTTGCCGAATTCTCTGCCCGAATGGAAGAGAGGAACCCGGACGAGGCTATGCCGAAGGGAGAGTCTCGTTCGGGGAGGTAGACAGTCATGAACACGTTTATGTGGGGTCTACGGGGAATTTTCGGCCACGCCTACGGGCTCAGATTGCCCCACATTAAATTCAGCCTCGTGGGGAGGTTGGTAAATATTACTAGCTGGAATCTGTTGAGTACGATTCGGACTTATGCGAGAACTACCGACCTTCCAATAGTAGCACTCACTACTGGATTGACTTATTGTACTGGATTTTTACAATAAACTTTTGCTTATTTTATCCACCTTGTTTTTCAAGTATATATTCCTATTAGCACGGAATATAACAAGTTACTAGTTGTAACTAAGTTTTATGCCAGTTGACCTCGCACTTCTCACTTTTCAAGATTTCTGCTTTCCTGTCAGCTACGATCTCCAAAAATGTATATGCAATGTCAATTATCCTCTTATAAACCCTTGAATCCTGTTCTTTTATTGTCCTCTCAGTTTCTTTCACACTTGAATCCTAATGGCTTTTCAATGTTTCAAGTTATTCTACAGGCTATTGAGTAGATATAATTGTGGATCCAAATGCAGTCATATGCAATGATATCATATAGACTAAGTAAAATAATCGATAAAAATGATATAGGCCTCTACAGGGACGACGGTCTCAGAGTCTTAAACAACCGTAATGGACAAAATTCAAAATGAAAATCATTTTTTTTAAAATATAGGATTCGATATAAACATAACTAACCTAAAAGAAGTAGATTTTCTAGATGTCGCATTCAACCTAAGTTAAGGTACATATCATACGTATAGAAAACACAACGACAAACCACTTTACATAGACACATCACCTGTCCTCATTAATCAAGCAACTTCCACAACCAATTAACCGCAGGTTATCTGACAATTCTATTGAAACCATCGTCAACGAAGCCAAGAAAGATTATGAAACAACCCTAAAAGATAGTGGATTTTGACAACACTCACATACACACCACAAAAACCCAAAAGGAAAAAAACGTCATATGATTCAACCCATCGTACAACAAAAATGTAAAAACAAACGTAGGAAAAATTTTCATTAAACTCATACACAAATATTTCCCCTCGTCAAGCACTCTCCGCAAGATATTCAACAAAAGCACAGTAAAAATCAGCTACAGTTGCACCAAGAATAAGATTCAACTAATAAAAAAGAACATCAGAAAAACAACCAATAAATCACATTCACAAATCAAACCCACGTGAAACTGCTGAACAAAGAACTGACGTCTCTTAAACGGCAACTGCTTGCAAAACAATGTAATATAAAAAGCCACTGTAAAATCAGCAAATAACGAAAAATATACATAGGAGTAATAAACAGGAAACACATGAAGGATTTAAATAAAGTTCATATATATATATATATATATATATATATATATATATATATATATATATACTATTCCAGGATCATTTTCCAACTTATTCAAGATGGTCTTCGCCCTCTCTAATCTTCTTTCTATCCTGAAGTAACAAGGTGCCTCACACGTTTCACGTATGATTTCATTTTCAAGTCTTTTTCTTCTGCTCTTTGAACTGTCATAAATGAAATTCATCTCTCATGTGCCAAACCTCTTTTATACTGAGTTGGATCTTTTCTAATTTATCTTTAGCTCTAAGTTGGAATGATGACCCTCTTGCTGTTGTGACCTCGTGATCCAGATTTCGTCTCTACTCTTCCCTCTTTTTTTAAACTTGACTGTTCGCTTAATGGTTCTTGGATGGACTTTGAAGATGGAAGCCAGAGTATGAATGTTGGTACCATTACTGAAGGCCTGAATGATCTTTTTCCTCTCACCATTGTTCACTTGAGAGGACTGTGGGACTGAAAAAAGATTTCAAAAGAAAATTATCAGGGCCTTCAAATTCCTAGGATTTAAGATCCAGACTACCTAGATATGACCCTTAACCTTAAGGATGAAACCTTTAAACATTACCAGAAAGAGAACGAAACCCCCAACTATATTAATATCGGCTTTAACCATCCCACTGCAATCCTAAGACAAATGCCCACTGCCGTTTGCAACAGGATTAGTAAACTATCGTCCAGTGAAAAAAAAAAAAAAACTTTAATAAGAGTAAAGAACTATGCGAAACGCCCCCCTCCCGCCAAAAAAATTTGGTTTCAAAAGTAAACTGTCTTAAACAAACAAAGTGGAATGTAGGTGTAAAAATAGGAAAAGAAAAATCACTTGGTTCACCCCGCCCCCTTGTGCAAACTGTCAAGTATTAACATCGGACAGTACTTTCTAAACTTACTTACAAAGTACTCCAAAAAACAACAACAACAACAAAAAAAAAACTCTAAATAAGATATTCAACAGGAAATCAGTCAAAATTAGCTACTCCTGCACTGATAATATGTACCAAAATATTAGTTCCTATAACAATTACATTTTAAGTAAATTCCATTGGGGAAAAAAAACTAAATCTAACATGGAAACCGCCTGTAATTGTAGAATTAAGGATAAACTGCCCAGTAGACGGCAAGTGCTGATCCACTAGGGTAATATACCAGGCAACCATTACCCCGAATGAAAATACAACAAACCATAATATTTACATCGGCATTTCTGCAATTAGAATTTAAAAAGAGAATCAATACACATAGACACTCATTCCCCAATCCAAAATTAAAACACCAAACACCCATTTCGAAAAAAAAATTGGGAATTGAAGGAAAAGAGTCTGAATCCTTAAATAAATTGGAAAATTCTAAGTTTCGCGAACACCCGCAATAGTTTTAGGGATAGGTGCAAGCTATGTTTAGAAGAAAAAATCAGGATAATAAAATATAAAGATCAATGCAAACTTTTAAATCAACGGAGAGAACTAATCATGAAATGTAGACATAGAAATAAATTCCAAATTACATAAGAATACAGGTGCATATACGTGGGGGTGTATGTGTACCTATAGTGGCATATATACATGCATATGTAAATGTACATATACGTATGTAAGGAGATATATACGCATATAAGTGTGCTGGACAGCATGATTTATTCCACTGGGTGATCTGGTATTGCCCACAATCTATAAATCTATAACTTAACTAATTTACATTAATCTTAACAGGTTTAAGTTTAAATCTGCTATCAATTATTAATAATATTGGACACCTGTAGTACAAAAACTATTTACTGTGAATCCCAGAAAAACACACTCCGGGGTCTGTATAAGAAACGCCACATAGTAGGAACTGATATTAAACTACAAACAACGAAAGGTTCTGGCCATAAATGAACCCCAACCCCAGACAGCTTTCTCAGGGATAAGATACCTTACGTCCTCCACCAGTCGCTAACACAAACCAATTTTGCTAACAAGGCGTCAACAAGAGGAGGACTGACATTGAATATAAATTTAAAACAATGCTCCGAGACAGACACATATGGGCTGATGATAGCCGCGCACAGAACGGTTTGAAATAGTCTATTCCGATGTTGAGGTAATTTTTTTTATTTTATATTTATATATATATTGTGCATTTGAGCTGTGATACCTTTTTTATTCAAGTTTAATTAAAGACAATTGACAAGGTACTGTGATTAAGATTTTTATTTTCTTATATAATGTGAAACGGTAAAAAACTGGCCGAATGTTCTATATATACGTGCGCTTACTTGTAGAAAATACGACGATAATAGACTCATCAACATGTAAAAACACTTACAAATAATGAAAGTATTAATAATAAAGCAGAAAAAGCACAAAGTCAATAATATCAATTATTCAACAACGGTCAGAACGTGCTAACCATTTTTGGAAAAAAAAATTCCTATATCCCTGCACACACACACACACACACACACACACACATAAATATATATATATATATATCTACATATTCAGTTAAAGACGTCATTGTTAATGGCTAACAGAATAGCCGAAAGCGTTCTGATATGCACTTTATGGCCAGAAGAGAAAACAGTTATACGAACACAAGAGAAATTAAATTAAAATTTAATCGCAGTGCCTTGTAAGACGTCTATATATATATATATATATATATATATATATATATATATATATATGAAGAATTAAAGTCCAAAAACTAATTTAATATATTTTATGTTTATACATTATTTTTATAGATACATTTTATTTAAGTAAATGCCTTTTTTTTTTTTTTTTTTTTTTTTTTTAATAAACAATATTAATTACATTTACCGGCGTGAATGTTCGATAAAATTCGTAGAAAATATGCAATCTCCGACAGGAATCAGACCCGTATTCCTATACAGAAACCGTCATTTTATCTGACGGGCTATAAAATTTAGCTATCGAGAATCGTCTAGTTAAGAAAGTAAATTTACTGTTTATAAACACAATCTTCGGCGATTTTTCTCGGTCGATTTTAACGTAAACAATGTCAACATTTAATGAAATGGATTAAGCCCGACAATTATTAAATATATTTTCTGTTTATATCTTATTTTATACTCATATTTTCTTCGAAATTCTCGAAAATGTATATATATATAAGATTAATATAAATATAAAATTTGTCACTTACCTGATTGACTCCAGAGTTTCGTTGATGAACCTTTATTTGTAATCGTTCATATCTATCTATCTATCTATCTATCTATCTTAACCTATTCCAGACTCCGGTATGTTTAGCGAATAGATGTCACACTATTTTTCTTACCCTTTGTTTATCAATATCTTGAAGAACAATATTGGGGAAAAATGTATGACAAAGTCGAAAAAGTGTTTTTTCCACTATCGTATATATATATATATATATATATATATATATATATATATATATATATATATGAAATGATTATGATAAAAATGAACAGACATAATATTTGTAATTTATTCAATCACACACACACACACACACACACACACACACACACACACACACACACACATGTCTGATTAAATAAATTACAAACGTTATGTCTGCTCATTTTTATCACAATCCTTTCATATTCACGAATATTATTTCTTATATTACAATTGAACGAGGCAAGAAGATCAGTAACTGTGAGAATCACTTTTATTTCCCAAGTACTTTCCACTTCTTTCTGAGATCATCATCAGGGCTGCAACTGGTAAGGCAAAAACTACTAAAATTAGCTACACATAGTTTTTGCCTTTAGTATTAATGTTTTTGTCCTATTAATACAAACACGAGATATAAGAGATATACACTTAGATGCTTAACAGAAGTAGACCCCTATTTTATTGAAATGTTCCAATTCCCCCACATAAAGACCACGCTTATTAATTTCGTACATTTTGGAGTTTTAAATGATTTTCCGACCCCAGCTTTAATTCAGTCCTCGAGTCTATTGGATATTGAGAACACTTATGACTTCCTGTTTGTTATACCAGAACATTACCTATTCTATTGTAATAGACTCTCCCACACATAATAAGTAGTAGTAGTAGTAACGGTCGCCAGTTGGGCTCAGTGAAGTTGAGTGAGTCAGTCGATGTCGGACATTTGAAGTATCAACCACCACAACTAGATTGCTGCGTCATTAACTCTTATTTCAAGTTCCTAACGTTTTGTACGTCGGACCCTTTTAGGACCGACTTAGCGAAATACAAGCCTCCACTGTGAAAACTACTCTACAACAGTGTTGTTTCCATCTGTTAACTGCGATAAATATATGTAGATGATTTTTTTTAATCGGATTTAACGTCTTTGTGTTAAACAACAACGAAAAAAAAAAAAAAATCCGGCTGATAGATATCCTCTTATGTTGATGTTAGGCACGTCACGTCGTCATCCCTATGGCAGGGGAGGCTTCATTTTGGTTTTGGGCAAAAAATAATGAATCGCCAGAAACGAAAGCATTGACGAAAAGGATCATTTTATAACTCTGCTTGTTCTTCCGTTTGTTAGTAATTCTGTATTTAGTTAGACTGTGCGTTATACGTTGCCATTACTCGGGATAAATAATAAACCATTCCGTTTGGATTGTGTGGAACCAGAAAATAAAAATACATATCAAAGACAAAGCAAGCATTCGTAATAATAAGACAAAAAGAAAGAAAAACGAGAAAAAAGAGGAGGCGATAACGCTCCCATATGTTTAACGTCTGCTTTAGTGAAATAGAAAATCTTGTCAATGTTCAATTTGTACTCTCTTTCTTCTTTAAATAAGGACCCGCTGTCATTGTAATATTTTATTAAAGTTGTTAAGTTGAAATGTTTAACGATGCAATAAAAAAATCTCATGAAAAAATCTATTGATGTTAGAATAAATTATTATGAAAAAATCAAAATCAAATAAACAACGATTGTGAATTCAGATAAATGGATTCATAGAAGACACAGGTGTTGAAAAGGAAGGCACACGTAACAAGAAGAAAATAAAGAAAGAAAGCAAGAAATACATGGAAAATAGAGGAGGTGATAATGCTACCATGCATTTAACGTCTGCTTTAGTGAAATAGAAACCATTTTAATCTTTTCATTTGTACCCTCTTACTTCTTTAAATAATGACCCGCATTCACATTTATAATTGTTATTTCATTAATTGGTTAATGTTTTTCAGTTCAAATATTTGACGATGCAATAGAAAAAAGGACATTTTCTGGGCGTGAGTTTCGTAAGGAGCTTATTCGGTCATTGAATTAAGAATTATAAGACATCAGAAAATTTAAATAAGGAAATCGGAAAATGTTCACGGTTATGGTTAAGGAGCAATACATTTGGGGATATATTGAGGAAGAGTTATTAGATATTGTTTTATTCTGATTGCCTACATTTATGAATGTGACACGTCTCCATCTGTAGGATTTAGAGTGTAATAACTGTGTCCCCCTATCTGATCTCATCTATTTATCTATAGATCAATCAAGCTATCTATTTCAGTATCTCTTTATCTATTTCCGTCTATTTCTATCTATCTATCTATCTATCTATCTATCTATCTATCTATCTATCTATCTATCTATCTATCTATCTATCTATCTATCTATCTATCTATCTATCTATCTATCTATCTATCTATGTATTCCAGTCTATTTCTATCTATCTATCTATCTATCTATCTATCTATCTATCTCCGTCTATTTCTATCTATCTATTTCAGTCTCTTCGTATCTATCTATTCATCTATCTATCTATCTATCTATCTATCTATCTATCTATCTATCTCAGTCTCTTCATATCTATCAATCTGCCTAACCTATTCCAGTCTCAGCTATGTTTAGCAAATAAATGTACTATTTTTCTTACTCTCTGTTTATCACTATCTATTTATTTCCCACAGTATATATATATATATATATATATATATATATATATATATATATATATATATATATATATATGTGCGTGTGTGTGTGTGTGTGTATGTGTGTGTAAACACATGCATCTAATTTCCTTTTTTCTTTCAATAATGTTTAGTACAATACATTGCCGCATATTATTCTAGTTGTTGAAATCGTGTTAATTTTTCCCCACCCATTTTCCCCACAAAACACGACTCCACAATTGATTTTCTGAAAACGCGTTTTGTCCAGTCATTCATTTAACCCAATAATTGTACTGAGAGTCTTCCGTACACGAAACCACACCAACCGTTCACTCATTCCCGTCCGCACCTGGGCGGAAGGCGTCAGTCCTGCGATGGCCGCCGGCGTTATGGCTTTAGAGCATGTGTTCTTTGTGGAGACGGGACCGAGCCATCACGCTTAACTGAAACATCACGAAGCTGGCTGATGGTGTATCTGTCATTGTCACGATCTTATACGTCGGGAGATCACGAAACGACATCGTTCTTTGGCTTGTGTGTGTGTGTGTGTGTGTGTGTGTGTGTGTGTGTGTGTGTAATGAAGAGAGAGTTGCCCGGTCCGTTGGTTAGATAAAGGGTTGTGCGGGCGGGCAGCTGTTGAGAAGGACTGAATATTAAGAAAGAAAGAAAGAAAGAAAGATAGAAAGAATAGCAGAGGGAAGAAGTGAAAATAAAGAGAGAAAGAGAAAAAGAGAAAAAGAAAAGAGGATGAGAAAGGGAAAAGGGAAAGGGAAGAAGAGAGAAAAGACTGCCGAGAATAAAAAGAAAGGAAGACAGAAAAGAAAAGCGAGAAAGAGAAAAGAAAATTGAAAAAGAAGAAGAAGAAGAAGAAGAAGAAAAGATAGAGTAACGAAAGAGAAGAGACGGGATGTAAAGCGGAAAGAAAGCAACGAGGAATAAAAAATGAAAAATGAAAATGAGAGAGCGTAAATGAAAAGATATAAGAAAGGAAGGAAGGAGAAAAGACGGGAGAGTATGAAGAGAAGAGAGAAATAGAAAAGAGAAGGAATAGAAAAAAGATCCAAGAAAAGAGAAGAGAATGAAAGAGAAAAAACGTCGAGGAAGAGAAAATAGGTTAAAAAGAAAAAAAGAGGGAAAGAGATATTAAAAGAAGAAAGGAAGAGGAAAAAATGACAAAGAAGAAGAAATGAAAGACAGAACAAAAATAAAAAATCAGTGAGAAAGAAAATTAAGTAAATTGTTTTCCATTTTGTCTCATTTTTTTTTGACAAAAAGAAAAGAGAAATTGGAGACAAAGAGAGAAAAAAACAGAGAGAGAGAGCGAGAGAGAGGGTGAGAAATAGAGAAGGAAAAATAAAAAAGAAAAGAAAAGCGAAAGAGGAAAAAAGATAAAAAAGAAAGAGAGAAGAAAAACTGAGAACGAATGAAGATGAGACGATAGATTTTGAAAAAAGATATTTTCGAGAAAGACGGTAAAACAAATAAAGAAAAAAAAAAGAAAAATAGAGGAAGAATTTGCTTTGGGAAGAACTGGAAAGCGTAGAGAAAGATAAAGAAATCTGAACATGAAGGAAGATAAAAAGAACGAAATGAAAGAGATTTAAAATAAAATATGAAGAGAAAGAGAACACTGACAAGAATAAAAGGAAAAGAAAAGAGTGAATAGCCATATAAATGAAAAAAAGAAAGAAGAAAAACGTATGCAAATATCGAATTAAAAGAAGGAGTGAGATAGAGAAAGAAAGAGAGTGAACGTGGCAGCTAAAGAATGATAACTTTTAAAAGAGAGAGTCGATTATGGGGGTAAAGGAGAAAAACGCGGTCATTCTTAGGAAAAGGTAAAAACATTTTTTTTTTCTAAAATATGTCCTATTTAAGCATTCTATTTCACAAATAATACATATGGGTTGGGCACTTCGATATGATGTAATGGTTGGCAAGCTTGTAGTGAGTTCGATCCTCACTGGGTGCCCCATACTTTCGGCCTTGTGCCACATCTAAGCTACGCTTAGAAAATCACTTAGAGCACTTTGACGTGATGTAATGGTTAACAAGACTGTCTTGCAAGGTCAATTGCCAGTAAGTAGTGAGTTCGATCCTCACTGGGTGCCCCATACTTTCGGCCTTGTTACATCTAAGCTACGCTTAGAAAATCACTTAGAGCACTTTGACGTGATGTAATGGTTAACAAGACTGTCTTGCAAGGTCAATTGCCAGTAAGTAGTGAGTTCGATCCTCACTGGGTGCCCCATACTTTCGGCCTTGTGTGCATCCAGCTTACGCTTTAGAAAATCACTTAGAGCACTTTGACGTGATGTAATGGTTAACAAGACTGTCTTGCAAGGTCAATTGCCAGTAAGTAGTGAGTTCGATCCTCACTGGGTGCCCCATACTTTCGGCCTTGTGCCACATCTAAGCTACGCTTAGAAAATCACTTAGAGCACTTTGACGTGATGTAATAGTTAACAAGACTGTCTTGCTAGGTCAATTGTTAGTAGTGATTGATCCTCACTGGTGCCCCTGATACTTTGGTTTTTGTTACATCTAAGCTGCGCTTAGAAAATCACCATAATAGATAAGGGGGAAAAGTAAACACGTCAAGGCATATTTATAGTGATTTCCAAGCGCAGCTTAGATGTGGCACAAGGCCGAAAGTACAGGGCACCCAGTGAGGATCGAACTCACTATTCAGTTGTTATTGTTTTAACGAGACAAGCTTACTAACCATTAAATCAAGTCGAGGTGACCCATAGCATACTTATATAAGAGTCGTTGAGAATTCTTCAAATTGGTATTTACTATAACTAAGTTTGGCACAAGGATTAAA
>CAHIKZ030003537.1:3212500-3227500 GCA_903632075.3 Acanthosepion pharaonis
GCAGCAATTTAATTGTGGTGGCTGATACTTTAATATCCGACTAACGGTCGTCCGACATCGACTGACTGACCAACTCTCTGCCGACTCGCTCGTTACTCTTACTGCTCCTACTTATTATAGGTGGGAGAGTCCAATAACAACAGAATATGTGTGTTCCACTATAACAACAAGTATCATCATGACAAAGAAGGTTACCTGAGTGGAGCGGACCTCACAAGATCCAAGTTAACCAATACTGGAAAAAAATGTCAACTGAAATCAGAATGGAGCTGATTAAGAAAGAGGTCAACTGACCCTAGGTTCTTGATGAATGTCTTTTTCAGATGAAAGCTGACAGGACAAAGAAAGATTGTCCTATATATGACAGTGGTCCCTAGCAGCCTAAACCAGAGGATTGCTCGCCCGCCACGCGAAAGGAAGGCATACACCAGTTATATCATTTGCGACCTCACCTCGTTTTTACTCGCCCGCCTATAGCCGACCTTTACGAGAAAATTGTAACTGAATAAAATTTGTCATCTGCTACATTTTCGTTTCATGGTACTTTTTTTCTTGGGTAACTGTTGTGGATTCCGGGTTGAAATCCGGTACCAATAAATAACAAACGCCAGGAATGAATATATGAAAATAATGTATTAACGTAATAATACAAACTGGTAAAGCAGGTTAGTAGTTCCAGGAATACGGGTTAGTAGCAAAATATATATATACAGTCTTTGGTATTGAAGTATCGCTGTATGACTTCTTACTGAGCCTACGTGTTCGCTCACTGTTACCTCACCCCTCACTCTTCCGGTTACCTACAACCTTTTACTCTGTCACTCTGGACTCGACTCGACTCTCGGGTATTCACTGGCGGTAATATGAGTATACACTGGGTTAATCCATTTGTATAAAAGGGGGTGGACCCCTCAACAGTAACGATCCAACCAAATAATTATTTTCCTTGTATTGAACCACAAGCGTTCGACTGGAAGAAGCTACACCCTGCAAGCGTACATGGTGTCTGCCTTGAACTGCAATGCTATACAAAGCTCAACATAGAGGGCTACAGAGTAAGGGCCACAGTTTATACATATATGTATGGAAGATACCGGTTAAACCTAGAACTAAACCCGAGGAAATTTATAAATTGACCGAAACTATAACAACTAACTCTCCTCATTTAAGTTCTGGGATCTTTCAGCCAACTGATATCTAACACAGTGTATCTCTATCTATAAAAGGTAGGATTTTTGACGGATTTGCACCAAAATTTACATGCACATGCTCCAAGTTAGCGGGAAGGCCAAGACTGACTTTGCATTTCCCAACTCCCATCGATAGTGGAAATAATCGATTTTTTCATGCTTCTACGGCAGTTTTCATGTAGTTTGCGGCCATTTTCTACTGGCCAGAGTGAGAGCCTATAGCTGGCTGCCACAAATAGGCAGGAAGATTCTATTGGCCAGCGTGAGAGCCAACAGCTGACTGACACGAATGTTAACTAGCAAGCTAGCATGCAAAAAAAAAAACATCGATAGCCGCATTCGTCACAAGTGGGAAAAATTTAAATCTGCATGGCACTTTACTCCAATTGGCTCATTCGCTTGCTTAAACTCAACATTGATTCTGATTCCGCAGAACTGGGTTGGGTGTGAAAAAGTATTTGTTGTTAACATTCTTTTTTCATTCGCTTTTTCCAGTTACGAGTCCTTTTTTTAAAGCTGATCGTTTTGTGTTCATTTTATTTAGTTCTTTTTTCGTAACAGATTTAATGTTTAGTATAGAGCTTAGAAAAAAATCGCAGTGTGAGATAGGCAAGAAGTAAGGTGTGTAGCAATATCAGCACGGAAAAGGGCATTCTTTTAAACGCAAGGAAGGGCAAAAATATTTTAAGTCAAGTAATTGTGATTGTTGTATGAGTCGTACGATTTTTGAATCAAGCACGGGCAGCGCCGTGCCATGCTGCTAGTCCATTAATATAGAATTCTGTCAAGTTGAATATCACAGAATATCTATCTGAATATATCATTCAAGTTAATTTGACTGTCATTTACAGTGATGTTCATCCTGTACAAGGCCCCAGAGCCACTCTAGGTAGATGGCAACAGAGTAGGATGGACAGTTTTTGCGGATATGTGGGGAAGATAACGATTGTCTAGACTTGAACAGTTTTAGACTGTAGTGATCTGAGAAGCATCCTCTTGGGAGTCAGTTCCTCAAGGCAGTGGGAAGAAGCTGGTCGAGTGGATCTTACATCTCACCAAGGGAATACGATGAGAATTAGGGTGGTTTGCTACAATGGGCGTGGCATGGCGAGTGAAGGTTATGACTGGTGAGTCTGAGGAATGTAATTCATCTGAACAATCTCCATGGAAATATCGATAGAATAGCGAGCGGGCTTGCGATGTTTCGCCTTTACAAAAGGGGCTGCAGGGTGTAAAGGGAATTTGTCACCTACAAGAACACGGAGAGGCTTTTGGACTCTATCAAGACTGGAAAGCGAAGGCTGGACAGATTCTGTCCTTAGGCAAGGTAAGATTCCATCTTCGCATCTCCCTCTCCCCCACACACACCAGATATAGTTTTAGGGAAAATGGAAACAAAATGGCGCATACACAGTAACAGAAAAAGGCACCTGAAATTTCAGGGACGCACAATGAAGAAAGTAGGCGTCGAGAATTGAACTCACAGGACATTCGAAGGAAACAGGAACATAAAAAATTGTGAATGAATGGGAGAACGAGGGGGTCGACGGCTTGGCAAGGGGACAAATGTGGGTAATGTTGATAGGAGGTTATGGAGTATTGCTGCCATATATGGTCTGGTGCCCCTTCTGTTTGCCTCGGGGTTCTTGATAGGCTCCAGAGGCGGATATGCAATGTGGTTGGCCCTGCCCTGGCGTCTCGTCTACAGTCACAGACGCACCGTCGCCTCCCTCTGTCAGTTCTACAAATACTTTCATGGAAATTGCTCCGAGAAGCTGCATTCGCTGGTTCCCAGACGTCATGAGTTCCAGCGCCCTACGAGGCTGGCATCCCGCTCTCACCCCTTCACTGTCGAAACTTCTAAATGTAGCCGTCTCTTCTACTCTAATAGCTTCATGTCTCGCACCTCTCGCCTGTGGAACTCCCTTCTCTTCTCCTGTTTCCCTGTGAGCTTTAATCTCCAGCTATTCAAGTGTAATGTCAATCGACATCTCCAGTTGCCTTGATCTATCCACTACCCTCATCCTTTCTTCTATCACTCCTATCTGATCTTGCTCTAAATTTTCTGTAACCCCTTGCGTCCTAGTGGCTTCCCGCCTTGCTTGGGGTGAAATGCTTAAAGAAAAAAAAAAAAGAATGATAAACGGCCACGTCCTTAAGCGACGCGCTACATAGAAGATGTAGCTTTACGAAGGTGCAAATTATACGGACAATGAAAAGATTATGGAGTGTACAATTAACTACACCGGGGGTTGTGAACTCAATGACCTCGGTTAGACCGAATATTATATATATATATATATATATATATATATATATAATGAAATGGATGGTCCGACATGTTTTAATATATTTTAGGTCTATACGTTATTTTAATAGATACAATTTATTTAAGTCAATGATCTGTTTTTTTAATAAACATTATTAATTATATTTACCGGCCTGAATGTTCGAGAAATTTCGTAGAAAATAAGCGTTCTCCGACAGGAATCAAAACTTTAACTTTATTTAGGAATGTTTATTTAAATAAATTGTAGCTATCAAAATAACGTATAGACAGAAAACACATATACATACACACACACACGCACACGCATACACACACACACACACACATATATATATACCGTGCGTTGGATAAATTGTCGTCTAAATTACGCAAAAATCAAAATAACACTGATATCATTTTAACACCTATATTTACCAAAATTACACAAAAGTATGTTCAGAAAGACTAAATAGTATATTTATTCAGAAATACTAAAGAGTATATTTATTCAATATAATCGCCATTGGCTTCAACCACAGCCTCCAGATGACTTTGGAATCTTCTGTGACTCTAGAGGGTATCCTTCATTAAGTTAGTGATAACTGCCATAATCCTTGCCTTTAGTTCATCTTTGGTGTTACAAGCAATTTTTTTGGTCTCTTGCTCAATTGCGCCCCTGACATAATAATCAAGTGGTTGCAGTATTTGGAATTAGATGTAAAGTGTGATGTGGTCGCAGAAAGTGTTTCATAGCCATGATTGGGTTCTCCTGCATGTGTGGCATGGTGCATAGTCCTGTTGTCAAATATAGGATCTTCCAGCAGCCACTCTCTTGAGCCAGGGCAGTACTACACCCTTAAGGCACTTGATGAAGGTCTCCGTGTTGAGTCTGAGGCCCTGTGGGAAGATGAATTTAGGCATAGCGTCGCCATCACTAGTGACCCCGCCAAACACTGTCGTAATCACCATTAGACTCATCTTACTCTTTTCGAATCCTCTACACTGCCCTCAGATTGATATCCAAACACTCTGAAATGTTTGTATTGTAGCTTCCGGCGCGAATGCCAAGCTGTACAGCATGCCGTTTCCAAATTTCTGGCAGAGTGAATTGCGTCATGGTGCTCACAAAGGTGCCCAACTGACCTTACTATACTGTGCCATCGACAAGATCAAAAACAAACAACGCGCATGCGTGAAGTTAAAAATATAAAAATGGCAACCGTTTACTCATCGCACACTGTAGAACCTTGCTAAACTGCCAAGTACTCCTTAACCAAGCCGCTGGTTTCTCCTGCAAGGGAGACGCAGGTTTGAATTCTTCCGGAGGGTACATCTTCTTTGTTAAGTTTTCTTGAGTGTGCAGGCCGACAGACGACATAAACAGTGTGAGAAAAAAACAAAAAACAAAAACAAAGAAAAACGGATCGTCTTCAAAAAAATACGAGTATCTACTAAAAATAATACTTGAAGTATATATATATATATATATATATATATATATATATATATATATATATATGTATGTATATATATATATATATATATATATATATATATATATATATATATATATATATATATATTTGCCGCAAACACGACACGTGTTTCTGGTCCAGAAAATTTGTCGAAATTATGTAAAACAGAGTATAATATTTTTTCTCAATAAATCCACATTACAACAAAAACGTTTGCGGCACCCCCTCTTTCTTTTTAATATACATACTTTTCTCTCGTTGGAACCACTACAACATATTTCTTTTATATATATATATATATGTGTGTGTTTCTGTGTGTGTTTGCGTATTTAGGCAGCATATTTCCATTCAAACAAGTTTGGTTAGATAATTTAGACATTTATACGATGCTGACAAGAAGGCTTACTTTCCATTTGGAAGAGCATAGTTCAATATCACAACACTTAAAGGAACACTTACAGTTTCGACAGATATTACTTGAAAATACATCTATATTACATAAAAATAATAAGCAAAACTAAAAATCCTAGAAGTCCTTTATATTAGAGAATTAAAGCCCAAATTAAATAAAGTCAGCTATGAGTACAGCAACAAAGTTCTTAAATGCTTGTAGCAGCAAAAGAAATGATATATATATATATATATATATATATATATATATATATATATATATATATATATATGTAAGCAAATATATGGATACAGATCCGACAGTATGAAGAAAATTATACTGAAAAAACAAACAGAAATCCTAATATGCGATTATGCTGTTTTAATCTTTAATATCAACATCGGACGTTTCGGTCTAATAGACCATCTTCAGGGCATATTCATAAAACATAATTAACATAGACCATATACAATTCAACATAAAAAAGACAATGGACATATCTGTTTGGATTGGTATTGCTTTTATGTCCATCGTCTTTTTCATGTTGAAGGGCACTCCTTTAAAGGCAAGGAAGGGCAAAAATATTTTAAGTCAAGTGATAGCGATTGGTGTATGAGTCGAACGATTTTTGAATCAAGCAGGGGCAACGCCGGGCATTGCAGCTAGTATATATATATATATATATATATATATATATATATATATATATATATCTCAAAGATCTAACGAAGAGCAGTTTTAGTAGTTTTCTTTCTGTGTCACAGTGTCACCTTCATATCTTATTTTATGATTTTGGCTTTTGTCATTCTTAATAAATTTTGTCTTTTTTTTTTTTTTTTTCTATTTCTCCCAACATCCTGTTCCGCGATCCATTGGCGGAGAAATATTTTTTGTGGATCAGTATCCATTCCATTAGACTTTAGTTGGAGGGCTTCTTCATAATCTAAATAAAGTTTCAAATCAATTTCCGACTTTTTAAAGAATTATCACTACTTAGACTTTTATCTACAACTGTCTAGTTTGAAATTACATCGTTGAGTTTCAAACTTGACATCTGCAAATAAAACCTAAGTTCAGATAATTCTTTAAAAAATTCAACGATCGATTTCATACTATTTATATTATAAACAAGATCTAAAGCAGTAGTTTCCAAACGGCTCATCGAACCTCCTAGGTATGGCGGAAGAGGATAGCACGTGAGTCAGAATGACTGAAAGACAAAGATTTAGAAACAATTTAAAAAAAAAAAAGCATGCCAAAAATAATTATGATTTCAAAATATCAAACTATTATTATGGATTTTTATTGTAATTGCTTGCAGGAGTCCCAGTGTAAATAGTTATAAATAATTATTGGTTGATTTTATCATTGTGATATTTTTGTATTATATCAAGTATTAAGAATATAGTAACTAGGGTCTGCAAATTGGAGGAGAGAGTTATCAGTGATAATGTTCTGACATCGAATCCGCAGTTATCTCTCTTTAACCCTCTCTCTGTTTTTTTATTTTTAAATATAGTTTTTATTATATAAAATTTGGTGATGCCAATTTTCATTCCGCAAATGCTGTCGAGAGAAAAAAGTTATAGGAACCACTGATTTAAACTGATACAAAATTTATAGCTTAATTCTGAAAAATGTCATGACTTAAAGAAAGTCTAATGAATGCTAACGCACAAAAAAATATTACTGTAATTGTTTTTCCTTATTTTTTATGAGTGGACCTGTCTAAATAAGTAGTGTCCCACTTTCATTCTTTCTATTTTTCAGTCAAGACTCACCGGATTTGTTCAATATGTAATCGTACAACACCCCGCGTTTGCCCAAGACGTCCAACACTGCAGCTGGTCGCTGAAGTGATCACTTCAATCCAGAGCTAACCTTATCCCACGTTGTGATTTAAGTTTGATCATAAGGCTGCCAAAATCGAATCGTCGTAGGTATCTTTGTGTTGGGCTGGTCCAAAGCAGAGCGATGACGTACAGGGTAAAAAAATAGCACTCGAATAAATTGAACAAAAGTAAATACTGTTTTTATATCAGTCCTCCGTACAATAATTGGTTTATATCAGAATTCGCATTCCATTAATTACCATCCAAATCCGCGTCTAAATCGGAAGTGATATTATTGTTGACCTGGCAAAATCTGGTTTGCTGTTGTTGGTAAGGTTCAGCACAAGGCTGAAGTCAGGGGGTTCTCATCGGCAGACATTTACGTGGGCCTCTCTCCTGTCTCTGGTCTCGTTTCAGGCTCGTCTGTCTGCCTCTCTTCTCTCTTCTACGACTCGTCTGCTGAATTCGCTTCGCACATTCCTATTTATGGACATTCGCCCAAACTGGTGAAGTAAGAAAATTTGATAATTCTAGCGAATTCCCTTCTTCCACTCTCTCATATTATAACCTCTCACTAAATCTCCTCAGTGAGAGTGAGTAGCTTTATCCACCCCCTCTTGGTATTCCAACTTAACTTTTGACCAGGGGAATCAACTCCAAATTCGTTGTTTACGAAAAATTAAATTTTCGCTTTACAGCTTGCATTTTCAGCTGCGTAGAACACATGGGTCACTTTTCCATTGTTCAAACTGCTCGACATACAATTCAAGTCGTTTATGTGTGAATAAAATCCTCAATTCTTCCCACGGGTTTTCGGTATTAACCCTTCTCGTTTTAATGTCTCTCAGCACATAACACTTTCTTATGTTTCAACGAAACTATCTTTCGTTTAACCGCGGCAACGACAAATATTATCAGACTTATACAGTGAGGCGATTCTGAAATAACTAGAAGTCCTACCAGGATTCATTATTGATAGCCACAATCTTAACAACATAAGATATGCAGATGACACAGTGTTGATAACGGACACGGAAAGAAAACTAGAAAAACTCCTACAGAATGTAGCCGAGGAAAGCGAGAAGAAAGGATGAAACCTTAACTGCAAGAAGACATAATGCATGGTTGTTAAGCAAAAGGATGAACCCAAAATGCAAATTACATATCGGAAATACCAAAATCAAACAAGTGTGAAAATTTAAATATATTGGAAATGTTCTAACAGAGAACAGAAAGTGTGACACTGAAATCCGAAGGCGTATTGGGATAACGAAAGATGCCATTCAGAATCTAAGCAGATTATTAAGGAACAGAAAAAGAAACTTCGTTAGAAACAATGAAAACATTACTGATTTGGCACGTGATCTCTGTCCTCCTATATGGCAGTGAATGTTGTACAATCTCCTCAAAGATGAAGAATAGACTTGAAGCAAGAGAAATGTGGTTCTACAGAAGGATACTGAGGATAACATAATATGTGAGCAAAGGCGAAGTTTTAGAGAAAATGGAAACAAAAAAGGAAAATTATACTTAACATCAAGAAGAGACAATTGAAATTTTTAGAGCGCATACTGAGGAAAGAGGGCTTGGAAAATTTGACACTCACAGGACAGAAGAAAACATCGCATAACATACGTATTGAACTTGAGTAAATGGATGGCGGCTCAGGGTTTAGGAGAAATAACAAAAAGACAACATTTATTAAGAGCTAAAAAGGACAGGAAATTGTGGAGAGCCATGATCGTCTAAGTCCTGAAGGGGTACAGCATATACAGAATAATAGGGGAAATTTTAAAAGTATATAACATTCAATTTATATATTCTGTCTTGAGAAAAATTTTGATTGATGTTACTGCTATTCAGAAATTTTATAAGGAGAACCATATTTAAAATTGAAATAAAAAAAATTAAAAATAAGGATAAAGAGAAAACATTGCAGTAATTGACATCTATCATCAGAGGTTTTTATTTAACAACCATTAAGGTCTTGGATTCTGATAAGGCCTCATATAATAATAAATAATAATAATAATAATAATAATAATAATGAAACTGCAAGAAACTCGCATGCACATCACACAGACCCGGTTAAAGAGATAGGCCCTGTAACAATTTTTGAGATTTTACAATGGACACAGAACAATCAAAGCTAATCATCCAGACATCGTGATCAAAGACCACAAAAAACGGAAAGTGCTTTCTTATTGACATAGTAGTTTCTGCAGATTGCAATGTAGATCTGAAGTTCTTCAAAAAACTATCAGAATACAAAGATCTTGGAATGGAAATCTCAAAAATGAGGGCATTAATAATTCAGTTGTAGTTGGAGCCCTTGGATTGGTTGGATAAACTTCCGATAAACTCACTAAAGGGATTCTTGGCAGCACATGCCTTAAAGAAATACAAAGAATTGTACTCACAAGTACAGCTCACACCTTACGAAGGGTTTTATCTATGTAAAATGTGTGTGATCTTAGGGTTTTATTTCAAAAAGTGAGTAGTGGAAGATACCATGATACCATTTCTGACCTTATGTTTCTGGTTTGGATGTGAAAAGAAATGCGTATACACCAGAAATCAAAGATGCCCTCGCTCGGATTGACTGGAAAAGCTTTGGACAGAATTGTTGAAGACAATGTGTGGGATCTTAGATTTTTTTTGTTTGTTCTTTTGCAAAAATGATCAGTGGAAAATGTCATGAAGTCATTTCTGACCTTAGATCTCTGGTTGGGACCCGCAAGGAAATGTGTATATAACAGAAATGAAAGGAAATAATAATAATAATAATGATAATAATATTAATAATAATAATAATAATAAGCACAGCATTGGAATGTGGAACACCAAACTATACCTTAGTCACACCGGAGGCACTGCCATATCCAACCGTCTGAATATCTGACGTGGAATCTTTCAAGGAGACTCTCTGTCACCCCTTCTGTTTTGTTTATCCTTAATCCCTCTTACACATGAACTGAACAACAGTAGCTATGGTTACAAAATAAATAAGAAAATATTTAATCACCTACTCTACATTGATGATCTCAAACTCTTTGCCAAAGACGACAATGAGTTGAAAGGCCTCCTCAATATTGTAAAATACTTCAGTGACGACATAGGTATGGACTTCGGATTAGATAAATGTGCAAAAGTAACTTTCAAGAAAGGTAGAATTACAGAAACACCCTTAATAGATTTAGATTTTGTTACAAAGATTAGGGAACTGGAGCATGGTGAAGCTTATAAGTACCTAGGAATTAGCGAAGGAGATGGTATACAACACCCCCAAATGAAGTAAAAAATAAGAAAAGAATACTACAGGCGTGTACGTCCGGTACTAAATACTGAGCTGAACTCAAAAAACAGGATATCAACCATAAACACATTGGCTGTCCCTGTGGTGCAATACAGCTTTAATGTCCTTAACTGGACCATAGCTGAAATTAAGCGAATAGACGCCAAAACGAGAAAGCTTCTCACTTGCTATCGCATTCATCATCCCAAAGCTGATGTTGATCGTCTGTATGTGCCCAGAGGATTAGTTCAACTAGAACTGTCCTACTAAACTACAACAATTGGCCTCCTAAGACATTTGGAAACTACAGAAGACTGGATGATGGTATGCGTCAAGGAACATGAAAGTAGTAAGCGTTTTTACTCCGTAATGAAAGAAGCCAACAAATTCAAAATGGAGTTTCAAATGGGCGTAGAGATGCAACTACAGCAAAATACACCGGCTGAAACTGCAAAATACCTAAAAAAGACAGCAAAGATGAATGCAACCGACCAGATACAGAAGCGATGGCAAGATAAACCGCTTCATGGCCAATACTCTGCCCGTACCAAACAAGCTGACGTAGACAAAACCCGTACCCATCAGTGGCTACGTAGTACAGGGTTGAAAGCGGAAACTGAAGGTTTTATCCTTGCTGCGCAGGACCAATGCTTGCTAACTAGGAATTATCAAGCACATATACTAAAATATTGTGTCAGCCCAAAATGCAGATTCTGTGATAAATATCCAGAAACGATTGATCATCTTGTATCAGGTTGCACGGTGTTGGCACCCACTGAATATAAAACCCGACATGACAGAGTGGGCCAATATCTGCACTGGAAAATCTGCAACTTCTACGGGAAGGAAACTGAAAGAATCTAGTATGAATACCACCCAGACCCGGTTACGGAGATAGGACCTGTTACAATTCTATGGGATTACACAATACACACTGACAGAACAAACAAGGCCAACCGGCCAGATATTGTTATTAAAGACCACAAACAAAAACGGTGCCTCCTTATTGACATGGCAGTCCCTGCTGACTGCAATGTATCTTTGAAGATATTCAAAAAGTTGTCAAAATACAAGGACCTTGAAATAGAAATCTCGAAAATGTGGCATATGGGAACATCAACAATCCCTGTTGTAGTTGGAGCCCTATGACTGATTGGAAAAGATTGCAGTAGACTAATTGAAGGGATTCCTGGAAGTCCATGCCTCAAGTAGATACAAAAAATTGTTCTGACAAGTACAGCCCACACCTTACGAAGGGCTTTATCTATGTAATTTAAATTTTTTTTTTTTGTCAGTGGAAAGTGTCATGACGCCATTTCAAACCTTAGGTCCCTGGGCGGGACCCGGAAAGAAATGTGTAAACGCCAGAAATCAAAGACAATAAAAATAATAATAATAATAGAGTTACCCAAAATAACGATGTAACTATCCTCTGGAACATTGCAATTCAAACTGACAGGGAAATAAAAGCCAACAGACCTGATATTATCATAAAAGACAAGAAATTCAGGAAGTGTATGCTTCTTGACATAGCAGTAGCAGCTGAGAGAAACACCTCCATGAAATTTATCGATAAATTATCCAAATAGAAGGACCTGGAGATCGAGATTAACAGGATGTGGGAAATGAAGACTGAGACTGTACCAATAGTAATCGGAGCACTGGGCCTCGTGAGAAAAGGAATGGACAATTTTCCTAACAGTGTCCCAAGTAACATCAACATACAAATTGCCCAAAAGATCGCCCTACTAGGAACATCCCATATACTAAGAAAAGTGCTATCAATTAAATGACAATTCTCCTATAGGGCCTAAGGACCATAGTTTGGACCCGGCTCTACAGGATACAAAGCAGGAAAACATAACATACACACAAATAATAAAATTAATAACAATAATAATAGCCTTAGTCCATAGTTTGATGCCGGCTCTACAGGATACATAACATGCACAAATAATAATAATAATAATAATAATAATCACCGAAAAACAAATATTTGTCTGTTGGATTTAATCAAACGTATTAATGAAAAAGAATTATTGGTACGTATAGTGAAATCTGAGAGCCGAGATCGAATTCGAGTCTAGACTGTTGTGGTCACTAATACATTAGGAATAGTCATAAACGTAGACTTTCTAGCAGTGGGTTAAATAACAGATTAGATTGGGCTCTTTCGACTTGGGTGGCAACCAGTCTAGAATGATGACAGCTCTGAATTAAAAATCAAAATAAGGCAACAGGAAACTACTCCATTATCTTTCCTAAGAAATCGTCGTAATTTACGGTTAATAAAGAAAAATGAATCTTGAAGGACATGGCGTTAATCACGAAGACAAGAAAAATTGCTCACACGCGTAAATATATATGATAATTTTCCAAGCGTAGCTCAGATGTGGCACAACGTCGAAAGCATGGGACACCCAGTGAGGATCGCACTCACTACTCAATCGTAATTGTTCTCGTGAGACAATCTTGCTAAATATTACACCACACTGAATATTCCAAATATTTTTTAAGCGTACCGTACATGCGGCACAAGTCTGTAAATATTAGGGCACTTAATGAGGAGCCAACTCACTACTCAATCGTAATTGTTTAGCGAGACATGCTTCATACCCATTACGCCACGTATATATATATATATATATATATATATGCATGTTTGATTAAAAACGACAGACAAGGTACTACGGTTGAGCTTTTTATTTAATTTTTCTTGTGTTCTGACAAGAGTTTTCTTTTCTGGACAAAGAGTGTGTAAGAACTGTCCGAATGTTTTGTATTTCCGAGCGCTTTCGGCTATACCTTTAACCATTATCAAGGATGATTCGATTATCAGCTTAGTAGAGTGTGTGCGTTCTGTGTATGTTCAGTGTGTGGTAGTGATGTTTTTAATTTCCGAATACGGTTAGCACATTGTGGCTTTGTTCATAGTAAATTTCTATCTGATCAGAGTTCCATCAGAACACATTTAAACACACACTCAGATTTACCCGACACTATTAGGAACATACTAGTAGAAAACACAAATATATTAACCGCATCCACTTGCAAAAAAGACTAAAAATAATGGAAGCTCTAATAATAAAAAAGAAAAAGCCAACTTTTAACAATATTAAATTTTAAATCAATTAATTTATAATATTAATGCTCTGTAAATTTATATTGAGCACTATTTTGTAAAAATAAAAATATTTATAAGAACACCGGATTTTATATCTTACTGTTCTTTCTTTTTATTTATATATATATATATATATATATATATATATATATATATATATATATATATATATATATATTATTAAATGGAAAAGTCCGACAATTATTTTTTAAGACATTTTTTATGTTTATAATATAAAATATATATATATATATATATATATATATATATATATATATATATTATATATATATATATATATATATATATATATATATATATATGACCGCTATAAAAAGGCAAAATTTATTTTTATTACCACTCATGATGATAACAGATAAAAATTAAAACTGAAAAACGGGTTAGATAACTGGTTTCGAACCTCGCTCAGCAGAGTTAAATCGAGGTTAATAAATTAAATAGAATTATCCCTAAAAAGATATGACAATAAGTATTATTATCATCATGAGTGGTAATAAAATAAATTTTGTCTTCTTTTTCACAAAATTTTGTACTTTATATATATATATATATAAATATTTATATATATATATTATATATATATATATATATATATATATATATATATATATATATATATATATATATATATATTTAATATATTTTCTTAAATGCAAATGATGCAAAAAAGGCTAAAAAAAATCGTTAAGTGGTAATTTGATAAAAATTCGCCTGATGATACCATGGTAGTTGATTCAACTGACCTCCTGATTTTAACAGTAAAAGATTTACATGTTATTTCTACTCTTGTTTTTTTTACACGTGTATTGAGCACTTTTTAATACTACAGTTTCCTGGTCTGATTCAACTTTGACCATTAACATTTTATGTATTATATATGTATGTATGTGGGGATCTTTTTCTTGTGAGACAGTTATAATGAATAAGTAGCTTATGACGTATGCATTGACGTTAGGTAATAAATAAGGAGAAAATCTAGTTAACCATTATCAGTGCGTAGTAATTTGTATCCATAACGTGTGTTCTCTACTTGTAGCATATTGCTTTGGCCACAAACTAAGAAGAAAAATATGGATTCAATATCTTGTGGTGAAATTCTCTCGGCCTCTCAGTCGATTCGCTCATCCATTTTCTTTTTGCGCTCTGTTTTTTTCCCTTTTTCTCTTCTTTACTTATTTATTCTTCCTAATTTTCTATTTTCAATTTTCTTTTTCATTTCTTGTTTTTCCTTTATTTTCTCTTTCCTCAATATATTTTATATTTTCTTTTTTCTTTTTAATTTATTCTATTTCTTCTTCGTTTCGCTTATTCTCTCTTCCCTCCACATTTCATATTTTTCCTTTACTTTTCAGTTTTTTTATTTCTTCTTTTTTTTATTTTTTCTGTCCCCAACATTCTATATT